>JBBKCR010000027.1:9725716-9735914 GCA_037577295.1 Ladigesia roloffi | reverse complement strand
CTCTCTCTCTCTCTCTCTCTCTCTCTCTCTTTCTCTCTCTCTCTCTCTTTCTCTCTCTCTCTCTCTCTCTCTCTCTCATAATGTAACATAAGGATTGTTTCCCATTTTTTATATTATATTTTGGATGCACTTTAATACAATTTTGAACCTGTCTCTGCCAAAATCAGCTTTATATCCACTTTTAAATACCATTTTTCCAATGGATATTTAGAGACTTTTTCTCCCCTAATCTAAGTGAGAAAAAATACTTTTTAAAATATGAACCAAAGAGTCCTGCTAGCACCTCCTACACCTTCTGTCCACTTATTTGTTTGTAGATTTGGACAGATTGTAGTTGTGACAGATTGTAACTTTTTTATACTTCTATGCCCTGCTGTTTATCACACATTGCTTAACGCACAGCTGTCTCCTTTCTCCATAGAAATCAATGAAAGGCAAAACTAAATTCACCTTACTTCAGTATAATGTATCTGCAGTGTAAGCGTGCAGGGCCAAGGTTAGGAAGCACTACCCTAATTGAATTGTTACTTTCTCTCTTTCTCCATGTCCATCGATGCAGCTATGGAAAGGGAATTGAAGGATTTGCCCCTTGCAGACCTTGCTGAGTCCGGTTTCTGTGTTGACCTTATGCTTCCTTTTATTTCACTCCTTCCTTTCACCTCAGAATGCAGTATGATCAGGGGCCCTACAGGTCGGTACTGTCATTTAGCTGTCCCTGTCTCACATCATACTGAGCAGCCCTGATTAAACAGGTTGTCCCTGGGGGTTAATCAGCCCATTCTGCAGCCCTTTAACCCACTGACCTCCACACTCTTCACCTCTACTGCCTCCGGCAGGGCATAAGAATACCACTAAGTCCTACCATGAACAGAAAGAGAGAGAAATTGATGTTAGCTTTCAACATCACATCCTAAAGACACTTCAAGCATATAACCTCCATGCTCCATTAGTATCTAAACCCATTTGCTATGGCTTTGCTCCATGCATGGCCTGCTTCAAAGCAGAGGGTCAGTGCTCCCTTGTTTTCTCGGCTCACCATTGCAAGACTTCTTTTGATATGCTGAAACATTTTCCATGCTGGTTTTGATGCAGTTCATGAAGAATGATATTATTAAGTAGGTAATTATTAAAATGTAATTATTTTTATTATGAATTACAACTTTATTATTATAAAGAGATGGGAAATGTTGCATTGTCATGATAAATTACATTGCAATATGCTTTTCTGAGTATCATTGATAGTTCTACAACACTGAACAAATGCATGAATCAGAAGCAGATTTTGACTAATTATAGAGAGCCTGGGAATGACTACAAACACTTTATATTATAGTTACTTTATAAACTCACTTAATAACTATGTGTGATGTAACTGCGTTGAAATCCCAAAACATGCTTTTTACCATATGTTTTATATTATATAAAAATTTTGACCTCATTATTTGAAAATTTTATGTTTTCTTCAAGTCAATTGCCTATGCTATAAGTTGGGTATAGCAACTTTTCCTTGACATATTGGGTATAGCAACTTTTCCTTGACATATTATCCCATTAAACCATTATGGGTTTTTTTTTTTACCAATTGTTAGATTTCAATTGTTTTTGTAGTGCAAAAGAAGGAGATGAAGTTTTGTTGTAGTAAGTTTTCCATAGCCTTTTTACAATGTGGTGCATTAAGTCAATTTCTGCTTCAAGGCAAATATCCTGAAACATTTTGCATATTGTGAAATTAACTTATCATATTCATTTTTTTTTTCTTACATTGACATTTTGCTTTAGTACATATTACATTCCTGGTGCTGCAGCAGGTATTTTGTAGAAGACATCCAAATCTCCTTTCTGGCTTGTCCTGAATGACTGCCTGGCAATATGTGGTTTGACTTACCGTATTCTCCCTAACTGATATACAACTGCGGTACACCAGGTGCAGTGGGATCTGCAAATGTAATCATTTTTGCCTCACGGTGAGTCTAAACAGTAATGCATGGAGCAGTATGCAGAGGGAATCAAGAGTGAAATTGTATTCATAAAATATTTCCCCTAGGTCACATACAATCTTAGATGATATTTCAGTTGGGTATTGGGGCAGGATTTTTCTAGGTACTTGCTACCTTTGTGCCTCAAGTTTCCCAACAGCTAAAACATTTCAGGAAGGAATAGAAAGGAAAATGTGTACATGCTGTTAATTAAAGTGTGAAATGAATGAAATAGGTTGGGGAGTTGCCAGGCCAATTTAGCGTTTTATTTTAAGGTTCATTTTTTTGGGATGGGCTTGATTAACTGTGGAGGAATTCTCACACTTATTAAGTGCCCGTGCATTAATCTCTCTCTTTGTTCTGTAAGAAATCACATTTTCCCAATTCCAGATCCCATTTCTCAGGGATGGCAGGGTACAACTCATAACATACTTCACAGGAGATAAGACTTCACCTTTCTTTGTGTACCCATCACTCCATAAAGGCCTCCTGGAATATGGGTCTGTGTTTTATTCCATTTGTAGTGTTCAGTGCAGAAAGTTCAACAAGTTTTCACACATGAAGCTTTGAATTAACAATACACTGCTCTCTCCATGGATGCAGTCTTCCTGTATATTTCATTTACTGGAATGATATAGATACTCTTCATCTTCTGCATGCATTTTTGAACTCTCCTCCTGGCATGAACTCTTGTGTTTGTTTAAAGTGACTTTAATGCAGCTAATTAGTAGTTCTGAACTGAAAGTGATAATTAAGTGAAGCAGTCCCTGAGAAAGGAAAGGAATGAGTTAATCGAGTGGAGCTTATCTCAGGAACAAGCTGATGCCTTTTTGTAGCGGTAACCTTGACGCCATAGATAATGTAAACAATAATCACAGCCAAAGTCAACGGTAGTTTTCATGTAACCCCCACTTGACTTTTAAACGGTTGTACATATTCTGCTGTCTCTATTGGGGATTTGATGGATGGCTGTTGATAACATCCTGAGCTAGTTGCCCTCTCCCTGTGATATTATATCTGCATGCATCGAATCATCCATCAGGGGGAAAGATCGCCTGCTTTCACATCAATCCTACTATTGCGACAGAAAGAGCACATAAATGTCATTTGCATGTATAACCTTCGTGTTGCAACATTTGTTTGCCTTAGTAAATAAAATCTCAAGAAGATAATGAGTAAGACAGGCATTCTGGAGTATGGTGGCAAGGAGAACAGCGTCTAACCCAATGGTGGGAGAAAATATTTCTCTAGCCTTGGGGTCTTAGGAGTTGTCAGAAATGTTGTTTAAAATGTTGTTTGGTTGGTTGAATGTTTTTTATGTTAGTTCTTCATACAATGCCTTTATGCATGAGATTTGCATTGGTGCACCATATGGAATATTTATGGACAGAAAACATAGAGCACAATCTGATAGGCTCCTGAAGCCACTGTTTTGTTTTTTTGTTCTTTTTTTTATTAAACCATGAAATAATTGTGGAAATACACATGACGGAACCAGTTGAAGTTCAGCAGTCTTAAAATCCAGGTAACATCAGTTGAGCAGGTAAAAAGCCTCAAATAGACGGCTCTCTCAAAACGTTGGACTTAAAAAAAACTGGAAGACATTTTTGACTGGTTGGGTTTATAAAACTCTGCAGTGCTTTGTTGGTCTGATTTCAAAATGACAGAATACTAGATTGGCCAAAAACAAAACAAATTTCAAGTGTGTTGTCAAAAGCTGCCTTGCAACCTGCTCCATTTGTCTGAAGTGAAGGACTGTAATCATGTAATGACATTTAAAAACCTGATAAATAATTGATAATCTCAATTTTTATATATTAAGAATGAATTAATACTGTGTTTATGCCTCTATCTTTTAAAGTTTACTGATGTCCCAGCAGTAATCACATAATCATGCCCTCTCTCCCATCCCTGCTGTCCTAAATATTATTGCACTGAGAATAACACTTTATGTCCACCTTCAGCACAGCTTAGATTTTTGCAAGGTTCAAAGGCTGTTTGGCTGTTCCAGGCATCCCCCCTCTCTGAGTTCATAGGGAGACACCTCTCTTAGCCTTAAGACACCTATAAAAAGAGCTTCAAACCTCAGATTCCAGACTAGACACTCTGCCCCAGGGCTTTGGCACATAGGGACTATTCACCCTTCGCGCCACCAAAACCTGCCTGCGGTCCCTGTTCCTGGAGGAAGCTGGTAAAGTGTGCAGTGACTGCATTGGTAGTTCATTAGGTGAGCGTCCAGCACCCTCGTAGCCTCCAAAAGCAGTGTTTTGGTACGGTACAGCTCTGCTGCCTAACCGGGGGAGCAGGGCGGCATCATCCGGGCAGTGGTTGACGCAAGGGAATAGGTGGCACATGTCTTTGGAGTGATCGTAGAAGTGTGCAGGTCCTTGAGCCAGTGGACCCACATATACTGGAAGGTCAGTATATGAGTTCAGGTAGGTGGAGTAATGTCTGTGCACTACTGTAGAAGACCGACGCAGTGCGGCTGCATTCTGCAGAATTGCCTCTCGGTAAGAAGGAAGGCGGGTGGACTGTGAGTACTTCAGCTTCTGGGGCTTGTATGGGTAAGAGCCCATATGGGCTGGATCCAGATAGGCTGGCTCAACTGCCATGTTGTAACAAAGGTTGTTACCAGCACTACCATACATTTTTGAAGGCTTGGGATTAGCTACCACTACTCGAGGGAACAAGTCAGGCATGTTGATGTGACCAGAAGAGGATGCGGAAGTGGAGGGTTTTTCATCCACAAGCCGGAGCCTATCACCACCCCATGTGGCCCTGAGGAAAGAGGCACGACGGTTCAGTTTCTCCTTCCCCAGGAGAGGAACATCATCCATTTCTGGCTCCAAGTAGGGTTTCATACAGGAGTTGCAGCTGGTACTGGGCCTCTGGTAGTGGCTTCCCATGCAGGGTGTGGTATGAGCATGGTTATCCAGGAGGTGATTGGCTCTAAGTTCAGCCAGACAAGATGCTGGTTCATCATAATCGTTCCTGCGACGGGTTTCTGGTGACGGAGCCACATAGCTTTGGGACCTCTTCTTTCGACCTAGACCTTCAGTATACATCTTCCGGCTCTCAGGTTCCTGTTGTTCCACATAGATATCAGGGACGTGGAACTCACGGTAAGGCAGGAAGGGAGAAGTTGTGTGCTGGCAGGCCTGGTTCTCCATGTACAGCCTGCCACTGTGATGGGGTTTTGGAGCTGTGGGTGGTGGTGGGTCCCTCATAGCGATATGGGGACTGCTTAGACTAGAAATAGGTAGTGTTCGTTCATATATATGATGGTGACTGGTCCGTGCAGGTAGAGTGTATCGTAGAGGGGTAGGCCTGGTGACAATCCGAGGCTTTTCAAGCAAGGGCTGAGTCTCCCCATAATGCATGGGGAAAGTGGGAGTCAGTGCCCTTTGGGGGAAGGGTACATGGTTGTCTGTGACACTGGAGATGTACGGTAATCGGCCATGAGTAGCATCAGTGCTTATCAAGCGGGTAGGAAGACAAGGTTTCATAGGATCTGGACCTCGGCGACTCCAGTGCTCAATGGTCTTAGTGGCATTGTCCAAGGAGTTCTCCACTCTGGCAGAGGATACAATGTCCTTGGCTGTCTTGAGCATCTTCAGCATATTGGCTTGGGTGTAATTTGTGGTGACATCAGGGCTCTGCATGCTTCCATTGCGATCTGTATCCTCTACACCATTGAAGCAGCTGTAAATACCCTGCAGGGAAGCAATAAGGAAACATTGACCAAATATGGAGCTTCTAGTACAAAGGTGTATTCAAAGGTAATATATAAAATATGTATTACATTTATTTCTCTGAATTTCTTTATGAAATCGTGTACTATGCGGATTTCTTCACTTTTATCATGTCAATATTTTGTCTGCCAATTTGACACATGCAGCTTAGATTTACTTGCTTACAAGGTCTTAGATCACATTGTAAGCTAGCATGCATCAAAACAGTGTATAAACCAAGCCAGTGAAAAAGGAGCAGACCACATAATTTTTTTGCTGTCTCATTCTACCCAATAAAAAATCATCTGTGTCAACAGATCCACATGTTACTTTCTTAATGTAGCTAATAATATTCTATTTTAAAAATGGAACGACAATGTTATATTGAGGATCCAATTTTTCAGTTATTTAGAGTGCCTTTGACTTTTTCTCCATGATGTCTATACCTACATCCTTCAAAAATGATTCACAAAACACAAAAACTTTGAACTTGCGCATTCTTTTCTTTTGTGAAATAGAAACTGCAGGGAATAGTGACAGGTGTTTTTAATCTTTTGTACTATCATTAACTATCTAAAACACTGATGCATTGATTTATTATATAGTAATGAGCTTTTGGGTTTCCTGGGCCTTTAAGTCATTTATAAAAATTACTTACATAAAGGAATGATACAAAGTGTGAATATTTAAATCACAGTATGTCATTCAAATATTCTAGTCATTTCACACCCAAACTGAAAAAGTTCTGCACCATTTCCAGTTTTAACTTTACATTAATCACAATATTCAGAGTATTTATTAAAAGTCCAAGACTAGGCTTGAACCCTGTGAATGGATGCAACTGATTATGTATGTTTGTAACTTCTTGTTTGAAAGCTTCTGATGCTGTGATCCCACAACCTGGCTTGATAATCGCAACAAATTGTAATTCTTATTTATGACTTGCTGTGTAGTTTAAAAAATACATTATAAATAATAAACATAATAATGAAAACCCATTTGCTGAAAGTACTCACTCTACTGATGGCCAATAGGAAGTCCAGGCGATCAGATCTGCGGACAGAGTGGCGTAATTTCCAGTAGAGTAGGTGCTCCCAGGCAAAGACCAACAGGCTAAGGCCCATTGCCACTAGCAGCATGTAGAAAACTCCTGCCATGTTGTCTATGTCCAGTTTGGAGCTCATCACTTCTTTCTTCTCATTGCGGCAAATCCCAGTCAGCCACACTGTCTGCAGCTTCTGTGTGTCACCTGGAACACAACACAGATTTCTCAGAGAGGGAAATCAGGGAGAGTTTATTGTCGTCAGTAACAGCAAGTGGTTTCTTGTAGCATGGTCATTTTATTTTCATGACATTTTCTTGGCTTGTGTTCCACAGCTGTTATGTTGATAGATGACTCACATGCTTTTTTGCACAGAATGAAGCAATTTGCTGTGAATGTAATACTTTATAATCAGCCTAAATTGCCTTTGAGAGTTCTCTTTAGAGAATTAAATGAGGTTACCATCAGCGAGGAATTGAAGGAGAGCGAGGTCTATGGGCCGTTTCCAGCGTGAGCCCTTCTGTAAGGCAATGCCGTAGCCTGTAGTGGCAAAAACCTTGCCGCTGCCAATGGTCACCAGTTTACAGCCCTCGTCTTTTCCAGCCATGTAGTTCAGCACTGCTGCATCGTAGATGAAGGCATCAAGCTTGCTGTTCATATAAAAGAGGAATAACTTAGGAAATTTACAGCATAAAACATGTCATTAACTGATGTTCAACAGAATAAGGCAGAGAGAATGTACCCAGTTTTGAGGCTGTTGAGGGCGTCCTCCACACCCTTCTGGTTATATTTGACCATGTGTGAATGCATCTCAGGGTAGTTGCTCCTAATATTGCGCTCTGTGCTTCCATTAGGCACTGTCCCAAACCGAAATGGTGGATACTGCTCCTGTGGCTTCTGGAACTGAATCACACAAAACATGTCACACAATTAATATGTTAGAGGAACAAACGAGGGGTTTACTTTGAAAGTTCAGTTGATTTTAAACCCCACAGTCACCTCAAATGTAATAGCTGCTTTAGTTGAGAAATATGAGCCGTTGGGAAAAAAAAGATTGATTTTTTACTCTAAGCTGGATTTCTGTACGTGGATTTACTTTAAATTTACTCTTTGTCTTTACGCTTTCATCCAAGGATTCTCAGGACTCCATATCTCTAAGACTTCATATGTGATCTGCAAGGCTAAATCCAAGCAGTTGTGAGAATTTAACCAGGCCTAATCCTTAAAGTGGAAGGAGAGGAGGGGAAAAAAAGCAATATAGAGATCAAAATCAGGCTGGAGAAGGCTGGTCATCATATCTTCAGTCTCTCTGCCCCCGAGTGCTTCTCAGCCAATTAAGCGGTCAGCTAAGGTTACACACTCAATAATTTCCCTGATTGCTAATTTCAACATACCGCTGATAAGGCCACACAATGAACAGAAATGAGCTGTGCTGCAAGGCCAAGTGGTTCAAGACATTTCAGTATTACTTTTTCTCCCTTTGTCTCCTTGTAAAATTTATCCCCGCTTGCCTGAACACAATTCTGCCCTTGTTCATTAAAAGAAGGCATTAGTTGAACATCAGGCCAATGTTACTTGGAAAATAGCACCTCGTTATTTAAAGCAGGGGGGATAGCATTTTAAAAGCAGGTGAACTTGATTGTGACAGTGGAGTTTACAACTGAAAATGATGCGGAATACAACAATTGAACCTGATAAATTGTACAAATTTCTAGTATTAGGCTGAAAAACCCAAAGTCTCTCTGTAAAGTAAAACTTACATGCATTTATTCCCTTTCAGTAATAATACTGTTGTGAGTCTTTATTGTTAAGACTCTTCCCCATACATCTGTTTTGCCATAGCACTTTTCGATACACGCCTTACACATGGTGCAGTAACAGCAGTGTGTGGCTGGTTGCTTTTCACATCAGTTGGTTGGTGAATAAAATGGTTGGCTTGCAAGTTTAGACAAACAACATTCTGTCAATTATCAATGTCCATTTTTTATTTAAACACTTGACAAATAAACACATAAACAACTCTATATAAAATATTGAATGTACTCAACGTAGCTCTTGTATTTGAGGTGTGGAAACTAATTGTTTTAGAACTAAATAAAAAATGTTAACATATGCATAATTAGCATAACAAGATGCTAATTACTTTTAGTTAATTAATACAGTCCCTTGAAAATGTATTTACACAGTATTGGTATAAAAACATGTTTTTCTTTTGCTTTCAATTTGTCATCTTTAAACACCCCCCACGTATCACACAGTGTGAATAGTGCCAATATTTTCTTCGGATTTAATCAATTTGCCATATGAAGCAGTTGGCAGTCAGGAACACTGCATGTAGGAATGGTACCTTGCTCAGTCATGCTCTTGTGAGGCATATTTTAAAATATCTAGATAATTTTTTTTGTCCTGCTAAAAGGGAATGTAGTAAAATCACCACCTGAATAATCATTGCATAAACATAGAATAAACATGCTAAGTTGCTGAAAGATAACCAAGTAGTTTACAATATTTAATACATATTTCTCAGCACAGTTTGTGTCCTCAGGCTATATGCTGCCCTTGAGCCATTTGTTTTTAAAGTTGTGTCTCCCCAGGCTTCCCCCAGGCCTAAATACACACACAATAATTCTAGCAGCCTGAGTTGATCATATTGAACCTTTGGGGATAACTTCAGTCATATCAAAGAGCTCTGGTTTTTGCGATTGAAGCTCAAGTCATTTAACTGCTTCTTTGATTGGACTATGAGGCATGAAACATTCAAACACTGCTTTAATATTCAGGCTACGTATTGGTACAGATAACGTACTCATGTATGCTGCTACATTGGTCTGAAATTGGTTTACCATGGTTTTATTGTAGAACTGGACATGTGAGCTGCGAGAGAGTTTAAATTTATGGATTTAATTTATTGTTGGATTAGCAGTGTTTTAATTTAAAACTAATTTTAATGAAAATGAAGATCGTTTGGGGTGCTTAAACGTCCCAAGGATTCATGGCTTCTTTTGTATGTAAGCCCTTGCACATTTAATAACTCTGATCGCCACTCTGTCGGGCAAATATTATATCACTAAGGACAGAAAGACACTCTCCTCTCTGTCTGTGCTGGGGGGAGTGCAATTCAGTAGAGAAAACAAAGAGAATATATAATGAGTTTGCAGGAGTTGTAATGAGGCATGGACAGGTTGGCCTTTTTTCTGGAAAAATTCTTGATCCGAGCATGACAAAAGCATAGTGTTTAGATGTCAAGATTTTCTTGTCTATAAGATTCTGACAGTATGGTAACCTTGGATAAAAATGTTCACGGTATCACGGTATTGTAATTACTACTCTAAAATGTTGTATTTAAATGTCTGGGTAAAAAAACATCAGTTATTTTTCCAACTGAACACAGTATATTTTATTTTAGGAAACATATAGAACATTTTGTAACATTGAACATCAGGCAAAAT
>JBBKCR010000027.1:9700083-9711307 GCA_037577295.1 Ladigesia roloffi | reverse complement strand
TTTTCTTCAGGAGGCTCAGTTATTTAAGGGGCAAATTTAAAAAATAAGGGGAAAATTCAGTAGATTTACCCCTTAATTAGCCTTAATCTGTGCACTTTTCCACTTAATTTTCCTTACTTTCTTGGAAAAGGTTATATTAAGGGGTAAAATTAAGGGGTTTGGTTTCGTAGTGTATGGTGGAGTGTTTGTTCTCATTAACCACCTCAAATTAACACTGCCTCAGGTCCTTACACATACAACCTCTTGGTTAGAAAAACATTCTTGTACCCTCAGTCTGACACAATGTTACATCCAATCCAGGTCCTGTGTTTTTTTTCTATACAGAAAGCAATATATTGTATGTTTTGGTGGTTAAACTTTAGGAACTATTCATGTAGTAATAATCAGTTGTGATTACTGAAAAGCAGGGATTAGATTGAATACAGGGGTATGTTGAGTTACAATGTTTTGATTTTACAACACTCACTCGAACTCCCATTTGTCTTACATCTTTAGCCTCCCTCTTCCTCTTTCTGTGGTTTAGTTGTGTTTTTTGATTTTAGTACTGTGTGTTTCAAATTACACCAAATTTCGGGTTACATCGCTGTCGAAGGACCGAATCTGTTTCTAAATATTTGAGTGTCCCTTGAATTGCCTACTGAGTCAGGCATCCAAAATAAGGCATGCTTACTTTTTACAAATCTTCAGGCTGTTAAGTGCTGTGTTTAAATAAGGTTGAAAAATTAAAATCTGGACAAATATTTTGGACAACAACAGTATGTAGTTTGATGTGAAAATAATAAATAAAAAATACAGAAAAAAGGATAAAGAATAAATGATGTATTATTTTGTCATTTAAAAAAATATTTGTCCGAATGCTAAAACTTTGACCCATATGAAGCAAAACTAGATGAGTAATCCTAGATAAATAAAGAAATCTGGAAATTGAACAGCCAGTTTCTTTTGTGCTTTAAAATTACATTTTTAGCATCTCTGTTCCACAACCTTATGTCAGACACACATTGTGCATTGTGTCAGTTGTTCTGTACTCAGTGACCTTGACCTGTGCCAGATTCTGCACATCTATCTTCTGTCCTCAGCTTCCCTTTGGCTGATTCATATTTTTTCAGACCAAATAGGATTTGCTTAATGTTCACCGTCACAGATAGCACCAGATTGCTCTTTCAGGCTGTGCTGGCATGACGAGGCATTCATTATTATTTTATATTTCTGCCTGTGATCCCTGTGCATATAGCAGGACATGATACACACAGCATGGTGACTTTCAGGTCAAAGGGTATGCAGTAGCTTTTGTTTTTCAGAAACCAAATGGAATTAGGAGAGTGTAGTTTAAAGGCTACATTTTTTGTGTACATTACATTCTTCTGTCTCTCTCTCTCTCTCTCTCTCTCTCCCCTTCGCTCTCTCTCCCTCTTTCCTTCTCCCTTGTTGTTAGTCATATTAAAGCCTCATCCACACAAATGTTTGAATCTTAAATGCACACGCTCTGCTCACCATAGATATTTTTGTTGTGTTTTGTAGCTGTGCTTAACTGACTTCAGTAAGGTGTAACATTGGCTTTCGTTTGGTTTGTAGTTTTGTGTATTTACCTGGGGGGGTAAACAGTCGGGGTTCAGTCTGTGCTCACCTGACACCAAGAACTGTAGAAAAATGCTTAATTCAGAGGTCCATGTGTACAAGACCTAACCTTTCAATGTACATAACCACGAAGAACAAAGTGGAGAAAAGATCTGGTCAAGGTTTGTTTTACCCTTGTTTGTTGCTTTTATTAAATTTAGAATTCTTCTGGAGTTTCAGATTATATAACAATGAATGTCTTAGAGATTTTATGTATAATAATTGTTGTTTGTAGTGCCCTTTGCTCTGTGGTGGGATGCAAGCTGTTCTTTTCCTGCAAATGTAGCTGATCCATAGATGTTTTTTGGTTCTGGACCCTTGGTGTAGCCAAATAAGAACACATTATATTTACAGGCCTGTCATTCTTTGTTTTGCATGAGGGGCGAAATCTGTCCTTTCAAAAGCACAAAAAAACTCTTACTTGACCCAGCACCCTACATTAATAGTATTCAGTTGAAATTAATTGGTTTACTGATTTGTTTTACTTAAAATCGATCTGGCAAAATAAAAAAAAACAGAGATAAGAGAATTTTTGAAGTACCAAATCAATAAGAAAACCTGAGGAAGAGTAGCTTTGATAGAATCATAACAACCTTACTGTTAATTTCCATTACACATCTCCTTCCCTCTCTCTATGACTACTCTGTCTGTCCCTCCTAAGCACACTCAAATAGTCTACTGCTCAGTTATAGCAAAAACAAACAATCCAAACTATAACTATATATTCAATAGTTGAAGAAAAAGCTCATTGGCATCAATTACTTAGCTAAAAAGAAATGTAAAAGAAAGTGCCTATGTGTTATGAAATAAATAAATAGTTCAGTAGAACACTGAATCAAAAGTAGTAGCTCTAACAATATCTGAATACTATTCATTTCCACTTCCACTTTCCGCAGGAACTTACTTGAATAGTGTGTCGTTGGTGTCTGGTCGCAGTGAGGTTTGGCAGTCTGTGTGTCCTTCAGGAATAAAGCCTCGATGCTTTCGGAAGCTCTCTACCCCTTTCACCACAATGGCTACGCCATCCCTCACCCTGTTCCTCAGACTCATCCTCCAGCGGTCAGTGATGATGCTAATAAGTCCA
Organism: Ladigesia roloffi; assembly: GCA_037577295.1. Taxonomy (NCBI): domain Eukaryota; kingdom Metazoa; phylum Chordata; class Actinopteri; order Characiformes; family Alestidae; genus Ladigesia; species Ladigesia roloffi. The sequence continues at coordinate 9,708,606 of JBBKCR010000027.1, read as the reverse complement.
ACAGGGAAACTGTCTGGCGGGGGAACAGTAGGGTTCCCAACGGCCAGGCTGGGGATGATCCAGATATAACCAGGCCCCAGCAGGCCCACGTCCCTGGCCATGGTGAAGAGGTACTGGGCTTCATCATGGGAGCAGTACACCAGCAGCACCTGAGCATCGATCTGCTGCAGAAGCCGACGTGCACGCAGGTCATTCATTCCGTCGGCTGACATGTCAAATGTCAGCACATCCTGCAGCTCCCACAAGAAATAGGAAGTATCTGTGAAAGAGCGGATGTAGTCTACGAAGGCCTCATAACCGGGATATTGGCTGGTCACCACCACAAAACTGTCCCAGTTGTACTCCTCCATCACTTTAAACATGCCATTGATCTGCTGCTCAATAGAAGAGCCCAGCTGCAGGAATGTGGAGCCGTCACCCTAAAGAGAGAGAAGAAAGTGAGGGTTATTTTCCCAAGCAGCGATTCGGCTTGATCTTAAACTATATGGCATCCTAAATAAAGTTTCTTCCCTGACAGAAACCTTATGAAGTTCCTTTTTTCAGCTCCCCATAAGTCATGCCAGGTCCTAAACCACACTGATAGGTATGCACCACCTTTATGAAGAGCTAGATGTGGTTTGATTGGGTTAAGAGGAGCATTGAACATGCATTTACAGAAAATATGTCAACGACTATAGTTGTTTTTCTTGTAGATCCAGTGCCAGACTAGCACTAGCATAGATTCCTAGCACTAAACTGAACAGGCTGTGTAATGTGTAAAAATGGTATGTTTCCAACCATTTGGTGTCGTGTCTGGCTAGATTAACGCACGCTCCTCAATTAAGACAAAGGATATATTGTTCCACAGATAAATATACATGTAATGATCTGATTGCATGTTTTATAGAACATTGTTACAGTGCATAAAATTCTTGCTCAACAGATGGTACTGTGGCTCAAAACTCTCGTTCAATTCACACAGAAGCCAGTGTGTAATTTAACAAGATGCTTCAGAAGAATGCCTCAAGATTAATACTCTAGATTGGAAGAGTTTTAAAGAAAATTATACTATGAATTGTTTGGTGCCACTGAGTCAGTCTGGTGGGGGACTGGCCAGTTAAGTATGTTGCTTTTCCTCAAAATAGCGAAGAAGAATATCCGCAAATCTTGATTGGATATGATATTATCGATTGGTGCACTCAGGACTAAAGCAAGAGGGTTGAGTTACATGTTCCTTACAGATGTACATAAATAGCTCATCATGTAATGCAGTTACTTTCTAAAAGAAAACATTCAGCTACACAGTTCTGCCATTCTTCAATTCTTTAACCTGCTCTTTTGTTTAGCTCAATAATAAGTCTTTTTGTGATTGTTTTAGTTCTTGATAACCCTTTTTTTCTTCAAAACCCTGTTTGCTTGTTAAGCTTTTGGTCCTGTTTAGAAGACAGTAAATGTGTCCATACTCCTGTGAAATGTCAGGCCTTGGATGTGCATGAACCACTTTAATTCATTTGTTTGGATAGCAGCACTGAAACTGGCTGTGTTTTGTCCCGGGGAGCTCAGGTCCTGCTTTTTGGCCAGACGTTTCAGCCAGACCACTAGGATGTTCAGCATGTTCACAATCCTCAGAAGCATTTCCCTAAAAGCTATCACACTGTCACGGTCTTGTGTCCTTCAGAGAAACTTCTGACGCATTGCGAAAGTAGGGTAAGTCAGCTGATGAAAGCGAGAATGAGAGATGTTCTGGTTTATTCCACACGGTATGCATTGACCCCTTTCAATGCTCTAAAAATCACTAAGCATTTTTCTCCCAATGATCTTTGCCCAAAATAGGAAAGAATCTCAGGGCAAAACAGAGGAATGAGGTACTTGAGATCTCACAGTACATCTGAAATAGTGTTCCGATATGTTTCAGTTAATGTCATTAGATGTAATGATTTTTTCCACGCTACTTATATTCTCGACCTTGGATGACATATTTTGCTGGTTAGTAGTAATATTTGAGGGATTTTGAATTATTTAGTTAAACAAGTCAAGAAGTCACAAAGCTCTACATTGAAGTTATACAGTATGGGTCCCAGACTGGGATTAAGCTTAGTCTTGGGTTACACAGCATTCTGAGTGAAGATCATTCATCAAAAGGAAAATGTGATTCAGAACTCAATAAACAATTGTTGTAGTGGTTGCAGATTGTTGTTTTAAAAAACCAATGGTCCATCTACTTTAATTTGAAGATCTACCTTGGGCCTCCTTCTACTCTACATTCAACACTTTATGAGGTCCACTTACCTTACAGACTTAACAGATGACTGTAGCCAATCTGTCATCATGCACAGCTTGTCAGCTGTTGTCTAAGCTCTTCATCAGTCAGTTTTGACATCACATTATTCATTAACAGATGGGCTACAGTCCATAACTGTACATCAGCAAGGTAGCACTACAATAGGGGTCTGCATTCCCGTGGCTCTCCCGCGGGACCCGACCAGATTTTTTGCGACGCGGTAATACATTTACAAACAAAACCTGGCAGCGGTTGGTAACTCTGGTGTAATTTGGATGGGAGCGTATGGTCTAATAATATACCGCTGCACGCATGGACTGTTTCACGCATTTTATTAGAAAGGTTTGTGCAGGTATGATTTGCATAATGGTCATCAGAGCGGTCTGTACTGAGGACGGCAGAGCAAAGTGTGGATGCGCTGTCCTTGATGGACGTTCAGCTTGGACTAGAAAATGGTCAGTTTACTGTTAAGAAACCCACATCAGGCAAGTCTGATGTATGGGAACAGATCAAAATTTAGCGGGAACACTGGGGTCGGGACGAAAAATATTCTAAGCGGGCAGCGGGGGAACAAATAGTGAATATATAGCGGGAGAGGGTGGGTGAAGAATAAAACCTTGCGGGAGCGGGCGGGAGTAAAAAAAACAGTCCTGCACAGACCCCTACACTACAATTTAGGGAATATTAATAATGTGGGTGGTGAGTTTTATATAGATATAATTAAAAAGTGTATATACAGTATATATCTAGATGTATATGCTTTATAGAAGAAATACAGGGTTGTTGTCAGCGACTCTGAGGGCAGACCTTGTGACACTTAAAGCTTAAGCTGTGAAGGTCTTGCAGACTGACCCTTATTTTCTTTAATCATAACTTTCTGTGAAGTATTCCTGAGGATGGCCAGACTCAGAGGAATCAGAATAGGGCAGCACAGAGAGATAATAGAAAATGCAAAGGGAAATCACTTTTTGCCACTTATAGAATCAAAAGAGTCACGACCTACTGCAGGCTGGTCCTGGTGAATACTGAGGAGATAAAGCAAAGCATAAATCCACTGCTACCTCCTCCTTTTCTAAACTTCCCTTACTGTACATTGCTCTTTGTCTTCACTGTGCTCTTGTATGCAAATTCCACATCCAACTTATGCTTGAGCCAAATAGGCTAATTTCGTTCACTTTATATAAAGTCTGTGCAAAAATAGGAAAAGCACTGTATTTGTCTTGGATTGATTGAGCAAACTTTGAATAAAGGAAAAGTAAACTGACAGTTGAAGAAAGAGGGGCTAATCTTAATATCAAAGAATCCTGAGGAATCTGCAAAAACAGTGACTGCATAAACATAAACAGCACTATCTCCGGTTAAATTCATGTCCAGTTTAACTCAGACTAAAACAAAGCTAATCCTTTCTGATTAATCTTCTCTATTTAGTTTTACATTGTTTACTATAAAAATGTTAGTGTTTACTGCCTGATATTACTGCTTAATGCGCAAATATTGAGCCTAATATTTACCCTTAAATAGTATTTTAGAGGGATGCATGTGCATTAAACAGCAGAAAACTGTATGTAGCTGTATGTATGGGCAATAGCTACTTACTTCTTCTTGTGCCAAATGCACTCCTGAAACAATTTCCACTGGCAGATACCACAAAAAATTTACCATGAATAAAAAATCTTTACAGAAATATTCCTTAACCAGTAAGGATGTTGCACAGTAGCATTCAGTAGCAAATAACCATTTCTGTCCTTTTTTTCTAGCAGTATGCCACTAGAATATACAAAATACAGTCTTGCTGCTTGTTAAAACTGTAAATACTCAGGATTCTCTGTAATCGTAAATGGTGCTATGCCATTATATAGAATAAAGTCTTGGTCCATTGTTTCATCATCTCATCGTGTAGCTTGTTTCAGTTTACAGAAAATGTGTGCAGGTGTGTGTATCCAGCAGCCTCAGTGTGTGCTGTGTAGCATCAGTTTGCTTAGGAGACAGCATCAGCACCTGAAGCACACTTCAGTAATCTAATGCGTGCATCTGTTTTGTGATGAGCTTAAGTAGAAAATGAATAAGCTAATGGTTAGGTGCAGCTGCAGTCAACCATCGCTCAGCAAAACAAGATAAGATAGCACTTTATTAGTCACACCGAGAGAATATTTTTTTGGCTTCTTAGCCAATCAGCTTCTACTATCTGAACAAAATGATATTATTTATTGTAATCAGTTCAAACATATCAAAATCAAAGCAATTAAATCAATGCAATTGTGTTGTTACACTTGTACTGCAAGCAATTTTGTCCATGGCTAGACCATGTTCAGGAAATTGCCCATATGTGTTTAAATATCCTTATCTGTCTATCTATTGAGCTCACTTGCCTCTTTCCTGCATGTGTGTATGCTTATGTGTGTGTGTGAGAGAGAGAAAGTGTGTTGTGGCATATGTGTTGCCTGTGACTCGCAGCATGCATCGGCTTTTTCCCTGGCACTGCATCGCCCTTTCTTACTCATTCACCGCATCACATGTTGTATCTAATGTGCAATCACTAGGACACTGCAGAGAAACTGCGCTAAAGTCACTACCATGCACTCTACAGCATCACAATGTGTGCTGCATGTGAATGTGAATATGGTGATCTTTTAATTAGTCATAATGTTTTGCTTGAAATATGCCATGTAGTATGTAATGCTGGATGATATGATGATCTCCACATATCAAATAACTAAATGTCTCTAACTGTTTCTAAAAATCTGGCTTCTGCTTACTTAATGGAATAATTCAGCCTTTCATGCTAATGTTGCTACCTTTAATAGGAAGATCGGTCCCTAGTCAGCATAATATAATTCGATTGATAGTGACTGTTCACTTTCATTCATTGACAGAAATATTAGCATTATTGTTGCTATCAGTGAATGTTTAATGTTTAACCTTCTTCAAGCAGGCTACATCAGGAATTTTATTAATGCCACCCTAATCTGATGTGTAGACGTGACAAGAAATGGTATCCTAGTCATTAATCGCCTGTGTCACATTGAGAAAGCTGATTTTCCCATTTCATTTGACGGTTTCATGAGATCAGGGGTTGTATTAAATTTCCCAGAGTAGGAACGCTAATATAAGAACTCGTTTTGCCTTTCATGTGCTTCTCTAATGAATATGATTATACAGACCGAAGACAGTTGATCCTAGAGCTTTTGTATCGGAGACATTTGATCCTTTGAGCACTGACATATATTGACCATGCTGTTTGCTGCATCTTGAAACAGGCCCTGTCCTTCAGAGGCTGAAGTTTTGCTCTGTGCTTTACTTGTGCTGTTTCTCAGGTTTAAAATATATTTTACGATTTACAAAACAGTATTTTCTTTATCACATACATAACTATTAGAAACTAGGATTTATTCGGATAAATGACAAAATCTAATATTGCATCACTTGAGATCACAATACACAACCACAATATTTTGTTTTCTTGAGGTCTGACAAGTTAGAACAGACATTATTGCGGCACTGGTGTGACATATAAAAAATGTTCACATAACTGGGTTTTATCAGGCAATAAATCCACTAAAGCACTCTTGACAACCGAGCCAATCCTTGTGGTGTTTTGTATTAGGGGGTACAGTCTGGAACAATCATATCGCTAATCCAAACCCAGAACTGTCCATATTCTGCTGGAGCACCTGTATCTCCCTTCACTACAGAACCTTAACAGTGGAAAAGGTTCTCCAGAGGTGGGGGTCACATGATTTCTCAAGTGACACTAGTGTTACTGGTGAACAAAGGTAGTAATGATGGAGGATTTTCAAGTTCTGATTTGCCTTAAACAATTGGTTCTGTCCTGAAACTCATATTGTTTGTCGCTGTGTATAGAAATGACTGTAACGTAATTTTAGTTTATATGCAGAGTTGAATACAGCAGTTCTGAAATACAATCCTGATTTGGCATGCTTGGTACCTTGGTGGTGCAAAATGGTTGCCTATCAGTGTTTGCCCCAGCAACTTACTGAGGAATTTAGTCAGCGATTAGTAGGCCTAAGAAAAAAATGACCAGCAAATGTAGATGCAAGGTAAAATGGCTGCTCAGAGGCCTGTAATTTAGTATGATGCCTTTCTGTTATGGTATTAATTTACATTGCTATAATGAAATATGCCAAGGCTATGTAAATTAGAAATGCATTAGACCATGCTGAACCTTGTTGGTTCATCCAAGTATATGGATCCCTATTTCGATTCATTAAAATATGTGGTTGTGTTCGTTAATCAATCTGTTTAAAAAAAAAAACAGCACACTGCAATTGGTCTGATAAATAAAACCAGTTTGGATCAAGAGAGCAGGAAACTTTTAAGCAAGGAAACCTTTCCCTTGAAATATGAGATATCAGTTGGCTGGAAATACTGAGTTTCCTTTAGCTAGGAAGAGGAATGTTGTGAATGATATCACACTCAAGTTCACTGCAAGTGAAAAAGGTTCAAGGTTCACTGAGTCGCCTGCAACGATTTGCTGATAACACCGTTCATGGACTTTTTGCACCAGAAATCATAACAGCAGCATGTCCACAGACAGAAGCTGGACTGTGCACACCTGGTTGAATAAGATCCAAATATGAACAAAGCACCAACAAGCAGTACATTTGATCAAATTTGATAAAATTGCTGCACCCGTAAAAGACACAATTACATTACATAGTCAATAACAAAAAGAGAGCTGTTAGTGAAGTTCTTCCCCATCAAAATATTCTCTAGAGGAGTTATTAAATTAAAAATACAGCTTGAGAAACAAACAAACTGCAGTCAATTCATAATGTATTATGGACCTCATCTGTGCATCTGAGAGTTCAAACAGTGTTCTTTAATGGTACACATTCTTTAGCCATGCATTTGAGGATTGTGCCTTTGGCTTACTGCTTTATCTGCTGTCATTGTTGGAGGGTTCTAAACAACATGTCTTTTGGAACCATAGCGGTTCCTGGGACTGGTTTCGTTTGCTGTCATCTGTCATTTCACTTCTTGTCAAACCACTAGGGGTTCCAGGTGGGGGTGTGGGGGGTGTAGGAAAACAGAACTATTTTTGGGGCTTTTCAAATGGATAACATCTTCCCTGAATGTAAGTTTTTACCTGTTTGGATACAAGAGAACCAATTTCCATTGAAAACGAGGACCAATAAAATATGGGTAAGACAACTCCTGCATCATTTTTATTCTATATGCACTTGTTAGTGGTTTTTTAGATGTTTTTTTAGATGTTTTTCAACTTCACTATAGAAGAGATTTTATTATTTGACCTCATTATTGTTATAGCTTACCAACTGAATTAACAGGAACATTATACAATGGGTAGCAAAGAGAAAAAACAGACTCACTAGGATGGATAAAGGATCGCCTCTGACCTAAAAATACTTGTAAACCTAATCAGGTGTAATTAATCACCATCTCCATTGCACACCAAGCTAATTAGCTTCCACCTGTGATCAATTATAATTGATTAGTTCAGCACAAAATTCGTGGAGCATTCCAGAACTTGCTAATGCAACTAACTGACAACTAACTAGACAATCAACAAGGCACTGTCACTCAACAAGGTACAGGATATGGATACATACAATTTTATCAGTCCCCAGGAGTACCGTAAAGTACATAATAAATAAGTGTTTGGTTTTACTAGGACTCTGTTTTAGACCATCCCTCCACACTGCATGGAAGAGGGAAGACGAAACTGGTCAGAGAAGCAACCAAGAGGCCCATGGCTGCTTTGAAGGAGCTAAAGGAATTGATGGAATAAGAGGTCATCATGTGGATGTGACAACAATATTACAAGTGCCCCATAAATGTGACTTGTATGTGAGGCTCTGAGGAAATAAAGCCACTCCTTAAAAACAGCCACATTATATTATTGGTTTAGGTTTGCCAAAACACACCTTAAAGGTTCTCCAAGTGTAAAAAGGAGGTATCTGGCAGAAAGCCAGTACAGCTCACCATCCAGATAACACTTGTCATGGTAAAAGGAAAAATGGATAGGGCGAAGTACCATAAAATTCCTAAGAATAACCTGCTGCCCTCTGGCTAAATTATTTCAAACGTCGGCTAAAGACCCACCTCTTCAAGGAGCACCTTGGCGACTAACCTTCCACTATTTCTCCTTCGTACATAAAAAAAAAAAAACCTCCATACCTTCCTAACCATGTTTTTACCTTCCTCTACAGGTGTTGTCTTGTGTCAAGATTGTTGTTGTAGTTAGGTATCAGTGAGAAGTGTTGATCAGGTGTACTGAGCTA
>JBBKCR010000027.1:9674895-9699983 GCA_037577295.1 Ladigesia roloffi | reverse complement strand
TATGTCTTCATAACAGCAAAGTGATAGGTTTTTAAAACCTCTTCTTTACTGTCTACACTTTGCAAAAGGCAGGGGCAGGGCCTGTTGTATTGGAAAGGCTTGAGAGCAAGGAGTTTAGAATACAAATTGAGAGACTTGTTCAGGAAGAAAATGCAAATGAACAGTGTCATGAACAACTCAATTCCTGCTTGTACAAATAGTTATCTGTGTGCACAGATTTGGGACCTGCCATTATTTTCACCCAAGGTATCCATACTGATTATAAAGTCCCTGTGTGGAAGAAGGCCTATTGAGTTATCATAACAAAAGAGATCAGAAGCATGCTTGCCAAAGGAATCATTAGATAATTTACATCATGGCCGTCCCTGTCATTAGGGTTGGAAAAAAAATCTTTCTTGTTGATTACAGAGGTCTGAAAACAAAATCCCCATTATAATTGCTTGAGTATTCAGAATAATAGACCTCAAGAGTGGCATTTGGTGAGTGAGGTCACAAGAGTATTTTTTTGTTGTTGGTTTCTTCTGGGTATATTTAAATTCCTAAAATTACCTTCTGATCCTAAGAATTTTAAGGTAACAGTCAAAGGATCTCTGAAAATTGTTGAAAGAAGGACAAATATTCTAACTGTATGTTCCTTTGGAGGACATCTAGGAAGACTGAACACGCTGAAAATCACTGAAGTAGCTTATTGACCTGATATTAGGAAACAATAAGTATTTTAAGGGCTGTATCAACTGCCAACCTTAGCTGGCAAATTTATCAGGCTACTTGCAATCCACCCCAATGAAAGAATGTGAATACACACTGGGGGCTGACATCATGGGCCCATTTCCAAAGAGTTGTAAACAAAATCAGTATCTTCTGGTACTGGTGGATTATTATAGCAATTGGGTTCAACTATTTCCCTCGAGACGGACCTAAGATTGCTTCTTTCCTTACAAATTAGATTTTTACACGATGGTAATGCCATGGAGAGTGGTGGTCTATTTGCTGTCAGTATCCTGAGCCTGATCTGCTTACAATAGGGTGTATTCTAGAATCAGTACACCAACCCCAAACAAACATCATGGAATGAATTAAGCATCAGACAATGAATTCACAGGAGAAGCATAAAAGCAAGGACAGTCAACCAGTAATCAGTAAAATATACAAACAGAATCACCGCTTATATTTTGTGCTTGAAAGGCACTAAGACATAATGAAGCAGGAAGAAGAAAAAATGTTGTCAGGGGCCTAAAATATTTCCCTTAATACACACAAACTGTATATCCACATACATAGGAAGGACACTACCTGTCAAAAATGTTTCTGTTTTTTTGTATTGAAATAAATGTGGTTCAATGTCTCATTGTTCATTCTCCAGAAAGTGCTTCCCAGTTATGTTGCAGAGGTTCCCAAAAGTTTGCAGTACTTCTAGGTTGCTTTGCTTTCGCTCTTCTTTCTAGTTAATCCTAAGCAGCTAGATGGGGTTTCAATCTGGAGACTTCTGTCCACTCCATATTTCCCATATTTCTATCTTGTTCTTTTTTAGAAGGTAGTTCTGGCAGAGCTTGGACTTATGTTTTGGGGCATTATCTTGCTGTCGGTGAACCCGACCAACCGAGTACATACCAGAGGAACTGCGTAGCACTACAGAATTATTTCCCACTTCTGGGTAACCTTACCATTTTTAAACCACTCACAGTCCAGCACTGTCAATTGTATCATTTCATGATATCCATTGGACTTGAACTGTTTGAATTTCAATGTTCAAAATCTTTTGACCGGTATGTATGTTTTGTGTGGCCCTACCTCAAATGAGTAATCAAAGTACATTTTGTGATTTACAATGCATACAAGCCCATACACTGCTTATATAGGCTCATGTGTTAATTTGTAGCTAAAGTAGCTTAGTATCTTAGTAAAGTGGGCCTTGTTTGTTCAGATCATGATTTTATATCGCAAATCTGGTATCAAGGTGGATGTTGGCTGATCTGTTCTAGAATACAATCTTTAGTAACACAGGAAGCAATTGCAATCTGTGTAAACTAACTACTTCCTCTTTCAGCTTTTCCCTCCAGGGGTCGCCACAGCGAATCATCTGTCTCCACTAAGTCCTATCTTCTGCATCCTCTACACTTACACCAACTAACTTCATGTCCTCTTTCAGCACATCCATAAATCTCCTTTTGGGTCTTCCTCTCAGCCTCCTGCCTGGTGGCTTCATCTGTGTAAACTAAGCATTAGTTAAACTGCCATTTCTAAAACTATCCAATCCACTGTATTCTATATACACTGTATTCTATACTTCCATAAATATGGTGCACATAAAGTATCTTTCTCTGCCAATAACTCTTCCAAGACAGGGCCCTGTACTTATAAATGCTACACATGTACATAGCCAGCATCTCCTGTGTTAACATCCTCAGTGCAAGCTTCTCTGAAATGATGACTGCCATTGATTTATCTGTGTCTCTGAGTGTGTCTGTGCAGTCAGCAGTATGACTAAAGCATCGATCAACGATTGACTGGCGATAGAGAATGTGCTTTGATTCCATCCTCAGCACGGGCTGATCTCTGGATACCCGCTCTGGCTGGTGATTACATCCAATACACATCCTGCTAGAGGAAGAACACAATTTGGATGTTTCCACAGACTTAAATTGGATAGCAGCATTTGAATAATAAAAAACGAGAATGCAGAACAAGAAGCTTTTCTATGCTCAGCGAAGCTTGATGTGTAACATTGCCTTTTTAAGAGAAAATAGATGGCTCTTAGTTTGTGCGTTTCAGCTCAGCGTGAGATAAAACCTGGCAATGATGGCATATTCTAATTGCCCTAATCAGCATAGTAATTGAGCAAAATATCCCCAGGACAAAATGGGTTTATAGGCTAATTTTCTTCAGCTTCACTTTGCTGGCGCAGGCCTGCGGTAATCAGGGAATGGCCTGAGAAATGGATGAAGGCACGGTTTTGGCAGAGCTGTTCCGTCCACTAGCCTGGACCGCTGCCCACAAATCAATCATTATTCATGCCATTCCTAAGCCCTTCGTAAGTGTGCCCCTGCCTTTTGCAAAGTGTAGACAGTAAAGAAGAGGTTTTAAAAACCTATCACTTTGCTGTTATGAAGACATATCGTCAAAGGGGGTCTTATCTGCTTTTGGCTGAAGCAACAACTTGCCTTAACTCAGAGTTATGGCTGTTCTGCTATACGATTGAAATGTAATTACCCATTAATTGTCTTGATTAATTACATTGTTAGTTATGTAAGGAATAACAACTATATTTTATTTCCAATCCAATTCATTCCATATTGACAGATTATTTTTCCATAAAGCAGTTCAGTACATGTCATTACTTTTCATTCATGATAGTCATAATAAAATATCTACGGTGCTCCTTGTGGACACAAATGTGATTTTCACAGAAATATTATCCATGTTGAACAGAATGTCACCACTTGTGTCAATGAGCTATACATGAGAAATCTTGTCACTTTACATCATTCTTTTTTATGTTAGTGATCAGCAACTTCTAAGGGTCACCAGCTTTTAATGGCTTGATGAAAGACTTCACTAATAACTCTTAAGCCTTGGCATGTTACCATGTCTGCAGCATCATACGTAACTTGATGATATTTATAATTTGATCAACTTTTGTGTGATCCCCAGTTCATTAGAGTTAGGGTGTAGAAAGGCTATACACATTGTCAGGTTTTCTCAAACAGTAAATAGTATGTTTGTCCAATATAGCAAAAATTTAATAACACACATTGCATGATACATATGTAATAATATTTCTGTTTCTTGGTCTTTGTACTTTATTTTGAGACATACATGCATTAATAATAAAAAAGTCACATTTAAATTCAGTTAAATATGTGTTATGATGTCACAATAAAAATAGTGGCACTATTGGCTATTTTTGTCTGTTTTCATTTTTCAAACTTAGAAAATAAACTATTATGATGTGTATCCAGCAAATGGCTTACAGATCTTTTGCTATATTGCTCACCTCCACTACAAATCCTGAACAAATCTCTTTTTGATAAAACATGCAGATGGTCTATGTCCTTTTATGACTTTCTGTACTGTCCACATGCTTAGAAAGTTTATCATGACATAAAACACTATTTAAACAGATAAAATTATCTTATTCTCTTATTGCCCTCTATTGAAAAATTGAAGGCGCTGGACAACGCTGTTAAAGGATGTCAAGGCGGGATTTTGTCACAAAACTAGTTACTAGTGAAGTAAACTTTAGTAAATTTTACTAGGCCATTTGTATTGTGCAGAGGTGTGCAGAGTGACTTTTCCTCTAGCTCCTGCTCACTCAGGCAGCAGGGTGGCCGTGTGAGAGGGTATTAATCAGACTGAACCTGAGACAGCTGTCATGATGCCATGGGGCCAGGCCGTGCCAGCCACTAATGAGAGCTGTGCCACATCAGCTGGATCTCTCAACACCAAGCCTGGTGCCTCAAACACTTATACACAAGCTCCACCAATCACTGCCAGCAAATCACAGGCCACACTTTGTGCTGTCAGAGAGCATGTGATGTTATTTAAAAATAAAAGCATTAGTTTGTGTTATTATATCAGTGTTTTTCATACTACTGCAAATTATACTGCAAGAAAATCTTTTTACAGTTTGCAGTGTACAGTGAGGACCATTTTGCTTTTTTTGCAATTCCAAATCACAGAAACTTTCACTCTTTTGTTAGTAGAATAAACATATTTCTAAATCAAGAAACCTGGATGAAAATCTTGAAAAGAGAGAGAGTCCATCTGAATGATGATGCTAGATATCAGAGCAGTAATGTGGTCCAGCTGTGATTCAGTCCTTTGTTATACATAGCAGTACAACTGAAGAAAATTAACATGTAACACTCTTTTCCGCATCAACATTTTTAAAATCATGCTACAGAGGTGAATGTAACATTAGGATTCCTGTCTGCTGCACAAGGGTCAGCAATGTCAACCACTATGCTACGCTTTCAGACTTCATCCGAAGACCATTTGCATAAGGACTGTATAACCATTAAATAAAGTATTTTTAAATCAATACTTCATACTATGGAAAAGCTTATGCCAGCAACTGCAGAATGTTAAATGAAGAATGTTAAAATTCCATTAGTATAAAACACTTATAGTCATTTCTTCCATTTATAACACTGTTATAAAGCATTTTTCCTAGTTAATAGAAAGCATAAGAAAATGGTATAGCTGTACACAATACATATCAGTTCCAATAAATATTTTTTCATGCCTAAAATCTAGACCGCACCACTTGACTGAAACACAGTGTTCATTAGACAATACATCACCTATGTAAGCCTTCAGTGACCAATGATATAAACCTTTATAGACATTTATAAAGACTAACCCAACAACATGGATATATTACCCTCAGTTGTCAATGACAGTTGTAGAAATCATACTTATATAATTTCATGCAGGTTTATGTCAGATGCCATGAAAAAATTATGAAAATGTCTTGTATCAAATGCTGCACTTCTTTAAAGTATTCCCCATTATTTTGGGCCCTTATGTGCAATACAATGACATTTAAAATTTAATCATATCCTCTGTTCTTATCGTATTGCCTTCTAAACCCATTTTTTGTTCCTTATACAGGTCCCTAAGTAGTTGGCAGTCAAATTGGTAAAACATTGTTAAATTACTTAACCTAAGCAAGTTTGCTGTATATATTAAAACAATCGAATTAAGACAAAATTACTTTAATAAGTAATCGAGTATTTCTTAGGTTAATACAAAGTTATGCATATAATTTTAAGTGAATTTCCATCCACTTCATGGATTGGTTCAGTTTCATTCCTAACAACTATATTTGATGATTCTGCAAGCAGTTTTTAAGATAAGTGGAATGCAAGAAGGGATGTCATTTCTTTGCACAAGCAAAGTAGAAATAAAATAAATCATGCTACATAAGTGATCCTGCCTTTCACAGCTTTGTTTACTCTGTAATTTATTATAAATTATTAACCACTAAGGTTGCCAAATTGGGATTATTGTGAGGTAAATGACCTCTGGGAGGTATATTACGCTCCAAATGACACTTCTCAGCCCCGGAGAAACAGTGCAGATGCCCACAGTCCCCATCATAGTTCCAAAATCCATTTAGCTGCTGGACAGGGGAGCAAACTGCAGCAACATATGGAGGAGAATAAGGAAGGTCTTATTAACCTAGCAGCTGTTACAATCTAATAGACTTGCACAGAGCATAATATCCAATCTTCCAGGCCTCTGACTGAAGGTTTTAGGTCTATTGTGCAACAGATCAATTGGATGAAGGAGCGCAAACAAATGATATACAATTCATATATCTTATATCCACTTAAAGTGCTCTGACATGTGGTGTAATACCATTTAGCTTCTTAGTTTTCCTTTTACATAAAATCAATTAAAATTTAATTATGTCTTGTGAGTTTTGGGTGTGAGGTTTACTGTGGTTTTTAAAATGCCATATGAACTTGCTAAAGTCACACTCTCCTTTGACCGCTTTGTCCAGGAAAATGGACAAATGCCACTGAAGGGAACTGACATTTCTGTGCTCTTCCCCAAATTCAGGTTTTTGTAACATAGATTCATATTTTGGACAAATGCTCCATTCAGTCAGAAAATGAAAGCCCACTTCTCAATAGTGATAAAGAATACTTAAAGTTGGGTCTGGGTAATATGACAGTATTCATTATTATCTGGATAGTTTAAGTGTTATGTCATTGTATTGCTCATATATACTGGGGTTGACATAAATTGTATGCTAATGTTTGTCAGTTTTCAGCAAATATATATATATATATAGAGAGGAGGCGGGATATCTAAAAGTGAAAGTGATCAATCGGTCACATGTGAACACGCCACTGCACACAGTGGGAACAGCAAGAAATTCCTCCTTTGCATTTAAAAGTACATTAAAAGTAGCGGCAGCCATGAATTCTGCACCCTTGTGGAGACATTTTGGGGAGCAGTGTGTGGGGAGCGGTGTGTGGGGGCGGTACTTACTCTGGGTCCCTCAGAGGTTTCTAAAAGTCTGGAGGATTGAACCATGACTTTCTGATCACAGGGTGAGTGCCCAAACCACACGAGTGTGTAACGGAGGGAGGTGGGGGTGCGTCCCGAATACAAATATTTTTTTTAAGTATTTGTCCAAATACTTTATTATATATATATATATATATAATTTTGTTTAGAATTTTCCCATTTTCACCCAAGAAAGGTGAAGTCTATCACATGCATCCTAGACGTGCTTTTAACCTTTCTGAAATCCTGTTAGTGCAGTGTCATTAAACAGCACAACACACAAATCCCCCAACAACACCAAATGTAGCCAGTCAGGTTTAGCATCCAAGTTATGAGGGTAATTTAGCTGCACATCAACACTGTGCAAACTGCTTATCAAAATCATTTCTGATTTGCTTCTAACTGTATTGATTTTTTAGGTCAGTTATCAAGTAAAAGGACTAAGTAGTTAATTAAGTAGTTATTGACACAGTACGAGATTCTGTGAAAATGCAAATACATCAAAAACATCAAGCCTCACTGAATCTCATACAAGGACCAAATCCGCAAAAGCAAGTTTATTTTACATTTACTTAACAGTTAAACACAATGCCAATTGGGGTTATACTGGTGAGCTACATTAACCTCACAGTTCTGGTGTAAAAATAGGGGAGCAATCATGTCTTGACTGCAGTCATGTCATCAACTACCATACATTTGAAGGAAGGGAGACATTGCACAATTCAGTATTGCACCAAATTCAACAGCTCTATACAGATTCAACAGTTCCATAATAAAATAAATGTAATATTTTGAGGTATTCCTTTTTCTTGGTATTCCAATCACCTACGGGTCTGGAGCTATTGTTATAATGTAATTTGTCGTTATGAATGCTTGTATATTTGAGCAATTTATCTGATAAGGAGATTATGTATGTGATAAAAATGCCTAAGATCTATCAAGGTGCTAAGACAGAGAAGATGTTGTTCAGTTAATGTGTGTGACGGATTCGCCCAAGCACACATGGCAGCAGACAGCACAGGGTATTATCTGTATTCTTCAGAGTCCTTGTCCCTGTATCATAAGTCACTGGAGATGGAGCAACCAACTGAGCCTGTTAATGATAATGACAAAAATGACTCTGTTAATTATCACTGTAACTGGCCCGGTTCTGTGCTGGAAGTAGAGTTGTCTTGAATTAAACATTTTGCTCACCTAGCAGGGGAGCCAGAGATATTTCACTCCTGAAAGCTCTCATTAACTTTACATGTTGACTGTCCTGTGATAATAAGACAGATTGTTCCTAATTTGATTACTTCCTGCTGGTCGAGTTTTGATTTAATTTTGGTTACAATGTAAAACTGTTATTTAGCTGGATCTCAGAACGGCATAGCAATTTTGGTCCTGCATATTTTGATATTTTCTTGAACATAACTTCTCCCATAAACTGCAAACTCTATTTTTGGTAGTCATGTTTAGTTATTACTCACCATATCAATAAGTTTGTTCACACTGCTTTATTACTTTGCTTCATAGCACAGTACAATATGCTGCTATCAAGATAACACTTCACATTTAATCTGCATATAGAATGTTATACTAGGGTTTACTAGAGGAGAACAGCTATTGAAATTATTCAATTTACAACAGCACGATTAAGCCAATCAGTGTTAAAGAAGCAGACTAATTTACTATTATATTATTATATTGTTGTTTTGTTGGCCCAAAATAACTCTAAAATCTCTAAAATGGTAACTTTACAGGGGAAGAAACAATCTTATAAAATAATTCTGGAATGAGATTTTATTACATATTTGGTGCTGTTTTTAATTTAGTTTAAAAAAGAGATTCAAATGTTTGTCACAGCAATTTAATGAGGCACATGTCTCAGTTTTATTTAGTCAGGGAGTGCTTTGGGCATAAATTGGTAGAGCTCAGGTGAACCCTTTATCATAAATCAGCTTATCAGTATGGGTGAGCTGAGTAAAAGTGGGTCACTTTTTGGTCAATTCTAAATTATAACCACAGACTAAAATCTAAATGAGAAGCACCCTAGTGATGATTATTCAGCATAGTGCCATCTGACCTGTTTCTGTCCCTCATAGAACAATGGATCATGAAATGCATTTGTCCTAATTTACCTGATGTTTTGCTGAACCCCCCTAATTAATAAGCCCTTCCTGAGCTGATTTGGGAATATTGGCCCGGCAAAGCACTAAAATGTGCTGTCTGATCAGCTCTAAAATCTGGCATCAACCGCACAGCCAGTGGCATCAAAACCAACTCTGACCTTGTGCGGCAGGACAACTGCAGAGCCCCCGCTGATGCCCACGATGGGCACGGCAGTTTGAGTGGAGATGAAGTCCAGGATCTGCGCCACAGCCTCCGAACCGATGTTGTCCTCGAACACTACGCCATGGACCCTGTTGGCCGCCAGCGTGTCGCAGATGCGCGTCAGCAGTGCCCGTGGGTTGGTGTTGTTCACCAGCACAGTGATGGGGTTCACCTCCAGCGGCAGATCCAGAAAATTCTCCCGGCTCAGTCGGCCCTTTATCTCCAGCTGGTAGGCAGAGCCGCTGAACACCACAGCCACGTTGACGGTGGGCTCTACCATGGTGAAGGGTCGACCCTGGCAGCAGGGTGAGGTGCAGAGCAGCAGCAGCAGCAGCAACAGCGGCGGCCACAGAGCGTCGCTCAGGTGGCCCAGACGAACGCCCATCTCAGTCACCTACAGCCTGTTACAGGTCAAATAGAGAAGAAAATACATGAGCTTCAGACAACACAATCAAAATACCCCAGATATTTTTCCCTTTAGTGTAGCATAGCTCTGACTTTTTCAGATAAAACCCAATTTCTGACAAGTCAGATTTAAGCAGCTATTACTATATTTAGTTATGTCATTACACAGTAATTACACAATGATCATTTGAAATCAAATCAGATTTGCCCCGCATTGCCTCAACATGGATCTGAAGCAGATCTCGAGTGTCTTGATTATTTATAAAATATTAGGTTGATCGTATTGTTAAATGCCACACAGAAAATAAGCCCTCATTAAAAATTGCTTTAGACAACAAGCCTTTCACACCACTGACTCTCGCCTGATTCAAGATGGAGTTCAGAGGTTTTTTTTGCTTGTTTGTTTTTTGTAAACAACACATTGTTCACAAGCACAAATTTACTCTCATATCAGCAGCCGCTAGCTCGATGACTGAGCCATTAGGCTTAAATTTAGCATTATATAGCATTAGATGTATACATATTGTCCATACGGGCTAAATTACTGCACCATATAGGACGCAGAAAGAGCACTTCCAGATGTGCACTTTAAGTGGTGTTATAATGTTGTCATAATACTTCATAATCCTGGCCTCCCTTGCTTTTGTTTTTAGTCTGCCTTTACTTATGAGCCACCTTTTAGGCCCATTTCTGCCCTGAATCAGTATGTTAGAGGCCATTAGTGGCTCGGGGATAAGGCAAAACAAAAGTGGTATTTTTAGATGCAGGCATGTGCAGAGTGGGGCAGCGGCCAGGTCGCTCTGTCTGCGGACAACATCTGCACTCAGTCCCACCACTCAGAAACTGCATGGCCGAATCCAACAGATGGTGGGCACTGTGAAAATAAAATCCCCCTTTTTTTTCAACAAATGGAGAACATGAGGATTTATGCCCCCAGTCCTTTGTGCCTTTTTGGTCTCAGTTTTACGGGACAGTCTGATTTAATCTTCCAAATGAAAAAATCAACAGGGGGCCTGTGGTCAGTATTGCAGTGCAGAAAACATTGTGCACAGGCAGATTTCTTGCAGCTGTACTGACTCTGTTTTATGATGTCTAAAAACGAAACTTTTCTTTTTGAAATTTAGGTTCATTTTTGTTCATTTGTGAACTTTTACTCTATATGCTCTTTAGCATTTTAGCATCCAACTGTGTTCTGTTAGAAATTGTATATCTGAAAGCTTCTGGATACATTAAACCATAATTCCTGACATAGCACTGCTATTAAATAGTGTATTTTTTTCTGTTAGAATCTTAAGACAGATTTTAGAGCTTTAGTTAGTCAGTGAGTGGAGGCAAGACCAATCTTATCATGCTAAGCAAATTTACCATGTGTTCTGGGCCAGACACCATGTAATCCTCCATAATTCCTCAATCTGTCATGCCCCATGGACTAACGGTATCACCTTATCAAGTGGTCTCATGTGACAGGGAATCCCATCGTAATTCCCCTATATCTATCCTAGTCGCATTATCAGATGACAAGCTCTTGCTATCGTAAAGGATTCCATGTGATTCCATTTTCTTTTGTCATTCCCTACCTTGGCATTGAAAACAAAAATGGGAGTACGAATCGATCATTTTAATTTGTCATGCAGGTGAATGAAATAAACAGAATAGTTCTGTCAGAAGAGCAAATTCTACAACCGTGTTTGTGTTTGCAGAAGACTTTTGGTATATGTTTAGACCAATATATTGAATCTCCACTGAAAACTTTCCTTCACACTGCCACTGTCACACATCCACACAATAATCTGTGCAATAACCTGTTACTTTGTTGTGCAGTTTCTTATTGGGTTTAAATTATTGTCATTATGGTCATTATTATCTCATGTTTATGTGCAATAGTCTTAATCAGTGCTAAATCCTTTCATTAGATGCAATATCTTCTTATTATATGCAATTGTCTTACAAAAAATCACTACTTATGTCAGTATTATACTGATCTATTACATGCAATAGCATATATTTGAGTCATTAGTAATTCACTTAACTATAAGCTATTTATCTACAGTATTTATGTTCAGCATTTGTGTATATAGCATAATGCATTTAGTGGATTTATTTGGACGTCATATTTTATGTATTTGTCCTTGTGGCTCTGTGTGTCTGTGCAGTCGTAATATAAATTCAAATTCAAATTTTATTTGTCACGTACACAGTCATACACAGTACATATGCAGTGAAATGCTTGTGAAAAGCACCTCCTCCAGGATCAAAACTTCATGAAAAGTTATTGTAATGAAAATTATTGTATAATCTGTTTATTTAAACAAACATAAAAATGTGACATAATTTGATATTTACTTAAATATGCCATTAAAATTCAATAGAATAGCAATGAAAGGAGCAATAATAGCATTCTTAAAAGTTGCCAGTCCCAACACCGTTACTTTGTAATTTCATCATTTGATACATTATACTTAAATCTCCACATAAATTAATACAACATCCTTGTTTTATTACTGGTTATTTCTGTATTGCCTCACATCCCCTTTTGCTAGACAGTGTAAATATGCACTGAATTCATATTTAGCCATTTCTCTCATGGTAATTAACCCTTACGGAATCTTTGCTTTGGCTGACCTTGCAACGCCAAGCCGCAAAAAGTCTTCATTAGCAAGAAAGAGAGAGTTAATTCCTCCTTGGTGCGGCACGACGTGCTGTACATTCTAAAAAAAGCTTGACCTTGCACACATTTAATCACGACAGGAGAGGAGAGCAGAGGAGGATATCCGAAGGCCGGCTACGTGAGGGATTACTGTCATAAAGCAAAGCAGAGAATTAAATAGATTGGCTGAATGACTCAACATCAACTTAATCAAACTCACTGCTCTTGTCAATATGGCCCATTTAGCTCAGATGTATGGCAAACAGACACATGAGGCAATTTTAACACGGGTGAATCTGATTACCGCAGGCTGTGAGCCAGCAACACAAGCTGGTTAGTGAAAATAAAGAGACATTCACATAACTTCATTTACGTAACTCGACCACCAGTAATTTCAGTTTAATTAACTTCCAATCAGACTAAGTGTGGTACTTTTCACATGCACAGAAAATTAACATACAAATAGACATATTAAATTGATAACATGTTAAATATATTTTGTGTTTATTGACAGAGCATGGTTAGGGCATTTAATAAACCTTTTTTCCAGCCAGAAATAACTGCCCTAAAGTCTCCTAAAACTTCCTTCATTCATTCATTCATTTTTTTTTTTAGCTGATTATCCTAACCAGGGTCACGGAGGGTTATGTACCCAGGGTTCAAAGTGGACTAACACCCTGGATGGATCGCCAGTCCACTGCAGTCTCAAAACTTTGTAATCTTCTGAATTTTAGATTGCACTCACACAGCCATGTCAAATTTGTGCTCTCTAGAGATGTAATCCATCCTTATAATCTCCATGCTTTTCATCTCTCTTTCTCTCTCTCTCTCTCTTTCTCTTTCTGTCTGTCTGTCTCTCTCTCATTTCTCTTTCTCTCTCTCTCTCTCTGTCAGTCTGTAGTCTGTCTCTCTCTCTCCCTCTCTCCTTCTCTCTCTCTCTCTCTCTCTCTCTCTCTCTTTCTTTTGTGTTTTAATTGATTTTTACTTTTATAAATCAATGAAGAATCTTAATGAATTTTGTCAAAGATGGTGGTACAATGACGTCCTGTGTAGGATTGAAAACTGATCAGCTGCAGTTTGCGCATTTTTTGATGAATATATTTTAACTTGGCTTATTGTTGGTATGTTGATCCAGCTGTCTTTGTTTGACTGAAATAAAAAAGAGTTTTAAAAAAAGAGTTTCTCTCTGTCTGTCTGTTTGTCTCTCTCTTTCTCTCTCTCTCTCTTTCTGTTTCTCTCTCTCTCTGTCTATCTCTCTCACTCTCTCTTTCTCTCTCTCTGCCTGTCTCCGTCTGTCTGTAGGTCTATCTGTTTCTCTCTCTCTCTCTCTCTCTTTCATTTTATCTCTCTCTTTCTCAGCTCTTTCAGAGTTAGGGCTGGCCTGAGAGCACAGAGACCAGATTAGATCAAAGCATGAGTGGCAGCTCCAGCCTGGCACTCGGTGATCCACACATTCCACTCTCCTGCTCCAGCACTCCTTACTGGGACACGGCTGATTATTATGTTATATTTACTTATTATTATGTTATTTATTCTTAAACTTTGGGGAATGGGGACAAAAAGAGAAAAACAGTGAATGATGAGTGCATTTCTTGTTCCAAACAACAGAATCTGAGGAACACAGGGCTCCTGGTCTAGGGTTTCTGAAGCTGTGCTGAGGAAGTGCTTAACACCCTCTAGTGGGCGAGATGGAGTGTATCTCAAGAAAGGTAGCTCCTCTACCGTGTAAGGTATAGTGTCCTCTAACCCACAGGGCATATATTTTAACCTCAGTAGAGGTAGCTGGAAATTCAGATATGTGCTGTGAGCAAGTTGAGCCACGGTGTGAAATCCTTTGGTCTGACTGTCCGCTTCAATTGAAATCTAGGAAATGTTTTCAGTCACCCTGTCAAGGTCATTTCCTTTTTCATAGAACATAATGTCATATAAAATCATTTAATGTACAAGGCATCATTTGAGTGACATAAACATTTATGTCAGTGCTATCAATAACTGATGAATTTGAAGTATTTTTAAATGTATATTCAATGCAGATCTGAGTGACTCTACATGCATTACAAACAGATCACTGTCCAGACAAATGCGGTCATAGCTTCATGGTCCCCTTTTGCTTTCTTATTCCTTAGATTATATTTTCTTTCTGAAACCCTCTCTTTATTCACCTATCCCCACAGTCCTGACTTAATACCACTCAAAACTCCAATAACCATGCATTTTGATTGTAAAATCAAATAAAGAAAAAAAAAGGAATGCAATATCTGGCCAAAGCAATAATCCAGTAACACAAAAGCGCCGCTCTCCCTTTTCCTATATTTGACATATCAGATTAAATCAAATTGAAAGCAAGTTTTATTGCACAAGAATTACAAAAATTCCTGGTACTAGCTCACAGGGGCTAAAAGCAGCTTGAGTATTATGCATTATGGAGCACTCTGGGAGTTTCAGGTTCTCATAGGTTTGAGAAGCTTTAGGCGCTTTGTTTGATACAAGATATGGACAAAATATGGACTATTATTATTATTCCTTTCTATGCTTTGATAAAACCAATATTTAAGAAGTAACTAATGCTGGCTGATGGTCACCTGCTGCCTCAACTCAAGTCTTTAATGAAAACTTGACTTGAACTTATGCTGTATGGACAAAGGTATTGGGACATACCTGTTTTTAAGGATTTGGGTTAGACTGCTTACTTCCAGTGAAGGGCTAAATCTAAATGTTTTGTCTTAATAAGACATTTGGGACAACGACATGCTTCCAACAATATGGACACAGTTTGAGAAATAACATTTTCTATTCCAGCATGACTGTGTTCCAGTGCACAAAACAAGCTCCACAAAGACAAGGATGGATGAATTTGATGTGGAAGAACCTGACTCGCCCACACGGAGCCCTGGTATCAACACAACAAACACCTTTGGGATGAACTGGAATGGAGATTGCGAGTCAGACCTTCTCGTCCAACATCAGTGCCTGACCTAACAGAATGAATGGGTACAGATTCCCAAAAACACTCCAAAATCTTTTGGAAAGCTTTCTGGGAAAAGTTATTGCTGTAAAGGTGGGACCAACTCTATATCAAAATCTATGCATTTGAAGTAACTCTTGATGCAGTGGACAACTATCTTAATACATTTGCCCATATATTTTTTACTCAAGAATACAGCACCACATGTACTTAATGCACCTTCATTAAAAAGAATAGAATTCTGTATAGCAGGCGTTAGCAATATTTTTCAAACCTTGAATGTGTTTAGCTATAGCAAGTGTGGAAACGTAAAACTAAATTTGTGTTGGTTTGCCACATAGTCTGTAAAGCTACTCATAAATGTTTGCATATTAGATATTGAACATTCTTGTTGCATGTTCATGATTTCTTTCACACATGTGTGCGGTTTCCCTCATATATCCGTTTACTGATGTTCTCACAGATGACCGCTGACAGTTTTTTAACATGCTCAGTTGGCCAAGACAGCTGTATCACCACAGAAACAACATATGATTGGTGTCTGTTGACTACTGACACTGGTGACAGATCAACAGTAAACAATTTGCTTGGAGTCTGAGGCCCCAGAGGCGCCCATTTTGATTACTTACTTACTTTAAACCAATCATTTGAAAGGTTTCCTTTGGGGAAAGTGTTTGTTCCAAAGAACTCTTTGTAACACCTTTATGTGACAGAATGAGTGGGAAGTGGAAGACAGATTTGTTTCAAAATAAAGAGATGTCCTTCATGAGCTTGTCCCCTTAAACAAAACATCCTAAAACTGTCTGAAGGGTCGTTATTATTGTCACATCCCATCTGGTCAACTCTATATTTGCATCTACATTGCTGACCTGTGGTATGGACAGATCTTTAAACCACTGCTTTCGTGTCTGCTTGTCATCGTATAACCTCCAGCAGTGGTGTCCAAGGGTCTGGCCGCCTGTCAATCTCTGACAAGCATAGCTTAGATTTATTCTTTTTGTCTCTGATGAAATGATCCCCAGCGTTATGGCCTCATGATAAAGTTTAGTAATAGCCTGTCATGTCCATGCAATCCATCCTCTTTTCCTCTCCTCTTTTCTGCTGTCCCTTTGTGTCCATTCCCTCCAGAATCCTGTTTTCCGTCGGCAAGCGTCCTGATTTATCTCACACCCTCGGACCCTGGAAGGGTGAGGCACATCAAACTGATACACTCAGTTATATTAGTTTCTCTCAGTGTTCCCATTGCATCCCTTGTCTCAGTGCGCACCACAGTGCAGGGTGAAAGCATGTAGCTTTCAGATGTGGTTGTAGTGCTCGGTTTACATGACAGGTGATAGATCTGCTGCCTGACTAAAGCCACGTCACTGAAAAAAACCCAGTAAATGAGAGACAGATTCATCGAAGCCAAAGCGAATTCAGTGACATGATCAATAACTGGGACATGTCAGGCATACCAATCACACTTCTCCCAGTCATGTGGTGGAGAATCAGGTCCAATTAATTTGAAATGCAGTTTACGTGTCTTTTTGAATAAGCTTTACTTTTTAGAGACTTTAGTTTTCTTACTATTATATAAACTGATATCGATGTATCTCATTTTTACCTCTTGCACCTGCAGACAGTTCTCCTGCTGTTCTCCCAAAAGATTTTGAAATTTGATGCTATGAGCTTAAACTCATTTGTGGATGGATAAAATATGTTTGACTAATCTCACAAAAAAAATTGCTGAGTGCCCCAATGTTTTGTGTTAAAACAATAGAGGATCTAATGGTAGAGCTAACAGTGTCTAACAGTTAGATTATTTTATTTTTGCTTAGTGGACAATGTGGATTTTAACTTAGTCAATTGAGATAACATGTCAAATGCACTGTTATATATTACATGTGGTCCAAAGGCCTGATAATACTTAGGAAGTGGATTTGACTGCTACTTGAAACAATTATGAAACACCAGTGCTTTACTTGCATGAATGGGTTAAATGCAGATAACAAACTTATCATTGTATTGGGTAAACATAACAATGGTCAGATAAACACAGAAAAAATAGTGGCATAGCAAGTTATTTTGGACTTTCTGTTACTAAACATTATGTCTGCTCATAAAGTTGCTGTCATAGAGCAGCCATGTCATCTGCTCTAATTACTGTGCCTTGCTCCATAATAAACACCTGTCACAATTAAATGCAAGTCTGGGTTTGAAATATGTGACATTGGTTCCTAATAATAAGTGATTTGGCTGAGAGCCTGACCCATAGCCTGGGTGAAATTAGGAATTTATCTCTGCCGTTTTACCCCCCTTAGAGAACTGTCCTCAATTGGACAGAGTGACCAGCTGAGCAGAGCCTTTAACCCTTCAGTGTAGCTAATGGGTCAAGAAAAGTCTGCAGTCCGTGTGCTTTTACTTTGCTTTAAGCAGTGTTGCATGCTTTGAGTGCTCACATATTGTGCTGGCGTAGATGAAATGAAAGACAGACATGTGAAAATCACATGTGAATTATATTGGTTCTGCAAGCACAGATTTTGAATCCTTCAATGTGATAGATTTATTCTCGCCAGTGTATTTGAAACATAGCACGGGCACTTTTTATTCACCTTCCTTTAGATTCCTACAATTAGCTAAACTCATCTGCATGTAGAACATAAATAGTGGTCAAACTGAAAATTAGTTTTACAGAAAAATGCTTTTTATTTTAATCTGACAGAGTTAATTTTTTTGTCGTCTGTGGTGGAAAATGATCTGTGATCCTCTGTCAGAGTCAGTTTACTGACTTTTAAATAAATACTGATCAACAGTCACTACAGGCATAAAAAGTGAGTAATGAAAATACTGAAGTTGGGAATAAAATAAATCTCTTGGACATTCCAAAGCATTGTCCACAAGACAATAGAATGCAGCACTAATTTTCTCTAACTGTCCACACTAACTAACACAATTTGAAAAGAAATGTGCCAAGGAACTAGACTAAAGTATATAAAGGTGAAACTGTTCCTCATT
The DNA here is from genome assembly GCA_037577295.1 of Ladigesia roloffi. Taxonomy (NCBI): domain Eukaryota; kingdom Metazoa; phylum Chordata; class Actinopteri; order Characiformes; family Alestidae; genus Ladigesia; species Ladigesia roloffi. The sequence goes on along the minus strand of JBBKCR010000027.1, from coordinate 9,681,639 downwards.
CCAGCGAATGGGGTGGAGGTAGCTCAGTGGGTAGGACGCTTGCCTCTGGACCATGAGGTCCTGGGTCCCTGAGCAAGACCCTTAATCCCACGTTGTTCCAGGGAGACTGTCCCCTATAGTTAGGGAATGGAAGTCACTTTGGATAAAGGTGTCTGCTAAATGCCGTAAATGTGACTGCTACTGTTAGTTTTGTCTGCCTCACATGGATAACGACAAATAAAGACTAGCACAAAATGATGAAACAGATGTAAAAGCATTGTTGTAGCATCATGATGTCTAAAGCAATGTTCCACATTGTTTACTGTATGAATATAGTAAACAGTGTAATAGTTTCACCTATGATTCTTTACAGTTTTATACAATAGGTTTACTTACTGTTTTTGACATTTTCACTTCATATTTCCAGTGCATGCAAAATAAATATTAGGGAAAATGCTTTTGTCTGTGACTGAAAAAGCAGTAACAGACACACATGCAGACAAACATGTTGTGTTCCTGCTTTGGGAAAATGTCTACACTTTTGTATCTTAAAGGATTGTTCAGGAACGAGAAAAAAAACTCTTTGTTCTGCTAAAACAATCTTGTTTCTGTTTACAATAATAACCCTTAAAGCAGCATTTCTCAAACGTATTTGTCCTGGGGACCTGTCATGTCAGGCTTTGGGGCTTCAGGGCCCTGCATATAGGGAATGATTGCAATGATTGTAATTATTATTATACCTATATATAAGCACCAAAAATCTGTTTTTTCACATTTTTATTTTATAATTTTTTTAAAATCACATTAAATCATCATTTTAATGTGATCACCACTAACTGATCTAAACGAGGCAGGCATGCTGACAGAGCCGCTCGGAGCTCGTGTTCTAAGTTCAGCCTGTTTCTGTTCTTTTTTTCATGGCTGTCTTAGAGTTTGTCTCGGGCCAAAAAAAATAAATCCGACTCCCCCGAGCCTGTGCACCTTGTGTCCAAACCCAGACCGGCCCGGTCCTCAACTGTGGATGTGTTCAGAAACTCACACTCTCAAGCTCCGAGCCACTCAAATGCTGGATCACGGCCAGGTACAGCCCGGCCCGGGGATAGTAGTAGGAAATATTGGGCCGACCCAACTCGCGGGCTCCGGCTGGTTTCAGATTCGGGCAGAGAATCTAAATTCTACTGTCAGTTAAGAAAAAGCAGACTCGCTCATATACGTGAGTGGAAGACACTATCCCGAGGGGGCGGTCCGTGAAGTCGAGGGGGCGGGGCAGGGCACGCAGTGATAGCAGCTTTGAGATCAGAGCTGGATCTGAAGGAATTTTGATTGGTGCAGAAACGAGAATGCTTTCAAGCTGGGAGGGTGAAGGCTAGGAATTTCTTTTGCTATGTAACATGAATTGCCACAAACCTGATATCAATGGACAATTCAATATGCTTGGAGGAGAACAATAATTGCCAATTCTGCCATTACCTAACACATATCTGCACTGAAGTGCTCAATTATGAGAGGGAGAGGGAGAGGAAGGACCATCCAACCAATCCAGAGCCACGCAGACAGAGCCAGTAATAAATGAACGTTGCATCATCAAAATTTCTACTTCTTGAAGACAAAGCCAATGTTTAGACAATCTGCCACTTATGAGCCTACAGGTGGTTTTAACATAAAGAAAGCAAAATGAATGGTAAAAGGGGCTTTCAGCTGAAGCTCTTATCCAGAATGACTTACAGAATGAACTTTAGTCACAGGGAAAGTCTCTCTGGAGAAACTGAGGGTTAAATGTCCTGCTCAAGGAGACTTGATGATAGGAGTTGAGGATTTGAACCTGCAACTTTTCAGGCAAGTGTTTTACATACTAGGCTATCAACCACTAAATGTTATTTTTTAGTGTGATGGCAATTACATGATAAAATACACCAGTGTGAAAGAAATAATATATTATTCATTAGCAATATCAGTGGACTAAAGTTGCACTATATGCCATGGCCAACACAATGGCTTGCAGAAGTAATGCAGAATTTAATTATTATGTGCATCCATATGTGAATATTTTATGGTACCTGCAAACATGCTTTCAAATGTTTGAAAATAAATTAACATACTCCACTGGGTGGAGGAAATCAGTGACTAAACAAAGTTTGAGTAAGCCAATCACATTTGAGGCCCAAAGTCATACTGTACTTTGCCCAAGCTCATCAGCTTGCTAAAGCGACAGTTTTTATTTTGCTCAGTCAGCAGGAATGATGCCGGCATTGTGTTCGACAGTAAATAACCTTTGAAAGACAGCAGATTACATTGGCATTGTAGGTTCATGGTGGTGCCAGTAGTCCATTTTACTTTACAGGTATAACCCTCACCTACCTCAAATATACACAGTATTGTGGTTATAGCTTGCTCCCTCTGTGGAACTGATAGGGTTTTTCCTAAGGTTGGCTCTCAGGGTCTTTAAGCTGTAAATCTGTGCATATGGAAAAAACATGGTTTTGTGTGTATAGAATGTGGAGCAGGGATCAAGATAAGACCATAGTTAAGCTGAAGATGTAGTGCCACCCCCACCCCACCCATCCAGATGTCACTAGACTGTAGACATGCTTGATTGCTAAATATACCTATTTGTATAAATGCTTGCTTAGCTAGGGATATGCTGCACATTTATGACTTAGAAGGTTAACATTTGTTGACAAGGTTGTTTCTCTCCACTGGGGCTTAGGTCAGCAGAGCCGATCATGGAGTGGTGACGATGTTTTGAAATGTATATGTATTTCAGTCATTGGATGGTTATAACATGAGACTGATGGTTAGAGCAACAGATAAAGATCCCTTAATGGGGCCACATGCCCCCACACACTGATACACACACTGGTTTGACAACCACTGGTTTAAGGACCATGGTATGAACTGTCCCCCACCTCACATTCTGGCATCACACCCCTCATTTAGTTATGCTTAAGACTAAATTATAAAGAAAAACATATTTCCAATACACTCATAAAAATAATGTATGGCATAGTTTATTTAGGTATTTGCATCTATTTGATTTTATATAAATAACTACATTTTTTGAATGTATTTACTCAAATTCCTTAAAATCAGTATAAATCTGTTATTTATGAAACTAATGAAATATAATCAGTTAAAACATGTGAATATAGTTGAAAAATATTGAGCTTTAGAGCAAGCGAGATTCATTTAGGTAAAATCTATGAGATTGTTTACATCAGGTTTACTTAAATATGAAAAATACATAAACATGCCATTGTTTGTTCAAATCACATTGGGTTTATTGGTATTGTTACATTAATCATTTTTTTCATTTACATGTGAATGACAAATATGCTGCACATTAAGGTGGCCTGTATCTGTTAAATCCAAGTCATTCAAATGAATGGAAATTTTATATGCAATTCAAATACATATATCCATAGGACTGGGATAAATATTTGTGAGTGTATAGGGTTTAGACATAGTGAGCGATTTCGCCCAATCTACCAAAGCAGCAACATGTTGATGTTTAGTCAAGCCTCTTATACACTTCTTGAGAAAGAATAGAGTAATAGCAAATCAGTCAGAAACCTCAACATAGCCCAGAAAAGTGCACAAAGTTATCTCCCATTGTCCCAAGCCTATTTCAGACTGGATGTTGAATAGTCTTACTCCTCAGTGAAGCTTAGAATTGAACTATCCTGTTATGTTCTGCATCAGACCCCTCAGGTCAGGGCTGTTTCCAAACATGTGGAGCCTAAACAGCCCCATTCCCTCCCAGATCTCTATTCTTTTACAATATGACATGGAATTCTAATTAGCATAGATTATATTAACAGGAAATAAATTACGCACTGCTGGGCCCCGTGTAGCTTAGGAGATGGAAGTGATTTCATACACTACTCATCTCAAGAAATTGTTTCAGGTTCTATTATGTTAGCCTGGCATTGCCTACCTACTTTAATCCCATTGTCCAGTGTGGAATTCAAGCTGGAAGTCCCAAGGCAGCTTTATGTCAGGAAGAAGCGGAGGAGAAAATCACTTTCTGTCTTATTTCTTTTCTTTTTGCTCAATGGTCTGTCAGTTGTTTTTTTTCCCTATTTTCAGCAGTGGACACAGTGGTAAACTGAATACAGATTGAGACGCGGGGTCTGTTCTGGTGTGCACTGGGAGCGCGGGAGAAGGACCCTCGCTCCACAGCTGCTGCTCAGAGCACTCCTGCTATGGCGGTCTCTCACATAAAACTAGAGAGGTTTACTCACATGGGAGGAAAGTTGTGATTTCCCATTTTCGCCCTGGCTCATGATCAGTCAGAGAGGTTGTCAGAGCCCGGTGACTGAGCAGCAGCCCGCTTATCTGACAAACACACACCTGACTCAGCTCCACACACACGACCTTGATCAGTCTGTGTGGTGGCTGTTTAACCTGCACAGCTGTGGGCCTGTGTGTGTGTGTCTGTGTGAGGGAGAGTGTTGGGTGAGTGTTGGGAGAAACAGATGTCGCCAGACTGACAGAAAAGTTTTTTTTCTCTCCTTTTTATGAGAGTATAACAGCAAAAATGACCTTCTAGTTACTGAGGTTTATGTTAAGATTAACTTAACAATTCAGTGAAAAAATAAAAATTGACAAACCATGTTGTTAGCTATTGCGAACAAAAGTTCCCAGTGTAGCACGGTGTTCAGCCTCACTCATGCATGTATTTGCTCAAATGATTTGATTGACTGTTGGCTTTTCATATTTTTCAACAAAATATTCTTGCCCCTCCAGTGATGAAATAAAGACATAACTAGTAAACACGTCTCGTCTAATTGACTGCATTTAAGTAGGAAGATCATGTATTTTTTTAATATTTCTATAGTTTTACCTATAGTAACTAAACCTTTGACAAATCAGTATCACAGACTTAGATAGTATGAACAGAAAAACCTGTTTGTACGGTATTACTCTCTTCCAGTCTTTAGTAGTAATCTCAGACCTCCTGGGATAATTTAATAGTTCTTTCTCTCCGTCTTAGTAATGCTGTCTAAATATATAGCCTATGTGTGTATGTGTGCTTGAGATGTTCAGCTGTCCTCATAATAACAGGAAATATTTCAGCAGTCTGGTCACATTTGACAGGCTAATATGATTTGTTTTTTTAGAGTAACTGTTTGGTTAAAAAGGTGAAGGGCAGTGTTGACTGTAAGAGACTGTGTGGAATGGTTTAGCATTATATCGTAATACAGCATCAGAGGAAATGTGACGTACATGTGTGTGTATATTGACATCAGAGTTCTGTGTTACGAGGGTGGCTCTATAATCGTTAAGATTTCATTAGGTTGATCGGCTCTTAGTGGCGTGCTGTGGAGCGGCTCGCTGACGAAGCATCTGCCGAAGCTGTGACGCAGCGCTGGAGGTCATTTATGAGAAAGATGGAGACGGCATGAGACGTGCTGGAGCCAGGTGAGACACAGCACTTCTTCATTAGCAAGTCAAACAGCTGTGTGGCAGCTTTTATAGGCAAGGAATGGGGCTGTAGCCTGAGCGGCCAGTAAAGTAACATTTGATGGCTGCGCATTGCCCTCCCATTCATAGCAATGTCATTTCTGTCCTTGGTGCAATCTTGGCTTATTGGCCTGTGTTCAGCACAGTCGCTGGCCGAATGGTAATTGCCCTTGCCTCGGCAGTGGCGTATATCTCTGTCCTGAATAATGACACTACAAAGGCAATGCATTTCGGCCCATTTCACAGAATGAAGAGATAAATGCCGTAACTATAGGCTTACTCGTTTTTCTTCATCTCTCTGCGGTCCTTTTGTCCTGCACTGAGCCAAACTTTTGGATTTTTGTGCGTGAACTTACTTGATTCTAAAGTGTACACCAATATCACGTGAAATGATGTAAAATACACTTCACATTTTTATAAACAGTGCAAAGCTAGGCTGATTGAGTATGTTCTCCAAGTGAAAGCAATGCACACACTGTAATCAAGTCAATTCAGTGCTTTACTTTTTACATCTGTGTGTGCACGCATGTTTGGGGCAGGCGGGATTAAATCAGCATCTGTTTAAAACTCTCCCCTTGATTGCCAATTCAAACCATTCCTTTTGCCAGACACACACACCAAGTTGACTCCAAACACACCCTCTGACTTCTGGTGCTCTCCACAGTGTTGTCACTCAAACAGAAGGGGCTCAGAGGGGCGACTTCAGAGGAGATGGTGCTTCAGTAAAAGCCTTATTTTCTCCAATCTCACTGTATGAGCTTGAAGCGCACTGGAATGCGAAACAGAAAGTCCCTTTTTCTGATCAATCCAAATGGTATCAGTCTGATTGTGTTCCATTAAAGTAGGGCCGGGCAATGTGATATGTTATTCTGATAAATGATGTCCCGATATACTTTTCTCAGACTGTGATGTTTATCTAGACACTGAAAACAGCATGTATTATAAAAAGGCTATTTATAGAGAGCTTCTAAACAACAGTAATCAGTCTACACTTCTTCAACTGCACAGTACCTGATTGGATTCTGGGCCACTATGTCATTATTTTATTTCATTAATTGTTTCCATTAGTTGTATAATATTTTCCAGATCCTTTTCAAATAGTCATTTTTTACAAAGAGTCTTCAATGCAGAAGTAGGTTTGATTCATTAAGTACCCTACACCAGTAACAGTTCTAATCATCCCCTCCTAATACACACACACACAAACACACACACACAAACACACACACACACACACATACACAAACACACAAACAAACAAACACAAACACACACACAAACACACAAACAAACAAAAAAAAA
>JBBKCR010000027.1:9618235-9663486 GCA_037577295.1 Ladigesia roloffi | reverse complement strand
CAAAATTGAAGACTTATATTATAAAACAAAACAGACAGGCAGACAAATCATAACAAAACCCCATGGTCGTCACAGTACCCTATTGTCAGATTAGACAACACCAGCTTTTTTTGGGACAAATGCCACAGATGGGATGGCTATTTAAAGGGTCATGGTCAGGTAAAAATAACCTTATCCCAGCAGTGAAATATGGTGGTGGATCTATGATGCTGTGGGGCAGTTTTAGTTCTACAGTCTGTGAGAATGTAATTAGATTACAGCATGATGGGGCTATGAAGAAGGGACTTCCACATCGGTGAGACTAATAGCTGGATTGTGGTCAGAGCTACCAAAAAATTATAATAATTAAAAATCATAACAACAACAAGAACAACAAGAACAATGATAGTAATAAATGATACTTTACTTGGGCATAGGTGTTCTAAGATGAACTTTTAAATAATATTTTACATAATAGTAGAGTCCTTTAAACTGAAACACTATGATACATCTTATAAAAATAATCTTGATTATAGTGTTTATTATTTCCTTTGCAACTTCTTTTCTTTAACATTTTCGATGCAAAACCAAACGTATATGTAAGACCAAATATATGATGTAGGTTAACCGTGATTGCAAAATAAAGAGAGCAGCAGAGAGCGAATGGTAGTGAAGGTCCTCGTTAACAATTTCAGTAAGGTAAAGTTTTATTCATATTAACTTGCTCCTTCCCATCTCTCCGCCCAGCATGATTAATTTTCTTCGGGTTGTGGATGGGGACACTGTTCAAGCAGCTAATTTTCTGGCCAGAGAAATACATGCCAGGAAAGAAAATGCTTCCAGCTATTGATTACGTGTCAGAGATTTGGGTTAGAGGAAAAGAGGCTGGAGCAATGACACGAAGCAAAAGAACAATTTACTTTTTTGGGAAGGGCTATAAATAGATATACCAAAATGCCACAGATCATATTTTGGGAACATTTTGATCTTGTGGACATATTTGGAAAAACATGGCATATCGGATCTTACATTAACTTACAAATGTCGATTAGACATTTACTGATCATACTTTACTGTTTCAGGCTGCTTTTTTGTCATTTCAATTATAAAGTTTGTGCTGCCAAAGTTTCATTCTTTTTCCAATTATGACTATGAATGTTTAACTACAGGCTCATAGAAAATTGCACACTCTGGCACTGTAAAATTACAAACAAATTATTGTTTGTCACTGAACAACAGAGACACAGAAATAGCAGAGAGGGTCATCCTGAGTTCCAGGACTGTCATCGCTTATGGGCTCCTCCTCTGGTGCAGCACTGACTGCCTACAAAGGTTTCACCTCAGTTAACATGACAGGGATCCAGACAGCATTGGAAATCCCACTGATAAAACATTAACAATGTCTCATTAATAAAATCACAAATGGGAATGTGATGCTACAACCAAATACAATATCTGTGTTAAGAGCTGTTTTATTTTTATCATTTTTACATGTGCGCTGCCTTTATAAGTGTTAATCACACACATTAAAAAATCATAATATGATTACATGGCTTCTTACTTTTTGTAAAAGTAATATAGTAAACTACATGTTAAACATACTTCACTAGATAAAGGATATTTAGGAATTCTTTAGTTTTCTTGAGACGTCCAAATACTAATGCAAGTAATGCAATTCTTATGTGTTTGTACCAGATTACCCAGAATATTGTTGAGGTTAGATGCTTTGCCTTTTGTTGTTTTTGTACCATGACACTTTTCAGTACAGAATAGGGGTGTAATTATTTTTGTTTCTGAAGATTCATTTATTTTTATATCTTGAATTTACAGAATTCCAATGTTTGGATTGTCTTAAATAAATAAATTTGCTCCAATTCATCATCCTCTAACAAAACAAACTCCTCCAAATTAGCAAAAAAAAGTAACTCTTTTCTCAGATAAGATGCGTCCACATGAGTAGTTTTGATTGAGTGTGATTTACACAAAAGAAAACAACAAATGAGAGATGCTCATGAGAGAAAGTGGGATACTGTTGATGTGATTTTTCAAATATCCATAAATGTTTAACTTTACATTTCATTCACGTAGGATGTCGTTTTTCACACCCCTGACTCTTGTCTGTTCAGAAGTCATTCATACAGAACTCTAGACAATTCATAACCTTGTTACAACTGTAAGATGTTCAGAGTGCTGACCCTTGAATATTTGCAGCATCACAACCAGTACGCAGCCACATAAAATCCAATCCTCCAAAGTTTACCAATGTATTTTTGAGCAACATATTTAAATCAGCTTAATTCCTGTAAAAACTACAGTATATGCTTAAAAATGCAAATACTACTTCATATTTAGTTTCTCAATATTCTCTCCAACAATCTATTTTGCAAACAAAGGACTTTACGCCAGCACTGTTACTACATTAACACTGCAAAAACTCCCTCACTCTTCATTATACAGAAAAATATAATGTCTTCTGGCAGCCTACATGTGCTAATAGGGAGCTAAAGCCCACAGATTATGTCAAAAAAGGTCAAGGCGCATCACATTGTGAACCATGTAGATGAGATGAAATTAAAATCCATGTAGATGAGATGAAATGGTCCTGGATAGCAAGACAGGTAAATATATTCTTGCATAGTTTAAGGATTAATTGGTCTGCATTCCTCATTAGATCTTATATTTTTAGTTTTATCTAAGCTAGCTAGAAAACAGTGATTACAGTAACACAGGCCAGGACCATTCTTCATTTCATTCTTCTTTTCATGCTAAAACTCATCAGTATTTATTGCTCACATGGTGGGTTTAATCCATCACTCTCTTCTTCTTGGCAGGCATGGCCAGGGCAGAGACTGGATGTATTTGGGAACAAGCAATTTATGCACAAAGCAAAAACAAAAGTTGATACTGTCTGTTAGAATTAGAAATGATGGTTTTCAAATCTGTAACTAGTTAATATTTAATTAAAATGAATAGAGGTAATCTAATTATCATCTGGAGCATTTTTGTAAGAAACAAGTTCTGGCTTTGTAAGAAAGCAGAAGGTGGTGGCATGCATCTAACAGATGTTGGCCAACCACCATTAAACAACAAAGAAAGAGAGAAACAATGTGTTCCAACTTTTGGCTTCCTTCATGTTTCAAAGTTGAACAAAGCCAATTCTGAAAACTTTAATAATTAGTTGGACTGCATAGATAGTTAACCTAGCCACATAACAGACTATGCTTTGTGTAAATTTGAATTTATTTAGCTGGTAACACTGTTAATTTCACATTGTTTAATCTACATTCTACACTTCTCCTTTTGTGACTTCAATTTATGAAGAGTCAAGATTTCAACATTCAAGAACATCCTGCACTTCTCGTTTTGTGATTTCTGAATTATTCCTTGTTGTCTGTGCTTGTCTAGTTACAGTCATGAATGTTCACTGGATGTCTGGGGTGGGATTTAGCATAGAGCGGATATGAGGTTGGGGCAATGCAATAACTGACAGGTTCTGTATCCAGTCATTGAAAATCTGGTAAAATTCATTATAAAAGACAAAATAATCCGATATATTTTACTACCCTTGTTTAAATGCAGCTGTAGACGTTTGCCTAGTTTATCTGTAATTTTAAGTGTCACTGGAAGTCTTTCAGGGTGGTTTGAAATGCGCCATTCTGGAGAAACATATGGATTTCACAGCTGTGGCAAAATGAAAAGCTACCTATCCAAAAACTGTTACACAAAATGGTCACATAAATATGCCACCTGATTTCTAGTTGTCACATAAGATTATGGCATAAATCCTATTTTTGAAACACTGTTTATGGTGAAGGGGCACAGGCAGGGCAAAACTGCACCCAAAGGTAATGCAGTCGGTATAGGACATGAACAGGGTTTTTGCATTAAACTTACATTTTAAGGCAACACTTTTCAGGCAGTATTATGCAATTATGCTATCCATCATGACACTATAAATGTTCTTTACCTTCAAATTATCAAGAAAGGTCCACATTATGTTTGAGAGCACAAGGGAAATGATTCAAAGCCAACAAAATGCATGTGTTGCAGGAACACAGCGCTTCAGTGGAGATGTATGCTAAGTGTTGTGCCTTGCTCCCTCCTCCAATCACAGGGTAGCAGTATTAAAAACCTGAGGGGCCTGCAAATGATTTCAACCCCCCTCTTCCCACAACACACATATACACACACACACACTCACACACACACACACACACTCACACACACACACACACACACTCACACTCACACATACAAGCATGAACAATCGTTCACAAACCCATTTTCCCTGCTTCGCACAAAAGACACATAAATAGCCTTTACCTCACACATATTCTCACACTTGAAAATGGTATTCATGGACAATAATTACGGGCAGCATTACTCTGAAAGCAGAAGAAATCAAGAAGGCATTCCACTCCAAGATTAACTATAGTCCCATTACCCGGCCACAACAGCTTAATGATTGTCCAGCTCCAGGGAAAATAGATGTCAAGTAGGTTCTCACAGTCTATAAAGCACCTTTCTCTACCTGGTCTTCTTGGAAATCTCTTAGAGTTGAACCTGATAAACAGCCTTTGGTTTTATGACCCTGTCACATCTGAACTAAGAAATCTCGGGTGTGTCACAATGATGTATGCTTCCCAAAGGCTAGGGTGGGGGGGCAATGACCTTATCAATCACTGAGGTGATCAGCATGAACGGTATTGCTATGCATGCTTGATCAGCAGAGTGGGATGTGGCTCAAACTAATGAATACACAATCAATAAGCAAATGAAATTGACATGTGGAGGACTGGACATGGAATGATATGAAAGAGGATTGAGAGTGATATCAGAGAACGAGTTCTGTAAGAATGTGTTTATCCAAATCACTGATTACATACATTTTCCAGCAAGATTCTCCGACAATCTTTTAGGCTACTTCAATTTTGCCCACTGATTGGCTCATTGAATCCTTTGCTCTGATCAGTTCCTTGAGAGCTGCACATTAATTGGCTAGTTAAAAGCTACACTCTGATTGGCCACTGGAATGTTGCAGTCTGATTGTCTACTTTGGGTTATCTACTCCTGTCCCCTAGATGATGAATCCTGATTGGTTGGTTCAGTCCCACGACCTGACTGGCTCCATGAATTGTGCAATGTAATCATCTGCTTGAGACTTGTGCTTTCTTGAGACTGGCTACTTCAAACCTAAGCTCTGATTGGGCTAATACACATTAAAAAGAAGGAGATTGCGAGATCGTTTTTTTACATCTTAAAGCTGGAGTGCTTTGTAACTTTTAAATCATACAACTTGATTGACAGATGCATAGATGGAAACTGAGGACAATTTCTTGTACTCTCTTAAATCAGTTTAAGCCTTGTCCTGCATGCCTGGCTATATCAGACCTGCACTTCCTGGTTGATGGATTGATTCTTGTGTTCAGGTTTATTAGTTGAATTAAACATTGCGATTGGCTACTTCTTTGTCACATACTCATTGGTTTGTTGAATCCTGCACTCTGATTGGAACCTTGTTTTCTAGATTCTGATTTGTTGCTTTCCTTCCTGTAATCTGACATGTCAAAGACATGCATGTGTCTGCATTGTGTGTTTGAATTTGCTTAAGATTACTATTTGAGAAAATGATTGTTGTTGTTTAATATTAATCTGTCATTAATATTATAATAACAGATGCACACTAACTAAATATTTTATTAAACACATTTTTGATTAAATCTAAATGGCTGAGCTATGTTCAAACCTTTGTGGATTACTTGATAAAAACACATATAACTGCTCGTATCATATGCATTCTGTTCTAAAACACATTGTGCTGTTCATGGAACACATTGTTGGCCATTATGTTGCTTAGCAACCATTCTGTTAATGAGCTACATTGCTTGACAGAAGCATTGGTTATCGTGATTATTATTAATAATGATTAATAACAGTGACACCACTCGAGGCTGTGTGCTGCAATATCCCTTAACTATGGAAAAAAGCTGTAGCACATGATTCTGTAGCACAATAATTCTGATGTTCAGTATATTGGTATCCAGTAGCACAAGATTAAAATTTTTTAGAGCTATTGCAGTTTGTAGCTGAAATCACAGTGTAACACATTTTAAAATCATAATGCCTTTGGGGAAATTAAAGCTCTCCTATGTATTTCGCTTAATCTTGAACTATTGCCGCTCTTATTCCTTAGAGGTCCTTCAGTTTAAAAAGATAACATTATCCAAAAATATATATTTATGATGACATAAATTTACTTTACCATATAAGAAATAGCTGGGGGGTTTTGCTGGTCTACTTTGAAGCTGTGGGTTCAGGCCCAATCACTTCTGCTCCAAAGTGCATATTTTACCCATTTATATCTATTTTTAAAAATGGGTTAACGTTCAGGTTTATATTAGGCATGCGAAGGAATCCTAATGTACATCTACCATATATAATCACAGTAGATTGGTAGTGTAACAGTACACAATAGTACATCAATATAATCCAGAAATCAGGGGCAATTTGATTCACAGATCAATACTTTCACAATATTTTTCTCAGAATCAGACAGAGCAAAAATAATGAACATGTTTATGTTGTTGCACAACTTACTAACAACACTAGAGCTGGTATTTTTGGAGTGGATTTGTGGGGCTAGTCCTGTGCTCCAACAATGTTGGATATATTATATAATCCATTCTCCACAATACATTACACATCTCCACATTGCACATAGTGACAGTTTTGCATTGCTATATGATATTGTCATGATACATTGTTACCCCTAGTAATCAGACACTCCAAAAACTCATTGCGGTTACACCCAGTCAGGAAGTAAATGTAATGATTTTTATTATTTCACTCTATTTCAATATCAATACATATCAATAGCAGATACTAACATGGGGCAGCCTGTGACCTGGTGGTTAGTGAGTTGCCCCTCTGATTGGATTCAAATCCCAGTACTGCCTGTGGCACCACTGAGGTGCCCTTGAGCAAGGTACCATCCCTACACACTGTTGCACTGCTGCCTGATGCTTCACTTGGGTTAAATGGGTTAAATGCAGAGATCAATTTTGTACCATTCACACCATGTGTTGTGCTGTACTGTGGTGTGTTTACAAGTGACAAAATGAACACTTTACACGTTTGCCCCATGACTATTTATGACTGGTTCCAATATTTGGCTCCTGTTTAGCCTCCATTCACTGTGAAGGAAGTCTCCTGGGAAGATTTACCCATCCCTGGAGGGTAGTGCAGTGTCCAGTGTTGATTGCGGTTGTTAGCACGTCAGCAGTAGCTGCTGGCGACCCTGAGGAGATTAGCGCTACTGTTAGCAGAGTGACAGCAGAGGCCTCACAGGAACAGGTGGGCACAAGGCAGAGGAAGCTACACGTGTCAGGATGGAAGAGAGAGGGTGGACCATATGTTCCCTCTCCACGGTTTGGCCACAGCATTTTGCCTGCTAGAGAGGTGAGCGAGCACACAAGAGCCATAGCTAAAAAAGAAGGAGGAGGAGAACAAGAAGACACTGTAAACAGAGCTAAAGAAGACAGTGACAAGAAGATGGCAGGGTTGGCATGTGTGCCCGAAGTCCTGATGTCTGAGTACAAGCTCTTCCGTCTGTCGGAGTGAATCAGTTGATATTATTAGCTGTGCTCTTGTGACAGAAACAGGGAAAAAGGAGGGAAAGGGGCCAAACTCGGCACTGGCCAGACCTCAGGGGAGCAGACAAATATAGCCAGACGTCTCTGAGTATTGACCAACGGCAGCTCAGCTTACGTCCTCAACCCAGCATTTCCCTCCAACTTCTACTCCACCTCTTCCTCTCTCTCACTCCCTCTCTTTCTCTCTTTCTCTCTCTCTGCTTTTCTCTGTACATCTCTTTCTCTGTCTTTCTCTGTCTCTTCCAGCTTGTTGCTTTATTTTAAAGAGTAAAAACCATGGGTTATGGCATCCACTGACAGATGGAGAGAGCTGCACCCTCCTGTATTGACATATACAGCTGATATTAATGGATTTCATTTTCAGTTTTTCTCTTTTAGGTCAGGTCAGGTGTAATATATCCCTCCTGTGCCGTGTGTGTTATCACACAGAGTGGCCTATTGACTATATTTAGCTACTCGACAACAGGCTGCTTCTGTTGGCCATTACATGTAATGAGGCTATTCCTCTATGCCTGCCCTTCACGGGTGTGCTCAGTCAATTTTTTTTAATTTTCACTATGGTGGCTTTTCAGATGAGAGACTATATCTTTAAGTATTCCTTTGGGGGATTTCCACTTTACTCTAGCATGTTTTATGACAGTTCTTTATGAGAGCGAACAGAACGGGACTGTTCCTCCACATCTTCACTCATAAATAATCTGGTGTCTGCCACTGAACACTGTGGTCAGTGTAGAGTTTCCCACAACATGCTGTTGGATTCTAAACATCTGCGCCTGCTGGATCAGCAGACAAACTCAGAACCTGCTATTCATCATCAGTTTTTTTTAGGAAATATAAAAAGGTTGTGAAAGTATTTGCTTTCTTGCTAAACATGCCCAAGTGCCAGAGTTTGTGTGCTTAAAACAGCTAATAATATTTAAAAAATATTGTATCATATATCTGTAGTATGTACCTTGACCATATGTTCAAAATCAGTTAATAGAAGCTCAGTAGAACTCAGGAGGGCAACTTTACCATTTTTCTGGTCTGTATCTACAAACACTTTTCAGCAGCTAGGACAAACATGGCTTATGGCCAATGATGGGACTATAATTTTCAAGAAGTGGAGTGGTTTGCATTTGTTTGTTGCTTCGTCTAGCCTGCTGTGCAAAAATTTTGTTTATTAAATTTGTATCCCAATTAACATTATTATCATTATATTATAATTATCTGCTATTTGATTTGACTGATTTCAGTTTGTTTTACTTTTATTGCTTTCATATTTTGTAATATTTTCCTTATTCAATCCCTAAAAAATGCTGGTAACTCACACTGGTTTTACCCTATATACCCCTTACATTAAAAATATGAACACTTAGTTTGATTAATGAATGGAAAAGATATTTGTGTGTCTGTGTGTATGCGTTTGTGTACACTAGCGAGCTGAGCTTTTATACATACAGTCTGTCTAGCACCACCTGTATTACGAACCTAATTACTCAGTAAATAGTAATTACTCAGAACACTACTAATTAATTCCTGTGGAGTTCACCACTGTTTGAACATGCTGTACTTCCCATGTGAGAGCGTAATTTGTGGCCTGTGTGGCCCACGCCTTTCAGTTTGTCTCACAAAGACTGGTTAGTGGTTTCATTTGTTCATACACTAATCTCAGTTCATCTTTCTTTTGTCCATATCTCTTATATGTGTGTGTCTATGTGTTTATTTGTGTGTACAGTGTGTGTGTGTGTGTGTGTGTGTGTGTGTGTGTGCGCGTGTGTGTGTGTGTGTGTGTGTGTGTGTGAATGTGTTGCTTTTAAGGTGTCACTTTTGAGGTGACTAATAAAATCATACCACAAATGCAACTGTAAAGGAGATAAAAAACATTTTAGGGACAACAAAAATTGCATTCATTTGGCAGATGCTTTTTTTCCAAAGCAACTACAAATATGAGGAAACATTCAAGTTCAGGACAGTGTGAGAACCAAAGTAGAGTTCTAAGTGCTACATGTTGGAGTACTGCCTTAGGAGAGGAGCTGCTCTCTAAACAAATGAGTCTTCAGAAGATTTTTCACTAGAGAATGATTGTGCCACTCTTTTTGGCTTGGGCAGCTCATCACACCAGCCGGGAACCTCTGGGTTTGGTGTTGGCTTGTGTGTAGGGGTGGCATAGCCAGTTCACTGGAGGAGTGGTGGGAGTGAGTAGCAACATAAGCCTGAATGAAAGAATAAAGAAGACTGGATGCAGACCTAGAAGTCACCCTGTAGGCAAGAGTTGGTGACTTGAACTTTATTGGGGAATCCATTGGTGAGCCAGTGTTGGTCAATCAGCAGCGGAATTACCAACCAAGATGCTGCATTCTGAATCAGCTGTAAGGGCCTTACCTTGTAAGGTAGAAGACCCACTAGGAGGTCATTGCAGTAATCAAGGCGAGAGATGACTTTTCCTGGTGTATTAGGAAAAGCAGCATTATCAGGTTTATTGATCAGTTGCATTATCATCAACTAAACACTGCTGAAAACAACCAAAATCCCAAACAACAGAAACGTGAAACATAGAATTAAGTGGAACTTCATTGTATAAGTGGGTGTATAAACACGAAGTATACAAAGATTGAAATATCAAAGGTCAACTGGTATGCATGAGGGCACTTTACTAAATGAAACATCAGCGTTTGAAGTTGCTCAAAACCAAACTGCTTCAGGCTTTAATAGCATTACATTTATTCCAAGAGTACCAAGTCTCCCCGCACATTTTACCACCAATTCTGAGTCAGACAATCAAAGCAAATAGCAATGAAAGATTTTGTGCTAAACAAATACAAATTTATAGAAATAAGAGACACAGATACAGAGAGAGGTATGAGAGAGAGAGAGACAAAGAGAGAGAAAGAGAGAGAAAGAGAGATGGACTATATGGACTCTGTGAAATTAGATGTGTTTGGACATAATTTACTCATGTCTGGTTAAAGATCACAAGGAAGAAAATATGACTTACGTATATTTTAATGAAATCTATATTTCATGATACGATCAAAACACTCTGTAGCACCTGAGCACACATTTTTTGGCTCTGGGGATTTAGATATATGGACAAAAATATTGGGACATATTCAGGTTTGGGCTAGACTTCTCACTTCCATTGAAGGGCAATATTAATGCTTCAGCATAGCAAGATATTTTGGCTTATGCTTCCAAAATTGCGAACACTTTGAGGCCCTTTTTACTCCAGCATGATAGTGTCCCAATAAGAAAAGCAAGGTCCTTAAAGACATGTTTGGATAAGTTCCGTGTGGAAGAACATGATTGTCCCTCACAGAGCCCTGACCTCAACTCCATCCAGCACCTTTGAGATGAACTGCAATGGAGATTTGAGCCAGACCTTCTCATCCAACATCAGTGCCTGAAGTCATAAATGTTCTACATAATGGACGGGCAAACTTTCCAACAGAAACACACTGTAAGCCTGTGGAAAGGCTTCCAAGAAGAGAGAAAGCTGTTTTAACTGCATAGGCGGGACCATATTAAACGATTTATTGCCTGTAAGACTTCAATAGGTTGATGTAGGGTTTGTTTTATTTCCGTTTTAATATTTTTCTGTCTATTTCACTGTATTTTACCAGGACTTCAAGTGTCATAATCTGTGTTGTAATGCTCTAACGTTCCATATCTTTGCCTCATGACTGATGTTGTGTTGTGTCTCTGTAGGCCTTGTAGAGAACGCCACTATGCGGAGCTTGAATAAATAAGGGAAGAAAAAGGCCAAGCTCTCTGGTACCAAAGAATGAAATTTGAATTACTGCTTTTTCATTTTGAACAGAATATGGTTATATTTCACCTGATCTTCACAGGGACAGCAAAACCCTTTAGTTATATGCAGTTGATCAGGCTCGTTCCAGTGACTGGATCTCCCTTCAGGTACCAGGAGTTTTAACTAAACTGGGAGAATCTGCTTTTATCTGCAGATCTGGAATTCATTACAGGACATTTTAGAGCTCAACTCGCTGTTGTCTTTCAATGTCCAACCATCCTTAGTCAGCCTGTTTTACCTGGTCTTAATGAAGATTTTTAGTGTTTTAAATACCATGATTTAGTTATCTTCCATATTACCAGAACATTACTATTAATTATATTTCTTTTATATTTCTATTTTTATATTATTTATTATTTTTATACAGATTATTACTTTTCAGGTTACTTTTTAGTGTTTATGTTATTGATTTTACTTCATCTTCTTAGAATTTTTATTATTTGTTACTTTGTTTCTTCTTCCAACCCCACCTGTTTCTGTAAAGCCTTGGCTTTAGTGTAAATGAGGTCACCCTAATGTATGTGGGAGATTAAATAGAGTGTAACTGATGATTTTGAGGTTGATGTGGGAAAACTATAGAATCACTCTTGACTTCTTGTTAGTGTGCAAAAAGTTTAGATTTGAAGCATAAATGCAAGGGTCCTGCTGTAAACTGGGGCTATGGTCTCCAGCAACACTGCGTTAAATGCACTGACTGGTTTGACTGATATCAGACAGTCTCAGTGTCTGGTTCTCTTGCTTTTCTTGACTTCACTCGTATCACACACTCCATGGGCAGTGTGTAAGCTGTGGCTTGTCACCCCAGTGACTATGCTCAAGCTGAGACCTGCCATTAATGTTGACTTTCAGGTTGAAGAGATCTCAACATTTGTGTTACACTGCCACCCACAGGCAGAAACCTGGACAACATGACAGTTTGAGAGTATAGAGAGTTTAAATCGACTCGTATTCAGACACGTATAAACCACTGTAATATGCTGTGGTTGTACTTGTGGATTAGAGGTAAAAAAAAAAAGGTGCTGTGTATGTATGTGTGACAGGAAGGACTGCTCTGTGAAACTTCTCTATGTGGCTCTCCATAGAAAATATCAGTAAAAGGAAGTGATGTTTTCTACTAAGTAGGTCAGGGGGCGTGTGTGTTGCACACTTCTTAATGACATATACATTATATGGTTGATTGGAGTTTCTTTGCAAATTAACTATCACCATGGTTTCAAATAAGGATTTAGGAATCAAATGTTGTGTAATTAATCTGAAGAAATAGGGCATGTGTAAAAAAAATCACATCACACCTACATTACATTATATTACATTACATTACATGCATTTGGGAGATGTTTTATCCAAAGCAACTTACAATTTGAGGAAAAGCTCAAGTTCAGGAGAGTGTGAGAACTAAAGGAGTGCTCAAAGTGATTAATTCTTAATGTAAGGGAAAGTGCAAGAAGATGCTGAGAGATGCTCTCTGAACAGATGAGTCCTTAGGTTTTTGAAGAAAACAATAATTAGGACTGGGACTTCCTAATTGAGACACTAACATGTAAATGGGTAGTATATTTAATGGAGTCCTACATGGCCCTGTCATTGGGTCTGTAGTTTTTATATTATTTATACTATAAAACATGGAAGTGTATAGATTTTTTTGCCAATAAAAATATGGGCTCTTGTTCTAACACCACAAGCCATGGAATATTCAGAGAATTTGAAATTTGAAATTGAATTTGTTACAGACATCTTGAAATTGTAAAAAACAGTGTTGAATTGGGGGGCAAAATGTTTGTTTTTCCTAATGTAATAATTTACATAATTTAACTGATGTGACGGAATTGGTCATTTGCTAGTGTACAACTGAACACATTAAATAGTATATTTTAAACATATTATAACCTATATTTGTGAATTTGGCTAAACATTTTCAAATCTTTTAGAAGAGTTATTTCACCACCGGATTATGGCAATAAAGCCTAAATGATATATGCTTAAATGATAGTAGTGCTGTATCGATAACCTTGTATATACCATGTATTTATATTATGATTATTATGGTGAACACTGATACATTTAAACAAATTGTATTAATCCTAAATAAACACTTCAGTCAAACTCTGGATTTCTTTATTTTTTTATTTATATTGTAAACCTGTAAACCTGTTCTTGATAAATAAGTGTTTCAGTGTATTAGTGGTGTGGAATTCCTTTTCTCAGCATTAGGCACATTTTCATAAGAAAAATCTATTTATTAATCCTTCGTTAAAAATGATTCATTGGTGTATTTTCTATAAAGGAAGCATCAGCACCAGAATGATAAGAGTTGTCAGAAACTAGACAAGAATGGACTGTCTGAGAAAGAGGTGACTGCTGCATGCGCACAGAGACCCAGTTTTCAAAGGGGATTTTTAGGCCTGTTACCAAGAATCAAAGACACATTCTCATTAGTAACTTCCTTGAAAGGTGTGAAAATGTGTGCAGAATGTGTGCAGAAACTGCCTCCCAGCAGTGGCCACATCAACCTTCTGTATAAAAAAAGCATCTACCAAATGCGTGTGTGCGCAAATTGGCCACCTTCACGTGCAAGCTTGTTCTTTTTCTTTTTTCAAAGCAGGATGTGACACATTTGCTGTTAAGCAGCTTGACTCACTAGGGAGAAGTAACCGCCACAGTTGTAGCTTCATCAAACACACACACAAAAAACTGACAAAGACAAATCAATAGGCTTTTTTGGACAAATTCACAATTTTAGAAATTCTTAATTTATTCATATCTTAAATTAAAAACATTTGAATTTCATTTGATTACTCCAAAGGCACAATCATTCTCGTGGTTCAGAAGATTCATAAAACACTGCCACTCTTGTTTTTTTTTCCTTTAATAAGAAACTGAAATGACCTTAAAAGGGAAATTCTTTCAGTTGTGAAAATGGCTATAATAGTGAAAGGCTTCTTTAGAAGTTAGTGTGATATGTCTTTTTTGTCTTTGTATTTCTAGGTTCTGAGGGAGAAAAGACAGCACATGCTGGTTTGCGCTGATGTCAATGGGTCAAACACCAGGGCAGCCGATGTTAGCTTCCGTGTCTCGCAAAATGTACAGTCTAATAAATAATGCTAACACGTACCAAAGGAAAGTGGAACTGTTTTGATGGGCTGTAAGAACCCTCAAAGCGTGGGGTGGGGGATTAGAGTGACAGTTTTCAATACAACACAGGAAAATGATCAAATACAACAAAGGTGAAATGAGTTTCTGAGAGTGTGTCATTCTGCTTAGGGAAAATGTAGGCAGACAAGGCAGAAAGACGTAGAACTGATTTGTAAAAACTATACCATCCCCATCTATGTAGCACTCTGTCCACTCTGGAAAATGACATCTCTCTCTCTAATATATATATATATATATGTGTTTGTTTAACACCCAGAGAGTGAGAGGGTGTAAAAAACTGTGTAGGCAGTTTTGGGAAAACAAGAGTGTAGGTCAGATACACAACAAACCATTAAATGTGCACAAAACAGTGCAAATCACCTTTCTAGAACACAGAAAAGGACCACTTTTTTAGACTTCAGCATAAAAAGATGGAAGAGATGGATGCTATCAGTCCAGTACCATGTTTGGCATGACACATAGGAACCAAATAATGAAAGAGTGCAAAAGGACAAAAACATAAGGCAGAACGTCTGATTACAAGACAAGGAAATAAGATAAATAATACAAAAAAAGTTACAAATAATTAAAGTGACTGGAGGATTAAAAATGACAACTTAACAACAAGACTACCCTAAAATTAAATCTGATTAATAATTATATCACAAACATCTTCAAAATCATTAATAAATAAAATCTGTTCATATAGACCTGTTCAATACGCCTGTTATTTCTGCTGCAAATGAATATCTGATGACATTGGCAGGTATAATATTTTCACTGTATTAATAAATATGGACTCATATTTAAGTCAGCAGGTCACTGTTGAAACAATCATATCAAACATGTGTTTCTGTTTATGAACCATTAACAAATATGTTTGATGTTTTAGGGTAGTCTAGTTGTTAAGTAGAACTGGGATGAAGCACACAGTAGTCAGTGTTCAATGAAGGCAAATAAAAAGTAAAATCTCGATGATATAGTGACATATGTTTGAAAATATCCACCAACAGAAACTACTAACACTTCTTGAGAACCACAAACACACACACGCACACACACACACACGCACACACACACACACACACACACACACACACATATATATACACACACGTGCGCGCACGCATACACAAACACAAAAACCACGCACGTTCACTCGGACCGTTAAAATTAGTGCGACAGGAAGGCCCCGGTGCACCTACAAACACACAGACAACACACAGTGGGGCTGCCGCAAACGATATTTAACTCACACATACACACACACACGCAAGCACACACAATCTGCTGTCTCCCACATGTGCCTGTTTTGCTGTCTTAGGCCGCAGGAGCTTGATTGACATCCACAGAACCTCACGTGGCCACAGGAATCGTTTCCAGAGTTTTGTTGTTGGTTGTTTGTATTTTCTTTGGCACAGCTGTGTGCCATTGTGAGGGGAGGGGGGTGGGGGTGGGGGTGGTGTGGGGTTGAACTCACACGTCACTTGACTGACTGACACACCCACACATTCCCACTGCTGTGTTTGTGTGTGAAAGTGTGTTGGTGAGTGTGTGAGTCTGTGATTAATATAGTTCAGGATTTCAGGAAAATTCCGCTCCTATGTCCTGTATCACCAGATTAAAACTGTGTCATAAGTGCATGAGTGTGTGAATGTGTGTGTGTGTGTGTGTGTGTATGTGCACTCCTGATGGGGGAGTGTGCCTTATGTGCCTCTGTTTTAGTGTTTGCATGTGTGTGATAAAAGAAGCTCATGTGGGCTGCAGCATTTCCACTTTGTGTACATACTGAATATCAGTGCTGTGTTTGTGTGTGTGTGCGGCTGTGTGTGACATGTGAGCTCTCAGTTCTCTGCATTGCCCGTGCTGAACAGCACTCTCTGGTCGGTTCTGGCCAGCTTGGCTGGAGGTTCCAGAGACTCCTCCCCCAGAGGAGCTCCATCGGAGGGCAGAGCCAACTCCTGACACTCATCTTCACTCTCTTCTTCCTCCTCCTCTTCCTCTTCTGACATACACAAGGAAATAGCACTAGTTAACAGCACAGATGGGACATGAATCTTTAGCATTTAAAGGCACAGTCTGGTGACAAATCAAACTGACATTTTCCCGTTGCCTCAAATGTAGCAACCAAGAAAAGTTTTCTTCTTCAGTTTTGCACTAAAACTTCAGGGCTAATGAAGCTAAAAGAATGATGTACATAAAACTTGTACATTACAGCAAAAAATATGATGTCAGAATTCAGGATGTGTACCATTGCAACAAATTCCCAAGATAATTATGATACTAACAACCCAGTAATCGCTTAGAAAGAGGAACAAACGAATGGTAAAGGCACTTTCTACCCTTTTTCATATGAATGTAATTTGTAAAATGAAATAGCTAATCCCATTTCAATCGAGAGTAATGTACATGTATGTCGCATCCCATGAGAATCCATGATTACCATTATAGACACCCTGTGTTTAAATAATTTCCCAAATAACCCAAATAGTACACTACATAAGCGTGCTTATGTGGTTTGTAACACAGTATGGAATACTGCTATGCAGAGGAATTTTAAAAGGTACATAAGATAGCTAGGAAGAATAGTAGAAGCCATCTTCAAATATTTGCTTAACCTTTTGTTTTAAACAAATTCAAAAACTCCAGCTTTAAAAACATTTTTGTGTAGTAGTTTACTTAAGGTTACAACTTCCTACAAACATCTCCACTAACTGCAGTCATCTCCATCTCATACATCTTTCACATATTCACTTTTTCACTTAAGCTTCTGCTAAAGCAGAGAAAGCTGAGCGTGATGAAATTATAGCTCTCTACACCAAACTGTGTAGTTTCTTTAAGTCCCTGTCACTATAAGGGGGCCTGTTTTGGCCTTCACTTCAATACATCCAAGTGTACACCATCATAAAACATTTGCAAATGGTCACATATATTCCATTTCTCTCAGGTGTTTATGAGGAAGAAGTATGAGCAGAAGCTGTGGAGTGTGAGAGGAAAAGAAAGAGCAGGCTGACAAGGTCATCTACCTTTATCAGGATCCAGTGCATTCAGACTGCGACCAAGGCTGGCAAACTAAGAACGAAAAGAAGAACCAAAAGAAAGTAGTAACTTTCTGTATTCAAAAGATGTCACAGTTCCTCAGTTACAGTAAATAATATGACAAAATGTGATTTCTCATTTCATGCATTGAGTGTACATGTACCTCTCCCATTACAGCGATAGGGGTTTCTCCTTTGGCCTGGGCCACTCTGTGTTCTATAAGGTAATACATGTACTCGTCGTACAGTAGACGAATCAGGTGAAATGAGCCAAAACTCGCCGCACTGCGCAATGTCAGATCTCGAATCACCATAGAGCTGCAAAAAGAGAGAAAAAAAGTTTAGTGTGGCAGTTGCGGTGTTTTATTTTCAAGCCTCTTTTTCCCTTACAGGCTCCAAAATATGTAATTAACTCTAAAGTTCCTTTTAATATTCAAATGAGTGTCAACATTTAAAGTTCTTCTCATTCATTTGATGGCCCATTAAATCCAACCCTTAACAAAATGTCCCATCAAAACTTCACAAATGACACAATCATGGCAATATTGGGTGTATTACAATTAAAGGATAACATTCCACACCCCTAACATACACCGTATGGACTGAGAAATTAAAGTGTAATTTTAAAAAAGTGCACCTGTAGAAGCTCCACTTGAGCAGGAAGAGCTTGGCAGCCTTTGGGAAGGCCGAGCTGGCCTGGTAGGGCTTTAGAACCTGTGACACAACACCGTCCAGCCATGCTGCCCACTGCTCCAGAGAGTTCTGCTGCTGGAGGGTCAGCTTAAAGTCCTGCTCCAAGCGTTGCACCACACGATCTTCACATCTGCACACCCAAGAAGCCTGTTCCTGAAGTGGGAAAGAGAGAGAAAGGTGTGAGAGTGAGGAAGAAAGAAAAATGTATACTGATTCTGTCAGCAGACCCTGAAAAAAATATTGGCCAGTTGCTGATCTGCCCATAATCTACTACTTTTGACAAAACACAAATAATTATTCATCCATACTTTACATTGATAGTCATTTGATCATTGAAGGCTTTGTCTGTATTGTAAGTCTAGGCTTGGGCTGTGTTCCAAATCCCAATAAGTATTTTTTTTAAGTAAATGAAAGTGACCATTCTATTCTATTCATACATGAACACACCCCAGCACACAGTGTAACACTAAATTCATTTCTGCATTTTACCCATCACCAAGTGAAGCAGCGGGCAGCCTGGACTCAGTGCCCAGAGAGCAGTGTGTGGGGATGTTACCTTGCTCAAGGGTATCTCAGGGGTGCTGAGAAGTCTTGGGATTAAATGTTTGAAGGCTGTACAAATACAATGGTGAAGCAGCCTCCTGTTATTATGCCCCAAAGTTGTGGAATTCTTTATCCACAATCAATATCAAGGGCCTCCTGAATCAGAAGGAGAGGGACTTCAAAGATGGTGATCAGCAGGAGCATGTGAGCAATAAAGAATGAGCAGTAAAGACGAAAGATAGAGAGGAAGCTGCAAACCAACAGCATGAAGGAGGTATGGGACGGAATGAAGACCATCACCGGCTGCAGCTTGAAGCAGGGGGCCATTTTTGAGGGAGGTGTGGTGAGGGCGAACCAGCTGAATATCTTCAACAGGTTTGACCACTCAAAACTTTTTGGATCCTAGAGCACTGCACCATCCTCCCATCCTTCTGCTATCTCCCTTTGCACATTGGCTCCTACCACCATTGAGAACAATGTCCCACAACCAATAGTAGCACAGGTGAATGGTGATCTGAAGAGGCTTCGCCCCAGCAAAGCAACAGGCCCAGACGATGTATCCTCTGAAGGCCTGTGCGATGGAGCTGGGAAATCCTCTCCAGTGCATCTTCAACCAGAGCTTGGAATGTGGGAGGGTCCCTCTGATGTGGAAAACATACTGCATTATCCCAGTCCCCCCAAAAAAACACATCCAGGAGATCTAAATGACCACAGGCCAGTCGCCCTGACGTCACACCTGATGAAGACCATGGAGCGGCCACTGCAGTGCTGCAGGGGACAGTATTCTCTCCAGTACTGTTCACCCTGTACACCTCAGACCTCCGCTACAACTCGGAGTACTGCCGTATGCTGGAGACCTACAGATACCTGGGAGTGCAACTGGATGACAAACTGGACTGGGCTGCCAACATGGATGCTCTGTGCAGAACCAACTGTACTGAATAAACTGGTGAAGAAGGCGGGCTATGTCATAGCACAGAGCTAAACAGTTTATCATCTATGGCAGAGTGACGTACGCTGAGCAGGCTCCT
Organism: Ladigesia roloffi; assembly: GCA_037577295.1. Taxonomy (NCBI): domain Eukaryota; kingdom Metazoa; phylum Chordata; class Actinopteri; order Characiformes; family Alestidae; genus Ladigesia; species Ladigesia roloffi. The sequence goes on along the minus strand of JBBKCR010000027.1, from coordinate 9,643,628 downwards.
GCCAATCATGGACAATTCACTGCATCCACAGCACGACATTACCTGCAGACAGAAGAGCAGCTTCCTGCTCCATTGACAGAAATGAGGAGGTCGTTCCTCCCCCATGCCATTACACTCTTTAAGGTTACCATCCACATCCTCCCCTCTGCTCCGCACTGCACCACTCACAGCACACCACACATTTTAAATGTACATGCCTGTTTGTACCAGACTTTTAAAAATTGATTTGCACTGGTCAATTTACACCACTCAAGCTTTACTGGACTTTCAATTTACACTGCACAAGTATTACCTTTTAGGGTTTACCACGTTTGTCAATAGTGTGTGTACTATGTCTGCTTTTAAGATAGTTTTTACACTTGTGGTATCTATCACCATCAAGATTTTAGAATATTGGCGGGTTTATAATGAATGAGTGAAAAAATGTCAGTGATGTGCAAATACACAAAATTAGTACAATTTAAAAAACATTTAAAGCAAATTCGAAGATTTCAGCATTTTCCTCACAGGGAGGAATTGTGGAAGGCAGAAGATACAGCTAGCACACAAACAGAAAGCGTTTTGACAGTGAAACATATTTTGAGAATGAAAATGTAAGCAAATTTTATAAGACCAATTAAAAATAGAATATTAATTTAAAATGCCAAGTTCAGTCACTGAGTTGAGGCTAAGCTGTTTTATTAAAGACAGCTTCTTGTTGGTTGAGAGAGGGAGGCTTTTCCAGGACACTCCTCTTTAGTTACCACCCACGTTATTCTTAGCATCTTGCTGAATGTTCAAAACTCCTCCCATATCAAAATTATTATATATTATTATTTACTCCTCCCATCCTTTTATGGGTATGCTCCTTCTTCCAATTGTAATGTGTTTGGAGATACTCGTCTTCTACTGTGTGTGTGGACAAAGTACTTCTCAGGTGTCTGTGTTTCAGTACAGGTTATTCCTCTCTACTTGGTAACACCTCATGCTATGTATATGTCTGCACATTCTTTTGGCCTCAAATTATCCTTCTCCATATAGGAATTTGCCTTTTCTAAATAGCTTTGCTGGTGATACCATGGTTGCACAATCTCTCTCCATCCCTCAGTCCAGCAGTTGCCTACTTCCTATTTTAAGTATATTCTTCCCAGTGCCTGTCTTGATCTTTCCCCTCAGCAAACCTCCAGAGGGGCCCTGGTCATTCTATACATAGAGAGGCAGAGACACCTGTTCAGTTGTAAAACTTTTAAGCCCTTATAAATTAATTTATTTTGTGAAAGGAATTTAACCCCTACTTGTAATGACTTACTCATTAATTTACTCCAACAGAAGACAGTGATTTTTTATATTATAAGTAATAAGAAAGCTTTTCAGTGACACTCCTCTTGCCACAGAACTGAAAACTAACTGTGACAACAGAGATGAACAGCGAAACGTCTCTTGCTCTCCCACATTCAAAAACTCTAATGCAGACCTGCACATTTGCGAAGTCCACTCGGTTGAGGTCACTGAGCATCTGGTTGATCTGCGCAGTGTTCTGTAGCACAGCACGGGCAGCCTGAGCCAGATGATTTAGAGAGGTGTACCTGCGCAGGGTCTGTGCAAAGGCGTTTGCGCATGTCACCTAGACACAAACAAACAGTCAAATATATACACAGCCCAGCAGGGCAGCCTTTCTTTGTGAGCTAGATGGAAAGAGCGGTGTAATTTCCACAGTCAGAACTCAGTGGAAATAAATTTCAATAAATCTTTACACAGCTGTTTCCAGTTCTCATCAATATAGCTCAAACGGAAATCTCACATGTCAGAGATATGATCTGGTTCTGTTCTACATTGTCCATTAAAGCATTAAAGCTAGACTATTTTTATGGTTTGATAGTTTGCAACAACTTAATACATTATAAGGCAATTAAAACAGCTTTTAAACACTTTCACAATATCATATTAATGATGTCTTAAGAATTTTAACCCAATGTATTTTTAAAGCAGCTACTCAACTCTAATAAGTTTTCTTACTTGACTAAAAATATAAAAGAAAAATTATTCAAAAAAGGCAAGGTACATCTATATATGCAGTGTACTCATATCTTAGCAAGATATATTGGTATATCAACAAAATACCCTTATATGTCAGTGTCTGGCATAACAATACATTGCCATTGAAAATTAATGCCAATATAAATGTATCTGGTAGGGCTGTAAACCGTTAAGTCATTCTAACCTTGATGCGGACCATCTCCTCAGGAATGTTCATCATGGCATTAGTGAGCCAGCTCTCCAGACTCTTGGCAAAGTTACGAATGGCTTGAGTTAAGGCACCTGGATGGAAAGGATCAGAGGATATTAACTCTTCTGGCACTGTTTGGTCATTTACCTCCTTAAACACACCTAATTCAACTTATAGCTTAGTTAACAGGTTTAATGGGTGCATTTGAGCAGTAAAACCACAAAAACCCACCACTTCTAGAGTGATGTATGTAACTGCATTGTGTTCTGCCATGTTTCAAGTGTAGCCAATGAGCATTGGTTTTGGTTCATGTTTTTGGTGGGTATGTCCAAGTTCTATTTTATGAAGGTTTGATTTTGTAAACTCACTGGGAATGGGTCTCAGTACATCTGGTATGAGGATCTCCACCAGGCCTTGATATAGCGTGTTGTCGCAGTCCCGGCTCCAGCGTAGCACTGGGTCGTATTTGCACAATAGCACCAGGCACGTCTTAGGCAGTCGCTTTTCTGACTCATCATGGCTAAAACACCAAATAATAAAAATACTAGTATTAATGGTCCCTTCAAAAGGCACATAATCACTTCTCGTTTATATCAGCTCCCACTTATTTTTAACTTTCTGATATTTGCTTTCACATCTTTCAGTTTGCCAGTCAAAAAAATTGTGGTAGAATGATAACTGCATCTGTATATTTGCATTTTTTCACAGTACTGAATATCTCTGTGGTACATATGCCTAGATTGCTTTAAAGCCTAAGTATGTCCGTGAGGAGCGTCTGACTCACACAGCTAGCGTTGCTGTCTCTCCAGCCTGGTTCTCACTGAACCTCCAGAAGGTTTTCCATAGCGTCTCTACTAGTGTGAACTGCAGGTTCACTGTCACGTCCAAAATGGCCTGGGGGAATGGAAAAAGCAACCCAACAACACAGAGCACTTAGATTACAAGCCAGACAAGTCAAATTCATTCAAGAAATTAACACCCAGGAGATTATGGCTGTGAAGACTGCAACTGAGCAACAAATGGTTGGTGTTGTCCCTGGCCCATTCAGATACTAAGCATGCCAGGCAGCCAGGAGGGTGGATAGACAGAGTGGTGGATTACCTCGCAGTGCTCTCTGTAGAGCAATTGAAAGCTCTTAATGTGCTCCAGCTCAATACCTTCTGGCAAAGGTTTCCCCTGCAAGTCAATATCGGGGAACTCTGGGAGGGCACGGGATGCATCTGCAAAAAAGACCAACTAAAGGAGTTATTCACAATCACTTGTCAAGCTTGTCAAGTCATTAAATCATGATTGATGGCCATTGGAACCTGGTAAATTTGGTTCGTTAGAACAATACATGAAATTGACCAATGCCTGCTTGGTTTACCTCCCATTAGTGAATTACTGGCTGCTGATCATTTGTACACACATGTACCACAGGTTCACATCAAGTCTAACACTTTGTCCAACATTCAAGTGCAGCTTTCCTGTGTTAAACTCATTAATTTTTGCACATACCCAGAAATTGCTGGTACTGCTGCACCTGAGCACTGATATCAGAAAGGCCTGATCCCTGTTGCTGCTGTTGCTGCTGTCCCGTCCCTGACGACATACCATTAGTCATTCCTTCCACTTTGTGGACTGGCTTCAACCTATTGAGTATGAGAAGTGAAAAGGGTGATTCACGGGTCATAGAGAAAAAAAATTAAGTGTACAGGTTCAAGGAAGTAGAAAAGCAGTGACTGAGAGAGAGAAACAAGAGAGGCAAAAGTAAAATAAGTGATATATAACAGGGAGAAGGAATGCCTTTGTTTCTGGGAGAATGGCTGCTGTCTCATGGCCAGGTGTTGTTGGTCTTCCATTAGCCGAAGTAGAGAGGAGCCAGCTTTGATCCTCAGTCCATAGTAGTGGTATTTGGAGTTTCCCCTATAACAGCGAGGAAACATCAGTACACCAGCAGTAAACTTTTTTTTTTGTCAGTGTTTCTGAACAGGAGCTTGTACGTCTGTGTAAGAGCGAGACTAGGCAATCCTGGTTTTGCAGCAGCACCACAGGTTGCATGTCACTTGTTATACAAATATCCTTAATAAAGGACATACATGTATTTAATCATTGGGTGGCAAGTTATTGTTTCACACGCCTGTAGAAACAAGTGAAAGCCCAATTTCCTTCTTTCAATACACACTTTTTCACACTACTAATATTACTACTACTACAAAGAAAAAAAAAGAATTATTACTACTACTCCTCTTAATAACATAATGATACCAACTACTATTACCACTACTAATGCTACTACTCCATAATAATTCATGAATTGTTCAAATAAATTGGTCAATTACCTTATTTAAACAGTACAGTACAGGACTCATATTATGATATGGCATTCCTGCCTAAACAAAAAACTATGCTATGCAGTCCTCGTTCTATTTGTTTGATTATTTTGACCAAAATCTGCCTAATGCAATGTCATGAAAACATGAATAAATTTACTATGATTAATTTGATTAATTTAACTAGCTCTCCAAGCTTTCAAGTTAGCATAAGACTCATATAAGCAAATAAAATATCTGTCAAACTCTAAGGTGACTTCTACTCACACCCACACATGTCTGCTACAACAATAACGTCTCTAAATACCATAAAAAATTGTACCAAGGGAAATGGTTGGAGACTTCTGAGACTTTGTGTTGTTTGTTTGAGGGTAAGATTGAGCATTTCTGCTTTATGCTATGACATTCATTCAAATAAAATGAAATTATTGCTTATCAGGACTTTTAGCTTTTATCTGTATGCACCCTTACCGGGTGCCCAGTCGCCTTGTCCTCAAACCCATGAAGACAGAGCGGATGAGTTTGCCGAAGGAGGCGGCGTTAACAGGCTCCAGCTTCTGCTCCTGGCAGTGCAGCAGGTAGTGGCAGTAGAGAGTGGAGCGCGGCAGGCTTACGCCCTCCGCAGTCTCATAATTATCCAACAACCACTGCACCTGAGGGCCAGAGGAGAGCTGCAGGGATGAGACACACACACAGCCACACGCACACTCAGACAGCGAGCCCAGGGATGGCCTGACACACACATACAAAAAAAACAAAGGGCGGCCACACAGATATAAAAACACGCACACTTTCCCATGCACCACTTCATGCACACACATGCATATGCTGCACTAAAAAAGTGCAACTACAGAGTTATGTTTATGGAGGAAAAATGACAACATGACATATGAAAACTGAGTGATCATATATAAATATGAAAATACATGCACATTAGCCCCAAAAATCATAGAAATACACTTATGTACTTAAACATACATACAGTTGGATATTCTGACCAGACACATGCTTATCAATGTCATACGTTTCTGCGTGCCGTCGCATACAATTAGGGTATGCAACAGAACATTCAACCAATGGGATGCCTGTAAATTTGACTGAATCCCCTACAAGGTATGCAGCCATGTTGGAGGGCCATTCGAGTGAAAGTGAATAACAAGATGACTCCTTTCTCTTGCTCTCTCATGCACATTTATGATATGAAACATGATGGAGTTATTTGTTTTTGGTAAACATGACTGCACAGTGAAAGGAAAAAACTGTGCTAGTGCTGTCAGAGGTACATGTTCTTTTCTAGAAGAACACAAATCTATGCAAACAGGGAAATCAGAATTTATGAATAATTTAAGAGTTCCAGTGCTGTTGTCTCTGCAAGAGATTTCACAGCTACTCCGATGAGCCAACAATGAGCCAAATGATTTTGGTTTAATAGGGGAGACGAATACTGGGACTTATGTTCTTTGAGTCACATCATGGCATACCTGCGTGACTCCTACTGACTCACTCACTCTGCTCTTTAACTGTGCTCTCCGATGCGTGAAACCAAACAATGACGGCATCACCGTTCTGATAAACTGCAAAAAAATAATAACTTGGCACGTTAAATCATCTTCAATTTAAGCAATATGTCTAATTTCACTTTCTGCTTCAGTTATTAGAATATTATAAGAGTATTCAATCAATGTCTAGCAGTGTAAATTTATCTACTGAAATGCTCTTGCTCAGTTGGTTTGTTTAAGACTATTTCACTAGATAAAATCACATACAAGAAAAAAGTCTTATTTATTGTTAAGAAAGTTATCTTATATTTATTCTTACAACCGTCACATAAAGGAAAATATAAAAACTGACTACATTTAAGATGATTTCACCTGCCAAGGCAATATTTTTGCCATGTACTGGGAAAGATGAGGGTGACGAGTGAGTGACAAAAGTGGCTGAAAGACAGTACTTGTCTTCGTCTTGTTCTTTTTTTGGGGGGTCATACCTTTTTGTCTGCCGACGGCACGCTATTCTCCTCTCCCTCGCTAATACTCACAGTGGCCGGGGATGCGCGGACATTGTGTGAGTAACTCTGACCATTTCCGCTACTGCTGCTGCTGGTACCCCCACCACTCAGCATGTAGCCTCCCTGGATCACATAGCTACCGCTGCTGCCATTAGCCCCACCTCCTTCTTCCTCAGAGCCATTAGACGCCGCCCCCGAGGCCGCAATCACAGCTGTGGCTCCACCCCCAGTGCCAGGTGTGGGGTTGGCCACAATCTGGCCCGTACCGGCAACAAACATGGGTACGCCAGTGGAACCTGTGGTCACGGCAACAGTCAGAGGGGTGCCAGGGGAGGCGGCCTGGGAGCCAGAGGCAGAGGTGGTCTCATAGTACTGACTGCCACTGGTCTGTGTGTACAAAGGCGTATCTGTGTAGGGAAAACTGCTGGAGCGACTGGAAAAAGAAGGAACAATCGAGTTTGACTGTGTTACATTTGACACTTTTACATTTATGTATATAAATACATTTATTCAACACTAAGATTTATAGCTCACTTTCTGTCAATACTTTATATCATTTTTATGATGATTATGTTCTTTTAATGTAAAACTACTGCTGTGTACATTCTGGTATGAGTAGATAAAAACCTGTCAATGCACATTGTATACTGGTTGCAATATAACTACGTAATTACTGACGCACAATTCCATAATGCTATATTGACATGTAACTTTGAGAGAACAGTGAGTGCTGTGGACTCACATGGTACTGGTAGTGTAATTAGTGTCTCCCTCCACATACTGCACCTGGTTAGTGTACACATGCTGCACTGGCACCTGCTGAAGCTGCTGCAGAAGATTGCACATGCAAAAACACACCCAGACAGACAGACGCACGCATGCACGCACGCAAACACACACACACACACACACACAGACAATGAGAACATACTTATTTCCTTCCATCCTCTTTCTCAGTTCTTTCTGAGAAAGTAATTTTGCAACATGATAAGAAAATGTTTATATTAACCCACTTGAGCTGTGTGATTTAAATCAGCTACATCACTTCAGACCCAATTCTATATTAAGGTTTGACTCAAACAAAAACCCAATTAATAATAAATCAATCAATTACAAAAGCTCTGGGAAGATTTAGGTTTGTGATGTAGTCATATGCGTGTTTAGAACAGTTTGTCATACAGTGTCAGAAACCACCTTCACAAGTATATTAAAAATTATTATAATTGATTGTTAGGAACATTAGCAATAACAAGTGGAAGATCAGATAAGATCAGATATTTTTGTTGCTGTACTAATTACTGATAAACAAGCCACCATTAAGAACAGAACATAGAAAGCCTTGGTCATCAAACTGAACATATAAGAGAAGTTGGGCTGGAGGAAAATGATTGAAGACTCCGAATCCATTATTACCTTTAAACATGTGGATTACACAACACTTATAACAAAAAACCAGACAACCCGAAAGATGTGAGGGCCCTTGAGAGGAATTTTAAATAACAAACTGAAAGAAATAAGAAAACAAAGGCCTTTGTTTACCTTGGGGATGGGAAAGACTTTTTTTTACGACAAAGAAGACTCAGATTCAAGGACAAAAGAACAAGAATGAACATGGATGAAGCAGCTTGAAAACATCTTCAAATGTAATGTTCCTCTAGTAAGAAAAGAACATATGTATGCTATGGTCTGTACTGTTTTTCAATAAGGATGTGAAAACTGGACAATAAAAAAGTGGGACCAATGCCTCAGAACTCTGGTTTTTCCAAGATACTGGACAGTAAATAAATTCAATCGTGACCAAAACCTTGACTCTCTCTAATTACACTTGGAACAATTGAATATAAAGACAAACAGGGCCAGATAATTTGCCTGAAGATCCAAACAGAGGACATTTTGGTGAAACGTTTGTCAATTGGCAGAATTCTTTGGATTAAGCTTACTTGTATTAATAATATTCCGTTGGTCATTAGTCTCTGATGGGTAGTTATTTAGTAATTTAGTAACTTAGCTATTATGTATTTTAGCCGCCATTATTACTTGTTGGCTATAATATATCTAACGCAAAACCAAAGAAGTATGTTTGAGACACCAAACATATTTTGGCAGATTGGCTACACTGGTACGATTGTGTATGTGATTTTGGATACTTTTATTAAACCTACTTCTACTCCAAGGCTGGAAGGAGTCTCATACAGGAAGGATGGGGCAACGGTCGCTATGGGGACAGCAGAGTAGAGGAACTGCTCTGACTCCCAGCCATAAGTCATAACAGGGACAGAAAAGGTGAATGGGGGATAAACCGAAGACAGTGAAACAGGAATATAGGGGGGCATTCCAGGATAATCCAGCATGTGGTCTGAGTGGTAAAGGCCATCTGCATGTAAGTCTACATATCTGTCTGCTACTGCTGCTTCTGCCCTGTGCTCCAACCTCTCCTCTAGCTCTCTTTCCCTCAGCCCTTTGCTGTTCCCCTCTCCTTCCTTCCTTTGCTGTCTGTGAGGACTCTGGAAATATGTAGTAGAGTATTATATACTGCCTAAACTACTTCCACAAAATCAATGACACAAGCAAATAGTATAAGAATATTACATCCATATAATAACTTAGGTATACAGTTTGTATGATGGTACCTGTTGAAGTGAAGGTGCTTACTAATTAGCCACATTAGATTCACTGCAGCAGTATAAAACTAATGAAGACAATTTTCATACACTAACTGACTATTTTTGGAGTAGGTGGGTAATCTTTAAGGTAGAAACTTATTCTATTATTCCTTTAACATAATAAACTGCCTGGACGTTTCAACCCAAGCTAGAGACTAAATATAATGTTTTCTTGATGTAGCCATGTTCATGAAATATAATTAATAAATGAGTGCTGTGTGTGTGCGTAAATGTGTGATCACCTCCTGAGTCAAATGTACAGATTGTAGGTTGGTAACACTCAGTTGGGTGCCCTGTTCTGTCTTGGTTGGCTGCGAAGTAGCTTGCACCACTGATCTCTGCACACAAAAAAACAAAGAAACCAACAATTTGTTAAGATCTAGAAGATGACGTGGCTAATGTCTCAAATTAGAATAAAGCTGAAAAGAATTCATGCAACTGAGAATTGTCCAACCCAGTTTATACACACTGACTTCAAGTATGTTGGATCAGGCTTCTTAAAACAGTCAGGAAGAAATTGTCCTTATTTCCTTAACTTAAAGCAAATAACACGTGGTTTTAATCTGTCAGTAATTAAAAAAAAATTAATAGTCTGTATGCAGGTTTTGCGTATGTCTGACTCTACCTGCTGGGCTGACTGCACCTGTTGCACCACCTGAGTGGGAACTCCAGTTTGCACCACAGTAGGGGGAGGACTGGAGTCTGAAACAGAGTCACTGGAATGTAGGGAGCCCTCTGCAAAAAGAAGAGAGAGAAAGACGCTTATATAAGTCTTTACAGCTTATGTAAAGTAGTGAACAATACTGATTTCTGTACATTTAAATATCCACCTTTATTTTTAGTGTAGCCTGATAAAAAATGTATGCTGTATGTATTATATCTCCAACCTAGAGAAGCCATCACCTGTGACTGTGACCACAATGTACTGTGGGGTGCTCTGGGCATTGCTGGACTGTGTTGGTGAACTCTGAATCTCAGCTGTGACGTATTGGGTCTGTGTGGGCGGGGCTTGAGTGGGCGTTGTTTGGGCGACTGCTTGCGTCTTCTGGGCTGTTGCAGGAGGGGGCGTGGTCTGGCCAGTGGGTGAGCCGGATACTACAGTGGTCTGCAACTCTGCCAGGAACTGCTGAGGGGTCGTGGAAGTGGCAGCAGCAGCAGCAGGCTGCACTGATGCTACAGTTACGCCACCCCCTTGAGGCTGGGAGGCCGGCTGCAGCTCCCCCACATAGGCTGGAGTTGCCATTGAGATGATGAGCCTGGTTTAAATTCTGCAAAAAAGAGAGGTTGCGAAATTTAAACAAAAGCCAGATGTATCAAAGCGCATATGTCTGCAAGCAGTTTCGTTGTGGTTTTACATACACACTAATAACTATGCTATTGATATTTTCCAATAAATGTTAGACACTGAAACTAACAACACTGATACCAAGAGTCAAGTTCATCCCAGCAACCAGAGGCCCAGGTCAAAAAGGAGGGAAGACTGAGCAAAGCATTTGGTTTCCTGTTACCAGTAACTTGATAGCAGTTTGCAGAGCAGTGGCTGCGGGAACGTACAACTGACTCATTCTTCAAAGTAGGGAAACTCAGAAACAAAAGGTGAACACCTCCCAGGAAATGGTAGTTCCTGTTAGGCTCGAATTATTCAGGTCACCTTACTTCAATGCACACACTTTTATTATATTACACAGCATTCGTTGGGTTGCACTTTCTCCCATTATGACTAGTCTCAAGCATTTTTGTTTTAGACACTTTGTTTTCTGTGATAGTGAACTGCTGTTCGTGTCAGTGTTACAGTTTGTTTTACTACAATAATATCCTGTAATTGATTATTGTTCTTTTTTTTCTTCTGTTGCACTGAGCACGCTAATGACAAAAGAATTTCCCTTGGGAAATAAATTAGGTTCTTTCTTATCTTGTACTATACCACTTTGCGCAGTACCTCGCAATGAATGGTCCACTGAGGTATTAAGACATAAATGTATGGAATTTAATACATGCCGTGTTTTTAAGGGACACTGAAGGTAAAGAGCATTCTGTAACATCGCCAGGATCATGTAAACAGTGACTCGTCCTCCTGGTCCTCGCTGTAGCTATGCCAACGGCGTTTATTTTCACCAGCCAGGCTCCCTAGCAACGCTAGCAGGCTGGATGGTGGATGGGGAGCAGCCCAGCCGCGCTCGGGAAAAGCCAGCAATCTGAGCAGACCCGCGTCTATCTGCTCACAACACCCGCCATTTTGTACAGCCAATCTAGCATTTGACATGGTCATAACAACGGCTAGCTGTGCCGAAGCGCGCAGACGCCTGCAGCCCCCCAAAGCGTGTGGACTTGGACCCCCCCTCCGCTGGCCGGCTAGTCACCTCTCTCGCTGCTGCCGAGCCAATCACTTCGCCAGGCAGGTGGCTATAATGGCTACTGACATTCTACCTAAGCTACGGTTCGGGGGGGAGAAAAAAACAACAACAGTCCTCGCAATCTCTTCCCTTACAAACCTAACGAGGTTGTGTAATCGGAAATGAAAAAAAAAATAAGAATGTCACCTTTCAGTCGGAGTGAATGTTCCGCCTCCTTTTTAAGATTTTTTTTATTGTTTCAATGAATCGGGGTGTTGTTGTTGATTCTCGTTGCTGGGGTTCTTGTCGCCAGGACTACCGTGGCTATGGCGCTTCGTCCTCACCCGGGCAACTGTTGCTACCCACCCGCTCACAGCCCACCCCACCGATTGCCCTGATTGGTCCAAAGAGAGCGGTAGCAACGAAGTTGTTCTTCTTCTATTGGTCCAATAAAAATGTCAGAGCGGGCCGTGTCCTCTGATTTCTCCACATTTCGTGTCAATCATAGCCACACTGTGCCTTAAAGGGGTACGTGCTTTATCATGGCGGTTTCATGTTTCTGCTGCTCAGAAGTCGGTCCATGTTCTCTTATTATTGACGTAAAATGGCAGAATGTGAGAAAAAGGCCAGTTTTTAGACCTGATGATAGCAGCAGATCTATTCAGTTGAGGCAAAAAGCTAACTGTGATACTGTAGGTTTATAATGTAGATTTATTCTTCACAAAATTGCACAAAATAATCACCTGTTACTCAAAGTGGAAATAAAAATAAAAGTGCTAAAAACACCGCCATTAAAAAACTATATTCAAGTATATGTAAAAGGTATTTATCTAAGAAAATAAAAAAAAGGCTAACCCTTTGTTAAATTTGCTTTGATTCAGCAGCAAAGTGCAACAAAAAAAAAAAAAAAGTAAGACTAGCAGGTACAACAGCCTGGATTGTTGGTAGCAGCAGACATTGACAGAAAAAGTATTAATGTACCAGGAATGTTGAAAGATGTTTTAGAGACTTATTTGTCACACAGGTGCACACAGTAAAATTTGTGAGTATTCGAAAAAAGAAAGGCAGAAAACTAGAAAAGTATGTCACCTTGCCCTTGACCTCTCCTCTGTCTGCTGAAGACAATGTGGCAATGAGCGCATTTTGGTGAATGTCCCTCAAAATGTCATGTTGTTGGCTTTATTATCAACTCGCTAATTACACATGCATTATTCCATTGTCATTTTGGAAATAGGGGACCTTTGTCTATGGGGTTAGGAAGATAGGCAAAATGCGCTATCACATTTTGAAAATGTCATGCTCTCTGAATCTTGTGCGGCTCTCCACCCCAAACCCCTCCCGGCTAGTGACAGCTGCACCACACACCCACACATACACACCCATACAAACACACACACACAAAGTAAAAAGTTGGTTTACTGAGCAACACAGTGAAACCAATACCTAATTATGGACATGTGCTTGTTTCTGTGCCTCTGCCCCTTCAATGTGTTTGCTCATGTCAGAGGTTTTTACTGAAAGCTTCTTTGCTAAATTACACTATACACCTTTTATTTTTCTTCACCATATACTACCACAGTGCAAGAAGTGAATGCAATTTTGATTCACACATACTTTTACTGTTGTGTTGCATAATGCTAAAGCTCATATCCTCATTCAGACTGCACACTTTGACTCTACTTAGTACAAACCAACAAGTATCTATAATAGGAATAAAGAAACGAATTAGAAACAAAAGTATTTTGACTCTACAAATAAATAGACAAGACAGCTTTAACATCACCACATAAATGGTAAGCAGTAAATTAGCTTAATGCAGCATTAGCAAGCCCCTGTTGGTCTCATCTGACACAATTTCAAGGTTATGCCTTTTTCAAAACTAGTTTTGTGTTATTTTGGCTGAAAGTATGAGGTTGAGGTTGTTTTGTTGTTATAGTATTCTCCCCATACTTGGCCTGTGAGATACATTTCAGAGAATAGTATCACCCTGCACATCGCTCAATGCATTTCCTTAAAATTATATGAAATAACATTGCAGAAATTCATTCCCGATTTGTGATGCTACCACCTCTATACTTCTCTATGGGTGTGGCCTGGGTTGTGATGGTGCAATGTAAATGAATACAAGTACTAAGAATACATGTTCAGAAATTAAGGATCTTTAATGGTGAACAGACAGGACCCCAGACACAGTTACATTTTTAGGTGGGCACTTGTTCTTATCTAATAATTTAATATGTAAAATATACAAAAGAAAGACATAATGATTTGTTTAGTAACTATTCAAAATAAAATTCACTTATAATGCAATGTCCAAATTGATTTGATTACTAAGAAATGCCAAAAGAATAAAAAAGTTACTGTGGTGAGGGTAGAGCAATTGATAATGAGCTAGAAATAGCAAAAGAAAGAATGGATGCTTACGTAGAGAAATGTTCCCCTCAATCAGATTGCCCTCTCGTTTTTCATTTTGGGTGCCCTAGTTAATTATGCTCTTCGTGGTCACTGCTTTTGTCTATGGAAAGGTCTCTGGTTTTACCTCAATGGGTTATCTGTGACACACCAGTCAGGTGCGACTAGAAAGGCCTGAGCACTGTGTGCGTGTGTGTGTCTTCCTCCTTTATAAGAGGGACCTGGGACGAGAACAAATAGAAATCTCCACGACCAAGACTGAAACCAGATACAACCTCCAGTGTTAGAAAATCTGACTGCTCATCATTGACAACCACCAGTTTTTCCTCCATCCTCTGCTCGTCTTTTCTCCATCTGCTCCGCAATGTGGAAAGCCGCAGTTCTGGCCGTGTGTCTGCTGCTGACTGGAGTGAAGGCCATGGACGGGCCCACGTATGGGGTCAAATTGTGCGGTCGAGAATTCATCCGCGCAGTCATCTTCACCTGCGGAGGCTCCCGCTGGAGACGCTCCATGATGAGCACAGGTAAAGCCTTCAGCCTCATACCACTCACCCAAATCTTCGTATTGGTCTTTTGCCATAATAATGAATTTGTTGAACCATCATGGTAAATTAGGTTACTAACCCTATACATCAAACCAGAACAACAACTTAGTAAACACCATCATTTAGCCAAATTAACTTTTTTACATTTGAACTGTAACACAAATTCAACAATTAGCATAACAACACTAAACACTAAAAAGGAAAGAGGAAAACTGCTGACAACATCTTATTTTGTAGGGGAAAAATCTATGTATGACACCTCAAGGCCTTTAATATTTTAAAGATTTAAAAAAGACCCATGAGTAAGAAAAGGCCATTAGACTGCCCACATCCTGATGTGTTATGAGTTATGGGGAGCCCTGAGGGCAGTTTTAGGAGTAATTTCTTACATGTCTATTCATCATGAAATCTGAATTTCCTGAATGTTTGATTGATCTGAAAAACATTGTTTGGATTAGAGAGCATATGGACTAATAGATGTTCAACATTTCAGATATAGACACTAACAATGTAATTTTTGCTCATTTTTGATATTAACATTTAATTTTACCCTGTTGCTATTCTTCTTTAACCACCTTTGCATTTATACAAATTTGAAAATGACAGTATCTAAAATATGCATTTGAAACATGTTCATTATACATGAAGTTTAGATAAGTTTATGTAAACTCTGGTCTATTATATGAAACTGGTAGCCCTTCATAGTGTACAAAAGGTTGGTGGCCACTGCATTATATAGTTAGCATACTGTACATGCCCTAAATATTCAGTAACATGAGACTTAAGCCATTCTGGATGCTTATTTCATTAAGATTTTTTTTACATCAGTTTATAAGCATCAGAAAACAAAACAAAAATGTTTAGCTGTGGAGTAGCTTATGAGCAACTAATTAGAATCACTTTATATATTTATCTGCAACTGGGATGTTATTAATTTATATTCTTTTTTTTAATCCTTTATCCTTCTCTACAGATGATCTGACTCTGGACCCCTTTAGGACAGAAGACAGAGATGCTGCCGATAGCTGGGCGCTGCCCTCAGGCCTGGAGGCGACCATCCAGCAGGGTGCTGAGCCTGCTCCTCTGGGACTGACCCGAGGCGGGCAGGAGGGTGCAGTGTTCAGCCGTCCTTTGCGCTCCCTTATTTCAGAGGAGGTGCTGGAAGCCCTGCGCACTTCCAGCAGGAAGGGCCGCGATGTGGTAGTGGGACTGTCCAATGCCTGCTGCAAATGGGGCTGCAGCAAAACTGAGATCAGCTCCCTGTGCTGAAAACTGCCCTGATCGGAGCTTGGGTGTTTAAGTGCGTGTGCGTATGTGGGTGTGTGTGCACTTTTGTGAGACAGAGAGCATATGTATGTATGTGTGCCTTCCTGTTTTTACTGAGAATTTGATTCTTTGTGCTGAAACACAGCGTCCATGACCCCTGTTAGTGTGAACTTGCATTAAGGTCTCACACGCCCACGTCTCAACACACCTCAGTTTGCATTTTTAGCTGAATTGTGTCCTTATGATTGTCACCCAAAACATTGTTGTTTTTTTTGCAACTATTGTATTTTCAGTTTTTTTTAAATATAGTGAACTCTTGATTAAAGACAATGTTAAATCAGTCATGTGATCAGTTATTTTAGTCGACTGCTGTTAACACATCCTCATTTCACTGTCAGAAAAAAAAATTTCACACAGCAAGCAAAGCATTATTGCTTCATGGAGGAGCAAAACACCAAAAAAGCTGATTCGGATGTGTGCAAAAGTTACTTCTGCTATCTTTCATCAAGCTACAAATGAGTTGAAAAGGATGTTATGGGGACATAATACATCAAATATCTGGTCAGGCCTTTTTAGAACATCACTATACAAGCAATTGATTGTAACACAAAGTACTAGCATGACATTATACTGATCTTGTAAAGCTGTTTGAAATGTCCAAGTTAATTTTCTTCGGGCTTAAATAAAATACAAAGTTCAAAACAAACAATTGACTCTCCAGTTTATGCATGGAAACTAAACTAAAATAAAAATTATTTGCGCGCAAAAAATGTGTGGAGGGAAAAGCATCTTTTAAAGCCTACAGTGCCTTGCAAATATAATCACACCCCTTGGCATTTTTCATGTTTTGTTGCCCCACAACACGGAATTAAAATGGATTATTTTGAGAGTTTACAGTACTTTGTTATAAAACATGCCTTCAACTTTTATGTATTTTATTATTGTGAAGCAAACAACAAATATGACAAAACATAAAAGCTTCACCGTGCATATCTGTTCATCCAGCCTAAAGCCAGTACTTCGTAGAGCCACCTTTTAAGGCAACTATAGCTGCAAGTCGCTTTGGATAAGTCTCTATGCGCTTGCCGCTGGGATTTTGCCCATTCCTCGAGGCAAAGCTTCTCCCGCATCTTTACGTTAAATGGTTTTTGCTTGTGAAGAGCAAACTTCAAACCTGATGATGGTCTGTAATGAGGTCTGGACTTTGAATAGGCTGTTCTAACATATTTAAATGTTTCCCCTTAAACCACTTGAGTGTTGCTTTAGAAGTACAATTCAGGTCATTGTCCTGCTGGAAGGAGAACCTCCATCCCAAATCACAGGCAGCCTGACAGGTTTTGCTCAAGAACATCCCTGTATTTAGCACCATCCTGCTTTCCTTCGACTTCACCATTTTATGCTGCTGGAAAACATAGCATTTTACTTGGTGCATAAATAGTTCAAATTTAGACTCATCTGACCAGAGCACCTGGTTAATGCCCTCCTTGGCCGGTTTGTAAGTTTTGGTGGGCCGCCCTGACTTGTTTGGACAGCTCCTTGTTCTTCATTGCTTAGCGGTGTTGCAGCTTCTGGGGCCTTTCAGAAAAGGTGTGTTCATTCGGACAGATCATGTGACATTTCACTTCAACATCTTAGAATATTTTGTGCAGATCTATCACATAAAATATGATTTTAAAACAATTTAAGGTTTGACAGGTTGCATCATTAAAAAAACGTTTGCAAGACAATGTATGTAATAAATGTCTTTTATGAAGACCAGTTATGAATGGATAAAAACAAAACAGGAAGTGGTAATTTTGTGTGTAACAAACACAACAGAGAGAAGTTAAAAGTCATTAAGTTAGTTATGAGGCCGTTTGAGAATCAGTATTTATCTGGATTGTGAAACTTCAGAGTCCCCTGAAGGAGTTTGATAGGAAAAGCATAATTGTTTTTATAAACGTTTTATTTTTCAAACACTAAACTGATTCAACCATTCCTTTATGGACCTTGCTCTGTGCACTGGGGCACAGTAATGCTGGAGTAGAAAAGATCCTACAAAAACATAACATTGAACAAAATGTCTTTATTATATGTTGAAATATTATGATTGATGGGGTGACAGACGTTAAGAGGCCACATGGCTTGCAGTAACACTGCCCAGGCGGAGCCTGTGACGACAATTCCAGGCCCCCTTTGCTGGGCTATTCCAATCCAATTGGTATGATCCTAATTGGGGGTTTCACTTTCTAGCTGCAACTTTAAAACCACAGCTTATTTTGGATTATATGCATATACAGTACGATATTTATTTTAGAAGATCCTAAACTCGAAGAAATGGTTTTAATTAAAAAATGAGATACACATCTGTGAAAACGTCTGAATCCATACCTACCCCCCAACACGTAATAATGGTGCTGGCCAAAAAACGTGTGTGTAAACACAAAAGTGTACAGAAAAGAAAGTTTAGTGTTGTGTCATCGTCGATGGGAGCAGTCAGGAGGAAGTCAGTCACTTCAGGAAAGAGAGCTATTCTCCGTCATGGATACACGCTGGGACGTTTAGAAGGACAACAACAGTTTTGTAAAGATACCTATTTTTTAATGTAAACTTTCATTGAAAAAAGGAGAGAACTATATAATTGGCTAAACTGTACAGATCCAGTACGCTGCTGTTGTGGACTGTTGTTCCTGGACTCACAGGATGAATGAATCTGGAACCTAATCTGATTGACGTGGGATGGTCATAAAAGTGAGTGATGGCATGGCAGAGCGGTGCCCTGGTCCTACCTCTTTTCACGCTGTGGTTCGTCTGGCTCTTTCCTCATGGTGAGTTATCAGCGCTGTTTTTGAAAAAAAAAATGTCTAAACTGGTGACTTATCATGTTCAAAATGGCTTTCTTGGAATTGGTCTGTGCTGCAAGGGTCTAGAGCTGGGTGTCAAAAATGTTCTAATAAAATATCTGTGCTATATTAGGATTAACACCACCCTAATAAGATAAATAAAAGTGTTCAGTATGATAAGTGCTGTTTCTAAAATATGTCTTTGTCTAATTTGCTTTTATAAGATTATTTCGGTGTCAAAGGTACTTCATGCTTACAAGTGGTCTGTGCTGCAATGTCTAGAGTTGGGTGTAGATAGAAATGTACTAATAGCATCTAAGTGATCTTATCATAATACAAGAACATAAGAAAGAACTTCATTAATCCAGAGGAAAATACTTTAGCATGCTCACTGCAACATGTAAGTGTAAAAGATAATAAGACAACAGAAAAAAAATATATATATTAAATAAACAAAATGCATCACAATGACAAGAACACTGCAACAAAAAACAGTGTAATGCTGACATCGCTGGGTGTAAAGATTTAGTGGGCTGTACCAGCAGATCAGTAGCGCCAAATGGTTTGTGAAAATGGCTTAGTGTTAAAGCAATAAAAATAAATGTAATCAATTATCAGTAGGTTGTTAGAGAATGAGACTACCATTCGATGATATTCAGTCTATTCATAGATTAGACAGTTGAGCTGTATAATACCCATTGTCCAATGCTGAACAGAATGACTTAAAATGTAAAAACATAGAAATTAATAAGCGAAATTGAAATGTTAATTACTAATAACATTATATCATTAAATATTATATACTAGGATTAAAATCATAAGAGAAGCACCATGTGTTTGTTTAGCATTTGTGCTTTATATCAGCTGTTATATTCACAGTTGTGCTATAGGGATTAGTAATTTTCATATACTCTATGTTCGAGTTCAACAGTAAAACTATCAGATTTACAATGACATGAAACATCTATCCCAGGAGTTACAAATACCTATAACAATAAGGTTATAGTTTATCATGGCTGTGCTGTGGTGGCCTAGTAATACTCACTGCTGCTTACACTTTTGTACTTGTTTGTACAAAAGAGTTTGGTTAAAAATCTATGCAATTTTTCCACTTAACCCCATCGTAACAGATCAGTCAAGGCTTATTTGGAGTCAAGGCTTATTTGGAGTGCTGATAGATACTAGAACTAAAAGGGTAACTTTGCTAACAAGCATGAGTCAATAGTCAGCAAAAGTCAATAAGCCCTCAAGTCTTTTATGTAAATACCTCCCTCAAACCTGTCGTAACCCATCCAGACAGCATCCAGCTCTTTGTTAAGGTTGGGCAGACACGTACATGTGGTTTAGAACACATACTTTTCCGTGCAGCCAAAGGCTGTGGGAAGACTGTGTTAGACAACAGCGTCTGTTTTCACACACTGCTTCAGGAGTGGGTGCATTGATATAGACTCCGATTAAGGACAAAGGCCCCATAATTGCAGAGGAATCTGATCCAAGATATTAGCAAAAACAATTGGGTTGAATATTGTATTGTGTTAGCAATGTTAAAATTGCAAACAGTAAAGGAATGTTTTGCATTTCAAATGTGTGTTAACCAATTGGAAAGGAAAATTGTGTGAAATTCTAGTAAAATGTAATTTAGGCAATAAGTTCCTGATCGGATCTAGTCTAGATGTTGACATGCTCATTGGTATTAGAATTTGTTGTTATGTTTCTTTTCAACTGAGCAGAGGCAGCTTAGCCTGAAACTGTAAAATAATGGGAAAACATTATCATGAGTTAATTATAGTGTTCCATCCCACCAACTCTTTCTGATCATTCCAGTTTCAGGTTTGAAATCAATATTCTAGTGTATTTTTTTATTTTATCTTAGTATAGGTCATGCCTCTTTTCACCGATTTTCTTTTCTTTGTTTTCAATGTTTCATTAATTCTGTCCACCTCTCTCTAGGCCTTTTTGCAGATGATGTAAACTGCTGGTGGAGTAACATCACGCTTGACAACCATAGAGTATCTATTGAGTGCCATGCAGAGCCAGACAGTTTCCTGCAGACTTGTGGCCGCTGTAACCTTAGTCTTGTCACCTCTGAGAAAACAACACAGGCCACGCTCCATCGGTGTAGCCGCAGCACTGCAAATTTCTTCGCTGTTTTGGCACCACAGTACATGCAGACCTTAAACTGTGAGCTCTCATGCCCTGAACAGACACCAGGAAACTGTGTAATAAACGCAGGCTGTGAGTATTACACTGCTGTGATCTATTCTTTTGATATACCACTTGTGTATACAGTAACCCCCCGGTTTTATGCTGATCAAGAATGTCAGTCACACGTGGATTTTTTCTGAGAACCTAACTGATCATTTTACGCAGAGAAAGACAGGTTGACGGCCGCAATGCATCAGACAGCTGTACGTTTCCAGAAGGCACAGATTGCCAGTTGGCCCTGACCCTGATTTGTTTAGTAAAGTAGTATTATTACTGTAAATTAAATTATAAAAGACTGTTGAGCTCAGTCGCCGTCCAATGTCTACTTTAATGTCTACTTTAACCGAAGGGTCTCTACAATACAGTACTCCTCCTGAAGAACCCTGAATAAGATGTGCGGCTGATGATCAGTAAATTATTTATGTAAATATTATTGCTGATTACCCTTACATTTGAATGTATTTTTATTACTAAAATTACACTAATTTATTACTGTATTTACCTGTTTTTACCAAAAAAAACTACAGGACATACCAAAAAACATGCCTGCGCTTGAATTACAGTACAATCTGTATGGGCTTAACTTTATATTTTCATTAAGGGTAATGTATTACTAAGCTTCGAATTACTGAATTAAAAACTAAAACACAACAACATGGTTCACTACACGCGGGTGCTTTTGGAATGCAACCCCCTTGAAAAGCGTGGGATTACTGTATCTCTTCTGTGATCTTATCGTGTGTATATCAGTGGTAACGAAATGGCGCAGGGTGGCGTGATGTGACAGTGAGTCATATAGACTTTTTTCGCCTCCATTTATTCCGTAATGTAGGCCCACCATACAATATTTACCTATAATCATTTTCGTAATTGTAGAGTAATTCAAATGTGATACTGAATAAATTAATATAAAAAAGAAGAATGGTTTAAGCAGTTAAATACTAACATGACTGATGCTCTTACTTATATAATGTAACAATGCTATACTGTTAATTCAATGAGCCAGATTCAGCTTCACTCAAATCCTGTGCCAACTGTGGACTCCAGGCCAGTGTGATTACAAATGATTTGTATTAAAATTTTTCCACTGAGCTTCACTTATGATATTTTATATACTTTTATGTATAAATAACTGGTTTCTATACCTAAAGAATCATAAATCATTTTTCTACAACTGTTTCTTTGTCAGTATATAAGATTTAAGTGCCATTAAGACTGATATATATATATATAAAGCCTAAATAGACAGTCACTTCAAAACTTCAATAAAATCTGTTTTCATTGCTGAATTTTGATATAAGGGCCATATGTAGTTTGGAATGAATGGTATGTTCTAAAACTTTACATTTTTACATTTGTTTACATGCTACATTGAACCTTTTCACTATAAAAAGCAAGGAGGATTATTATTTCCATGATATATGCCCCTCGTGCAATGTAGAATTAGGCTTGGTAAGAAAGTGCAGTCTGGTGGATCTGGTTTTTTGCACATCTACCTGCATTACTTCCTGTGTGCATGCAGTCTCATATGTATTCACTCTAAAACTGACATGTAAGTGATTTCAGTGAAACACTTAAACTGCCCCCATGTTCATTATTTAAGTATGGTGGGTGTAGGGATCAATGTGACAGCTCAGCTTTGTTTTGTTTAATCTTGGACTACCACTTTCCCATCTTATGTGTGGACAACTCACTCATCCTCCTTTTGTCTTTACAGATCCGCCTCCCACGTGCTTGATTCCATTTCATGCTAATCCTGAAGACATTCATTGCCACTGGACACGGTCGCATTATCCCTCAATCCCAACCACGTTTACTCTACATTGGGAAAATGGCACTAATAGCGAGTAATGCACTTTTTTCACTTTTTTAACAATTATGTCAACGTTTTGGTTGAGAGGCCTTTTGATTGACTTTTACTGTAATGATTTTAGTGGGCATGAATACAATAAACAAACATGACAAAACCTAAAACTCACAACCACCCTAACCCAATCCCATACATCCACTAATCTTTTCCAAGAAAATAGAATCAGTGTGTGATATGTATCTAAGTAAGTGCTTTTCTTATTCTCATAAACACCATCTGACCTTTTCCAGTGACGTGTACAATATGTTGTGAATTGAAATGCCTGACCATTACATCAAGAGGGATTTAGTGACACTGCATTCACATGCATAGACTTCAATATGGAGTTGGTCCCCTGTAACAGATTCCTTCTTTTTGGGGTATTGCTTTAGGAGTTAGTGCTCATTCATTCTTTAGGTAATTGAAAATGAGGTTTTTCCCTCAATGAAACTGATACAACAATGTCTTTATAGAGCTTGCATTGTGCACTAGGCCACAGTCCTGCTGGAATAGAAAAAGTATTCTCTCAAAATGTGTATATGATGTTTGAGGCATGGCGTTGTCCAAAATGCTTTGGTATGCTGAAACATTGGAAATTGGAAATAAGGGGCCTTGCCCAAACCATTTAAAGCAGGCATGTCTCAATACTTTTGTCCATATAGATTATCTCTGAGCCATTGAGAGTTTTTGGTTGAGGCATCCTTTATCACTAAAGTTATACCGAACCCCCTTTTTTGCGGGAAGAAATAACTTCTCTGAACAGTGCTATGCATGGTACTGTACCAGACTTCACAAGAGTTACGGAAAGCACTGATACAGCGGTACAATTTGGAAAGTTTTATTTTGGACAAGCAAATAAGGTGTGCCAGCTTAAACTGGACCAAAGCATGACCTGCACAAACAGAAGACCTGTGCACTCTTCATCACATGATTCCTCTGTCAAATGTGAACCAAAGATTTGTTCCCATGATGTCCCGTTAAAGGCAGCATGTCCATCCTTGATAATTAAACTTTGCAAAAAATACTGTGATTCAGCTTTTAAATCTGTAGGGCTGTTAATAATACTAACACCAGTGTGAGACTTACTGCAGAACAGTTTGCAGTATATTCCTGTATTAATCAGTATTGCAGACGATGAACCAATTGGTCTTGACGCAAGCAACACTTACCTGGAAGCATGTAAAAAAATGTTCGTCTTCAAAAAATAGGAACATAAGCCATGCAGACATGTTAAACACTGCCATGTAAAACAAGGTGGTTCGTGTTACTGATTTTATTTTTTTCAGTAATAACACACAGTGTACAGCAACCGAACTAATGTTTACGTTAGTTCACCTAATAATGAGAGATTCTATTTTAATGTTAAAATATAAACAATTTGAAAATGGCAGAGAATGAGTAACATTTTTGAAATTATTTAAAAATAGATATAAATAAACTTGGTGTACATAAATCCTTCTTTTGTGGTTAGTAGCTATTAATATATGGTCATATGATAAAAGTATAAAGCATTAGCATGCTTAACAAGTTGTGTGTGTCCAGGTATCAAATAGAAGCAGGGAAGAATAACAGTACTATTATCGAGCGTACTGAATACCAGACTCATTTGCAAATGAAGGTGTGGGTCTCTGCTTCGAGTGCACTGGGCTCTGTGAATTCGAGTACTGCAGTCTTCAACACAGCCAACATCTGTGAGCTTCTCTTTCTTTTTCATTTCTCGACTTCCTTACTTGTTCTGTCACCTCATGACTTATTCATCTTACTTAGAAATTTCACCATATTTCACTTTTTAAATCTTCACATCTTCTTCAGTGGAACCGCTCCCTCCGGAAATATTCAATCACACGTTGGACCCTCTAGAGATCTTCTGGGATATGGACCCAGAAGATGGTGAGGGAGGCTCACGAGTCTGGCAATGTGAAGTCCATTACAAGAATGAATATGACCTGGAGTGGATAGAGGTAAGATGGTACAGTTTTTCTCTATGTTAAAATGGTCAGCAACCACTTTCAAATAATTTCAAATAACAATTAGAGGCCACATATGCCACAATTGGCAACTGACCTGTCAGCTCAACTAAGTACAGAACTTCTAATGTAACCCAGTCCATGCTGTACTGTCCTGCAAACTCTGTACGCAAAGGTCAAATCCCATTTTTGTTGAGTTTACATCACCTCATGAAACAAATATGTCATAGCTACAAATGTTGTACACCTTGAATTATGTATTTTTACACATATGTAGATATATGTTGTAGTCAGTTTTCATGTTCTTGAGTTTGGGATATTTGAGTTTAGGAATGTTAATAGGTTGTGATGGCCTGTTTAACACCTAGTCTTTTTTCTTTTACATTTCTTGATGTTGATTTTGATGTAGGTTTTTAATCATTGTCTTGTACCATCCAGCTTTTTTTGTAAGTGCAATACTCTAAGAAGTTGGAAGTGTTAAAATGTTTTTTACTATCTAGAACTATTTGCACTTAAGGCCTTAAGAGTTAAAAAAAGAATTCTTTTTACTCTTAAGTAGTATATTAATTGATTGAAGTGCACAAACTTCCCAATACAAGTCGTACCAGTAACATTGCAGTGCCGTTCATGATCTGCAGAGGTAGATTTTGTGAATGTAACCAATACGAATAGGAACGGTGTTATTAAATCGCTCAGAGAGTCTTCAGGCATGTAGGAGTGGTCTAGGGCATAGGTGTCAAACCTGTCCATGAAAGGGCCGCTGTGGGTGCAGGTTTTTGTTCCAACCAAGAAGAAGCCACACCTG
>JBBKCR010000027.1:9581704-9618135 GCA_037577295.1 Ladigesia roloffi | reverse complement strand
AGTCTTCCATGAAGGGTGGATGCTGTTATAGCAGCAAAAATGCCAAATCTATGTTAAAGGCCATGTATATGTATGTAATGTCAAAGACCCCGTTGGTGGAATGGTCGTGCGTCCCAATACTTTTGTCCATATAATGTGTTAAACATTGTGTTGTCCTTGTCTATTAAATGTATATTTACACCACTAATATCATTAACATGCACTCAGAAGTGGGTCTGTAACAGAACATGCTATTCTTATATTCATATCCATTTATGTACAACTGCGAATGTATAAAATTATCAAAATGAGTATTCTTGAATGGTGCTTTACTGTAAGAGCTCCCATCCCCCTCGGAGCGCTCTCAGCCTGCATTCCTCCCTGCAACCAGGCCTCGACTGAGCATGCGCTCTGAGCAGGTGGGGGAAGGGGGCGCTAGTGGAGCTTAATGGTGGTTCCACTGAACATTACACTCAGACAGGACATGGGGGGGTGAGTGGGGAAAAAGGAACAGGCTTGAGCTGCTCTTTGTTTCTAGCTAGTTAGCTTAGCTGAAGAAAACGGAGGAGACACCGGCGAAAGCTGAAATTACACACTGTAAGTAATTTATATCCACTTTAGGATTACAGGACGCAAGTCCACAAGAGTGACTTCTAAAGTAACCACACAATCTTCGTCAAATTTGTAGCATTTGGGTTTAAAACGACTTGGTTTGTCGTCGGTTCGGAATTACATTTCCAGCCCGACATTTCCAGCAACGGTGGTGGCGATAGAGGGGAATGAATGAATGTTTTGTTTTTTGGAAAAGTGTCTCGAAAAGGGGGGACCGAGTAGAGGTACGGGTGGCGGGTTGGATCAATCATCTTAAAAAGTAAATGATGCTTCCACTCACAGCGTTTAAAGCTCCGATTTTCATCTAAACATCCTTCACACACAGAAAAATGGGGGAGGAGGAGAGCATGGGCGGCTAGAAATTATATAGACCGGGGGAATAGGGCTTTATTGGTCCTTATTTTATCTCCTTATTTGTTTGAAACCCACACAACTGCCCTTCAACAAACCGTGTGTAGGGGAAAAGTTGTTGGGGACTCAAAAACAAGAGGTTGAAACTTTAAACCTAGCTGTTTATGGCTTGTTTTCACTGCCAGCGGGTCTCTTTATTTTCTCTCACACGGCGAGCTAGCCATGCTAACACTCACTCTTGCTTTTTATAGATCCTTCATAAGACTAGTTTTTAATGTAAACTTTATGAAATGACAATGGGATAGTAATCCATTACAAAATTCTGTTTTTAAATAATATGTACTAAGAATGTTTGTGTCTGTCCCTCGTGTTTTGTAATCTCAGGTTATTACCGGCTCGTTAGCTATTATTGGACACTGTTAGCCATTAGCTTGTAAAATAAAACTAGAGAAACAAGAATAACAAGAACTCGGCATTGCAGCTTATTTCTTAGCTTTTATTAGAAACGATGCAAGTAATAATGTCTTAAAACTATACACTTGATTGTTGTTTTTTTGTCTAGGGAGCTGAATCTGCAAAGCGTAAATGTTTGGGTGTCCAACTTTGTAACAAAACAACATGCTATGCTAACAAAAAAACACGCAGTTTTGGTTGTTTACAATGAATTTAACTAAAACAATTCTCGAACGAACACTTGTAGTATTCGATTTTTTAGTCAACTCGTCCAAACAGCCCAGTGTCGTGTTGCTCACATGACTATCTGAAACCTGGTTCTCTTTGTGCTGAAGTACTGAATGTGTAACTCAAAACTGAATTTGACAGTTGTGAGAGGACCAAACTGACGCAAACATCCACACATATAAGTGCCATAATAGATGGTATTATGGCACTTATATGTGTGGATGTTTGCAGCCATGGGCATACACTACATGGAAAAATATATTGAGAAGGCTACCTACACGAACGGGAAGGTTAATGAAATTGTATTTAAATACATTGTCTTCAGTATGGAGTTTGTCCCCCATTCGCAGCAATGAGCGTTTCCACACTTTTGGAAAGGCTACACGTAAGATTTGGAGGGTTTCTCTGGGAATTTGTGTATTTTCATTCTTTAGAGCCTTTATAACAGGCATCACCAAATGGCGGACCGCGGTCCGAATCCGGACCGTGTGAACGTTCCGTCCGGACCCGTGACCAGTCTGGTAAATTCACGAGATTGAGAAAATTTCATGGAACATTTTTGGACGGTCGTTGACAGCAGGCGCTGCTACTCCACAACAGCAGCTTCACTCGTTAGTTTACTAGTGATGGAAAGTGCAGCTTATTTCAGAGAGCCGCGGCTCCCAACTGGCTCTTACTTTATTATCATCTGAAATTGTGTTCCGCGTGTAGGCTTTTTTTTTTCCAAATCCGCCCAAACCGACCCGTGAGGAGATCGGAACCTCCCGCCCAAACCCACAAAACTACTCGCAGATACTGACACAAAACCGACCCAACCCGAGGAAAAAAACAAATAGTTTACAACACGTTTTGATCGTTAATGGAATGTGTTTTGTAACTTAAATTTATTTGCCTGGGACTCATTTTATGTATGGTAAAATAGTTAGTTGTGTAGCTACACAGTTCTTTTTCTGCATTGGAAATGAATTCATTTTGAGTAAACTATATGATAAAATGGACATAGGAGAAGATGGACTTCAGTTGGACCTTCTACTGGGACTAAATATAATAACTGGACCTCTGTGACTTTTAATTGTATACCTCTGCTTTATGAGGTCAGGCGCTGGTGTTGGGAGATGTTGAGATCAGTGCTCTGTGCAGACCAGTCAAGTTCTTCCGGACCAAACTTATCCAATCATGTCTTCATGCAACTTGCTTTGTGCACTCAAGCACACACATACTGGAATAAAATGGGCCTTCTGCAAACTGTTGACACATTTGTTAATGGCGTTCAAACTTTGTGGTTGCATTTCATTGGAAGTAAGGGGACACCTGAATTCAGTAATTAAGAGGTGTATCCCCAAAATTTGACCCATATAGTTTTTATAGTGTGTTGTTGTATGTACAAGTGTCTGTGCTGCTAAGAAAAGCTTGGTGGTTGGTTAGTAACATTCTGTCATCCAAGCTGAAATCTGGAGTTTAATTCTTAAATTGGGCAGCTCACCACACTACATCAATGACTACTTTGGGAAAAACTCAACACTGCTTTCACTTAGATTTATAATACGCAGAAACACTTTGGATAAAATGTAAACATAGCTGGTACCCTAGTGGTTAAAGCATTCGCCCTGTGATCAGGAAGTTCGAATCCCAAGGGGTATCACCTCTGAGGTACCATTGAGCAAGATACCATCCCCACACACTGCTCACCAGTTCACATTGCTGTTCACATTGTTTGCTGTGGTGTGTTCACATACGACCGAATGGTCAGTTCATTAATCAGATTCAACTATTCGCTCAGGCACATTGGTAATGCTTTGGTTTTATTTTGCTGCAGAAAGGTTTGAGGACTGTCTAAACTAAATCTAAACTAAGCATATGCAAAATATTAGAAAGCTGAGTCCAACAAAAGTACTGAAAGTGTGCCATTCACAGGTAGACTTTCGTATTTTTACCCTTTCTGTGCAGAACAGTGCTTCGCCGCTCTTACTCCTGCCGGCTCTGCTGAGAGATGTCCACTCCAGACCCCCCCATGGGAGGGACCCCTCGACCTGGGCCCTCTCCAGGCCCTGGGCCCTCTCCAGGGGCCTTGCTGGGTCCTAGTCCTGGGCCCTCGCCTGGCTCTGCTCATGGAATGATGGGCCCTAGCCCTGGGCCACCATCTGCAGGACACCCCCTACCTCCACAAGGGCCCTCTGGTTACCCTCAGGAAAATATGCACCAGATGCACAAAGTGAGCACATGCAAATTAGCACAAATGACATTAAATTAAATTATGCTTGTTTATGCCAAAGGCCATGCATGTGCATCTGTATTGAAAACATTGTTTTGTCTTTTCTGCCTGTAGCCTATGGAGGGCATGCATGAGAAGGGCATGCCTGATGACCCTCGTTATGGCCAAATGAAGGGCATGGGTATGAGACAGGGTGGTCACAGTGGCATGGGACCACCACCCAGCCCCATGGATCAGCATTCTCAAGGTACACACTTGGCGTAGGAATAGCTATAACATAAATTTAATTCAAATTTATTTAACATACACAAATCAATTGGTGTATCTAAAATGTATATTTTATGATACAATATCACAGACATTTTAAATTAAACATTTCAAACAGCAGAGACATTTTAAATTAATGTCTTGAAGCATAATTTGTGTTACTCTATCTGTTTCAGCCCTGCTATACGTATGTGTGTGTGACAGTGTATGTGTATATATGTATACACATTTGTGATATAGTAAAAAGGAGCCTATTTTTATAGTGTTAACCCTAAATATGCTCCCAAAACACTTAAAATTCATTAACTCACCTTAAACCATTACCTTAAAAAAACCCACCGGTATGTTTACTGTACAGTGTACACTGAACTGCTGTCACCTGCCATGCTAGGATCTAAAATACTGATGTTACCCCTATTTAAACTGTACTGTAATTCCTGCAAGGAAATTTTCTTTGTGTAAGCATGGTAAACACAGTTATAAATTCATGTATTATGGGGTAATATAAATGCAGGCCATTAAGAAAACTATAACACCCATTTAGGTTAAAATGTTTTCATTCTAAGCTCAACATTTGTGAAACAGTCCCTTTCATAATTAGCCATTTAAGGGCTCTGTCACTTTAAGGCAAATAAGCTGTTAGCCCATCCTTCTCATGCTAATGGTGCACATTTAACACTGGTAAAGCAGAGGCACTATCCAGCCCTATATGTTTGATCTCGAGTTTAAAATAGAAAAATGGTGGATCGTCAACTAATTGTAGTGGGAAGGGTGTGACAGATGAGGTGTGGTTCCATGCAAATTTTCCTAGTCTGACCTCACAATAGGGGAGTCGTCCAAACGACTTGGCGAAGCAGATTCCTGATTCCTGAAACCAAAATCTTTCAATTGATTCACAGAAAATGGTTGGATTTTTTTGAAGGGTTTTATGTGCTTGTAGTGTTTATAGGAGCAGTAGAGTTATATAACTTTCTGTAATGTGTTTATAGCCTTTTTAACTCTTCCCTCATTTATTTACTCTGTCTACACTGAAGGTTACCCCTCTCCTTTGGGTGGTTCTGAACATGCCCCTAGCCCTGTGCCAGCCAATGGCCCTCCCTCTGGCCCCATGATGACCTCAGGCCCTGGTGGTGTCCCCATGGAAGGTGACCCCCAGGCCATGGGCCAGCAGAATCGTGGTGGAGGTCCAGCAGCAGGCCCAGGCTCAGGGCCTAGTGTGGGACCAGCAGGTGCTGGTGGACCAGGTGGTGCTGGAGGTCCAACACCCTTTAATCAGAACCAACTCCACCAGCTCCGTGCACAGATCATGGCTTACAAGATGCTGGCCCGTGGGCAGCCTCTACCTGACCACCTCCAAATGGCGGTGCAGGGTAAGAGGCCCATGCCAGGAATGCAACAGGGGATGCCTAACATGCCACCTGCATCAGGACCTGGAGCTACCCCTCCTGGACCTGGAGGACCTGGACCAACAGGACCCAGTTACAACAGACCACATGGTGAGGATGCAGCAGTATCTTAATATGTTCTAATTTATGTGCACAAATGTTATGTTATGTATGCTGCATGAATGTTGGATATTTGCAGTTTAGTGACACCTGCTGGATGAATATGTGTTGTAAAATATTACCCAAACGAATTTTGGGTGCAGTTCCAAGTTGGTCATTGGGTTTTCATTCTTGAGATAAGCTTTTGAAATGTGCCAAGGGAGTATGGGATATGGGCTCAGCAGACTTGATTATCTGATCATCTCTTTCAGGGATGGTAGGACCAAGCATGCCTCCTCCAGGACCCTCAGGAGTTCCCCCAGGAATGCAGGGACAGCCTCCAAATGGACCTCCCAAATCATGGCCAGAAGGTGAGCTGTGTTTATAAAGCTGCTTTTTTAATATTTTCAGCCTTCTTATGAATCCTCATTGATTTTAACATTTTAAAGGGCTTATTTGTCATGTGCAGCTATTACTGCACATCACTCACAAACATTGTTCTTGTTAAACAATATTAACTTAAATTTAGGGCACTAAAATCTAGTTTTGTTTTCATTCTTTTCCCTAAGGGCCCATGGTAAATGCTGCTGCTCCAGCCAGTGCCCCTCAGAAGTTAATCCCTCCTCAGCCTACAGGTCGGCCCTCTCCAGCACCACCGTCAGTACCACCAGCTGCCTCCCCTGTCATGCCCCCTCAGACCCAGTCTCCTGGACAACCAGCCCAGCCTCCGCCCATGATGCTGCACCCAAAACAGAACCGCATAACGCCAATCCAGAAACCCCGTGGGCTGGATCCAGTGGAAATACTACAGGAGCGGGAGTACAGGTAAGGGAGCACTGCTGTAGGGCACATGTTGGAGGGGTGTTTGTGAAATTTTTAAGCACTAATAGGTTTAAAACTTTGTTTTGAATCAACTAATTAAAAATTCACTAATTTTTTTCAGATTGCAAGCTCGTATTGCCCATCGTATCCAGGATTTGGAGAACCTGCCGGGCTCTCTGCCAGGTGACCTGAAGACCAAAGCTACAATTGAACTGAAGGCACTGAGACTTCTCAACTTCCAGAGACAGGTAAGAAATGTTATTTCAGAGGCAAAGAACACACTTGTAGCTTCCGAGAGGTGGAGGTGTTTTCAATCTTGTATTACAAGAAACTGGAGAACAATAATCAAACTTCTGTTTTAAAACCACACATTTGGATTCCCCTCTTACAGCTACGTCAGGAGGTGGTGGTGTGTATGCGGCGTGACACAGCCCTGGAGACAGCACTCAATGCCAAGGCCTACAAGCGCAGCAAGAGACAGTCTCTCCGTGAGGCTCGCATTACTGAGAAACTGGAGAAGCAGCAGAAGATTGAGCAGGAACGTAAGCGCAGACAGAAGCATCAGGTATAGTGCCATTCTCTACAGTTGAAAAATCAATGTTAATGCCAGACAACTGGTACAAAATATTTAAAAGGTGTTTTATTCAAAATACATAATCATAATCTCATGGGTTTTTTTATCTTTATGTGAAATTGTTGAAATAAACTTCTATGGAAAAACTTAAATCATACATTTCAAACTTCTTTTTTTTCTTCTATTTTAGGAATATCTCAACAGTATCCTCCAACATGCCAAGGACTTTAAGGAATACCATCGCTCCATCACAGGAAAGATCCAGAAGCTGACCAAAGCTGTGGCCACCTACCATGCTAACACAGAGCGGGAGCAGAAGAAGGAGAATGAGCGCATTGAAAAGGAGAGAATGAGGAGGCTGATGGTAAGGAAATATGCCAATGAAAACAAGGGCACTTACAAAATAAGGCCCATTGGTACTGATTACCATAAGCGAAACTGCTCTCTTTCTCCCAGGCTGAAGATGAAGAGGGTTACAGGAAACTGATTGATCAGAAGAAGGACAAGCGTTTGGCTTACCTGCTGCAGCAGACAGACGAGTATGTGGCCAACCTTACCGAGCTTGTGCGTGCCCATAAGGCTGCACAGGCGCTCAAGGAGAAGAAGAAAAAGAAGAAAAAGAAGGTAGCACCAATATCTGAAAATGAATGGAATTATATGTTAATTGTTTGTTTATATACTCTTGTACAAAGTTTAATTTTTGTTTGGTTTTTATTAAGAAGACAGAGAACGGTGAAGGTGGTGGTCTTGCACTGGGTCCTGATGGAGAGGTAAAACATAATACACATAATAATGTATGCTGATTTTAAGCATATGGATTAAATCCTGTAGATAAAAAGACATTGTACCTTTTCCTAGTTAAATGAAGTCTGTTTAAATTTAAGTCATATATACAGTCTCCTTGAGCTTGGGAA
Organism: Ladigesia roloffi; assembly: GCA_037577295.1. Taxonomy (NCBI): domain Eukaryota; kingdom Metazoa; phylum Chordata; class Actinopteri; order Characiformes; family Alestidae; genus Ladigesia; species Ladigesia roloffi. The sequence goes on along the minus strand of JBBKCR010000027.1, from coordinate 9,610,239 downwards.
CGGTGCTATACAAATTAAACATATTATTTCTATGCAATTTTCAAGCAATTCTATTGGCTCTTTCTGTGCTGTAGCCCTTGGATGAGACCAGTCAGATGAGTGACCTTCCAGTGAAAGTCATTCATGTGGATAGTGGCAAAATCCTGACGGGTATGGATGCTCCTAAAGCTGGACAACTGGATGCCTGGCTAGAAATGAATCCTGGGTATGTGTGTAGGTCTGCCAGGAGGGAATCACTTCTGTTTTACCTTGAGCATAAACAATTTTAAAGTAAAATTGTATCAGTATTTTATTCTGTGCCTGGATTTAGGTCAGGAAATTAATGTTTTTCATTATGTTGTCACTTTTGTATTACATTTGTTATTCTTAAAGGAATTTGAAATTGTCTTTCTGTAGGTATGAGGTGGCCCCACGTTCAGATAGTGAAGACAGTGGCTCAGAGGAAGAAGAGGTACAATTTTATTTCTCTCACTCCTGCAACACTCACTTCTAAGTGGTGCCTGTCAGAGGTTCCTGAATAATGGTACCCCAGAATTCTGCTGTAAGACACAAATTCGCAGTGAGCGTAGTTAATGCTATTATAATAATATTTTAACACACGTGTCTTCTGTTAAGTTTTTAGTATTTAGAATGGTGCTGTCAAGCAATTAACATTATTTAATCTAATTAGTTACATGGTGTGGTGATGAATAAATCTAATCGCATTTAATCGCACTTACATAAATGTTACAAGAAGCAATTTTTACCATTTATTATTAAATACAAGCCTATAACTATACAATGGTCATGACATTTTTATCCCTGACTGAACCAAACCTGTGAATTAGGTTACAGTAAATGACCGTACACTTCCTTGATTAATAAATAAATAAATAAAGCTCATGTATTTTTGGCCTTGAACTGAAGTACTACGTGTTTGACAACTAGCAGGGCTTAAAGCGTTAATTGCATTAAAAATATTATCATGTTTTTTTTTCCCTGTGAGTAATTTATCTAATTAATGTTTTAAATTCCCAGCCCTAATTTAAAACAATTACACCACATTTCATGGTTTGCCGCTGAAGGCTGATGTAACTGAAAATAAAATGATAAAACCAATTGTATTAACAGATTTTATTAGAGTAACATCACTGCACACAAGACCAAAAGCAATCTGAAAAATAAACATTTTGATGCAAAATATGATCTACTCTTAATGAAGAAAAAAGTACATATATTGAAAGGAGCTTTGTGTTCAGATAAGGTTTACTCCAAATGACCAGATATCTGTCATAGCTTTAACTGTTTCAGGGCATGTTTGGCAAGAAAGCAATTGAGTGGCGAAGCTATCTGAAAGTTCTCATAGTGCAGCTTTAATCTATCAGAATGTAGGCTGTTTTCATTCTGACCAATGTTTACCCTTGTGCTGTAGCATTAGTTGTTTGAGCTAGCATGCTACTTGATGCAGTACATACTAATAACAGACTCGCACCTCTTTTTTGTGCAGGATGAAGAGGAAGAACGGCCTACTCAGACCACAGCTCCATCAGAAGAAAAGAAAAAAATTCCAGACCCCGACAGTGAAGATGTCTCAGAGGTGGATGTCCGCCATATTATTGAGTGAGTGTTTTCTGTGCCCATTACTTGATGACACACGGATAATGGAAATAACATTCTTTGAATGCAATTGAGAATCAGTCAAATCTGTCAGTTTAGGATTTGGTGATAGGTAATAAGTTGTGTTAAGTCAATACCCAGTTCAGCATCTTCGAAAGGTTTTTTCTCTTTCTACTTACTGCAAGTCATGAAATTTACAGTGGTATATTTACCAATTTTGTGTGCTAGCATTTCCTAAATTACTTAGTTGGACACTGATACAAATCATTAATCTGTCCTACCTTTTGCAGCCATGCTAAGCAGGATGTTGATGACGAGTATGGCAGTGCATCATTCAATCTGAACCTGCAGTCGTACTACGCTGTGGCACATGCGGTCACTGAGAAAGTAGACAAACAGTCGTCTCTCATGGTCAATGGAACCCTCAAACAGTACCAGGTACAGTATAGTACAAGCACACAGTTTATAAACCATAACATGATTATACATACTGCTTAACATATGAAGGTTTTGGTTCCAAAATGCATTAAAGGCTGTTGAAACTGTATGAAGAGCTGTTTCTCCTGTCTATCTAACAGATTAAGGGTCTGGAGTGGCTGGTATCTTTGTATAACAATAATTTGAATGGTATTCTGGCTGATGAGATGGGCCTAGGAAAGACCATCCAGACCATTGCACTCATTACCTACCTCATGGATATGAAACGAATCAATGGTCCCTTCCTCATCATTGTACCCCTCTCGTGAGTCTCTGTTTGTTTTTTCTTTTCCTTGTTATTTTTTTCCTTTGAGCTTACATGTTTTACTAACGTAATGTACTAATTAATGCAATTTAATGAAAACATGTAATGCTGTAATCTGTGGAACTAAAGTACATGTCCAGGGTATACTGTACAGTGTATTGTACTCATTCAAACATACAGTACCAGTTAAATAATTAGCTGTACCAGCTTGTGGTGGTGGTCTTTTTTTCTTTTTCTTTTTTTAAATTGAAGACTTAAAATAAAATGTACATATTAGAAAGGTGTTCGAAGATTCAATAATACAGAAGTACTAAAGCCGCAGAGCCAATGTGCCCTAATTTCTTCATTTGTCCTTACCCACTCACCAGTATCGTACAAAATATGGGGCTGTTTTTTGACATTGCAAATAAATGTTAAGTGGGCATTGGTTAGCACCTCACAGCAAGAAGGTCTTACCCACCCGAATTCAATAGATGAATAGGCTCTAGCAAAAAATTGTCCTTTACATGGCATAAATGTCTGTAGAGCCTTTTATAGTAAGCCTATGGCACAGCTAGGCTTCAGTTGGAGCTAACATCAGTGCCTTCTTTTCACAGGACTTTGTCAAACTGGGTGTTAGAGTTTGATAAGTGGGCCCCATCTGTGGTGAAAATATCATACAAGGTGATTAAGATTTTATTTTTTGTACATACGACAATCACACTCACTCCTGGGCATTACTGTTATGTTCAGTGATTTACTGTACATTCTGGCTTTTCTTTCAGGGGTCTCCTGCTGCCCGTCGTGCTTTTCTTCCAATTCTACGCAGCGGCAAGTTCAACGTGCTCCTAACCACTTATGAGTACATCATTAAAGACAAGCAAGTGCTGGCCAAGGTACAGCAGTTTGAAACCTGAAATATGTACCAATGATGTTGGAGTTTAATTCTTTGTGCCAGGCTATAGATTCTTATGTGGGAAATGAACAAATGCAAACATTGCCCTCTGCTACACCCTAAGCTATAAATCTCTTTGGTCTTTTTCTCAGATTCGCTGGAAGTACATGATTGTAGACGAGGGCCACCGCATGAAAAACCATCACTGTAAACTGACTCAGGTTCTCAACACACACTACCTGGCCCCCAGGCGCTTACTGCTTACAGGGACCCCACTGCAGAACAAGCTGCCTGAGCTGTGGGCCCTGCTCAACTTCTTGCTGCCCACCATATTCAAAAGCTGCAGCACCTTTGAGCAATGGTTCAACGCGCCGTTTGCCATGACTGGTGAAAAGGTAGCCATATTCACTGCTCATCAGGAACTTCAAATTTAAGAGAGTGCTCTCTTTTATGTCTCTTTTAGTTTGGACACATTGCCTAACCTTCTGTTTCCTCCGCTTCCACAGGTGGACCTAAACGAGGAAGAAACCATTCTGATCATTCGGCGTCTTCACAAAGTGCTTCGCCCATTCTTGCTCAGGAGGCTCAAGAAGGAAGTGGAGGCACAGCTGCCTGAGAAAGTCAGTTTATGTACACTCACACTTATGGGGTTTTCTTTCTGTCTTCTTTCTGAAAAACACACTTTGACTCTCATCGGTGCTATTCCTGTTAGAAGTACAGAGAAGCTTATTTATTTTGCATACGATTTTGTGCATTGGATGTTTTTATTATGCGGTTCGTTTGTTGATTTTTGTTGAACTCTGTCTGCAGGTGGAGTATGTGATCAAGTGTGACATGTCAGCTCTGCAGAGAGTACTATACAGGCACATGCAAGCGAAAGGAGTCCTGCTCACCGATGGCTCTGAGAAAGACAAGAAGGTAATGATTACATTTCTGCTTTTTCTGCTTTATTTGCCATAGGCTGAAAGAATGAATGCACATGTGAATTAAAAACCTTTTCATTACAGGGTAAAGGTGGCACAAAGACACTGATGAACACAATTATGCAACTGCGAAAGATCTGTAACCACCCTTACATGTTTCAGCACATTGAGGTAATGCTAATTTTAACTTCTCCTCTTCCATTAGTATTTACGTGCATGAAACAGCGCATGTTTTATTTACCCCCTTTTCTTAATTGTCCTTTTAGGAATCCTTCTCTGAGCACTTGGGCTTCACAGGAGGAATTATTCAAGGGTAATTATGTTTACAGTGCTTTTATAAATCAAAAATAGCTTTCCTTTTTTAGAAATCAATCTGATAAAACACATTTTTTGTCTCTTGGCGTTCTCTGACCTTTTGTCTCACGCTCTCTCCAGACTAGACCTGTATCGTGCCTCAGGGAAGTTTGAGCTGCTGGACCGCATTTTGCCTAAACTGCGTGCTACTAACCACAAAGTGCTGCTCTTCTGTCAAATGACCTCGCTCATGACCATTATGGAAGACTACTTTGCGTATCGTAACTTCAAATACCTGCGATTGGATGGTGAATAAACTCACTGTTGTGTTATTGTTTTCATCCCAGCCCTGTCTGTTTCATTATAATAAACTTCCCCATAAACAGAGGTTCTGTTTTTGACTAATGGTAACTGCTTATTTTCCCCTAAAGTGTGTGTTTTTTCCCATCTTTAGGTACCACTAAGGCTGAGGACCGTGGTATGCTGCTGAAGAACTTTAATGATCCAGCCTCTCAGTACTTTGTGTTCTTGCTGAGTACCAGAGCCGGTGGTCTGGGGCTGAATTTGCAGTCTGCAGACACGGTCATTATTTTTGATAGTGACTGGAACCCACATCAGGTACACAACTGTACTGTACACAACTTTAAAATATCCACTCCTCCATTTTCCTATTCATGTATTTAACCCCCTTCTTAACTTACAGGACTTGCAGGCTCAGGACCGTGCTCACCGTATCGGGCAGCAGAATGAGGTGCGTGTGCTGCGTCTCTGCACTGTTAACAGTGTAGAAGAGAAGATCTTGGCTGCAGCAAAGTATAAACTCAATGTGGATCAGAAGGTTATCCAGGCTGGCATGTTTGACCAGAAGTCTTCTAGCCATGAGCGCAGGGCCTTCCTGCAGGCCATTCTGGAGCATGAAGAGCAGGATGAGGTACTGTCTCTGTTCTGATCATGTATATTTAATACACCTCGTAAAATAAATTTGTGTCCTTGTCTATATCACTTATGTAAATGGACATATCTGGTGCTGATTATACCATTTCAGGAGGAAGATGAGGTTCCTGATGATGAAACGGTCAATCAGATGATTGCCAGAAGTGAAGAGGAGTTTGATCACTTTATGGTAAGTGGACTCTGCTCTTCTACTCTTTCCCTCATTCACACTGAAGCCTGTAAACACAGAGATGGGTTTTTTAAACCTTATAAAGTTGTAACCACATACTCTCTGTCATTTACCATGCTCTCTGTCTGTGCCCTGCTACTCTTAAGCGAATGGATCTCGACCGGCGCCGTGAGGAGGCGCGGAACCCTAAACGAAGGCCTCGTCTCATGGAAGAAGACGAGTTGCCCACCTGGATCATGAAGGATGATGCAGAGGTGGAGAGACTGACCTGTGAAGAGGAGGAGGAGAAAATGTTTGGTCGGGGTTCTCGCCAGAGGAAGGAGGTGGACTACAGTGATTCACTCACTGAGAAACAGTGGCTCAAGGTAAGAAGAATTGACCGTAATCACTTTCTGTAACCCATGGTTCGTCAGACATTTGTTGGTAATTAAACAAACAAGGTGGATGACATGATCTGATATATTGACCAATATAAGGGCTGTGGTTTCATACTGAAATTATTGGGGATGCACTGAAATTATTTTTTTTTTGGTGACCAAAGCTGTGACTCATGATGCAACCACGGCCTCAGCGTGTCATATTGTGTCAGCATGTCTGCTGTGTAGTGAGGAAAGACGTTTTTCTCAAAGTGGGAATTAATTTATCTTGATCTCCATGCAGAGTATGAAGAATAGAAAAGCCTTTCGAGCTGCTTGAGTCCTTAAGAAGCTGGTGGTCTAATGGTTTGTGCGTTCGCTTGTGATCAGGATGTTCAGAGTTCGAGTCCCGCCTTGTTAATGGTTCAAATGCAAACAGCACTGCGGCTATGACCGAATAGTCACTTGACATGCCTGCAGAGAATGTTGTTTATCTTTCACCAGTTTTTAAAGCGCTTGTTCTGAATGCAATTTATACTTCGCTCAGAATATTAAACCTGAATTCACTAGTTCTAGGAGAGAAGATACTTAAATGTATAATACATCAGCTATCTTTCTTTTAGTCTACTTATGAGTGGGGGATAAAAGAAAATATATAATTTCAAATGTTATGACATTGTGCATTGTCTGAATGCTAAATAAACATCTTCAAAGTTTGTAGAGATGTATATTTTAGTAATTTAATAATTGTTTTTCTGGTTTCGGTTTTCGGCCAGGGTGTTTCCTTATTTTCAGTTTTCGATTTCGGCCCAAAATAGTCCTTTCAATGTATCCCTAGAAATTATACAGTACCTCAAGGTTATATAACTTCTTCTCTTCATGTTTTCTTTTCCTCTCAGGCCATAGAGGAGGGCACACTGGAGGAGATTGAGGAGGAAGTGCGGCACAAAAAGACGACCCGAAAGAGGAAGCGAGACCGTGATCTCGACCTTCCTGGTCCATCCACACCCAGCTCCAGCGGCGGACGAAGCAGAGATAAGGACGAGGACATTAAGAAGCAGAAGAAGCGGGGCCGTCCTCCTGCTGAGAAACTTTCTCCCAACCCACTTTCCCTCACCAAAAAGATGAAGAAAACTGTTGATGCTGTCATCAAGTATAAAGACGGGTAACCAAGAATGACATCAGCTGTTTACTGATGATTAACGCTTCACTCACATTTAGAATTTTGGTTGTAGCCGGCTTAGTTGTATGTTCCAACTGTACCTTAAACAAGAAATAAGACATTAGTAGGAGAATTAGGGAACGATATGGCTGTTAAAATTTTAATTAACTTGTGTGGGTTTTTTTGTTCTATCTTTTCTATTCTTTTCTCAATTTACAATAGCAATGGCAGGCAGCTAAGCGAAGTCTTCATTCAGCTGCCGTCTCGTAAGGAGCTCCCTGAATACTATGAGCTCATCCGCAAACCTGTGGACTTCCGCAAGATTAAGGTAACTTGTATAACATGCTTTGAAAGGGACATCTTTTTTGTCATAAAATGTATGATTTGCATTCAATAAAATAATTCTAGATGTAAATTTACTAATTAATTAAAAATGGTTTATGTGGTCATTTGCACTTGTATGTCTCTTGGCAGGAGCGCATTAGGAGTCATAAATACCGCAGTCTGAATGACCTGGAGAAGGATGTCATGCTGCTCTGCCAGAATGCTCAGACCTTCAACCTGGAGGGATCGCTGGTAAGAGCCTGCAGCGCTGTAAAAGATGTGAAGATGTTGCCTGTGAATATTATTGTGGCAATTAAAAGTTTACAGAGGAAAATACATTTTGGTAGTTAGCGATTTAGCAGCTAATGAACTTCTTCATGATTTCACTTCAGATCTATGAGGACTCCATCGTGCTGCAGTCTGTGTTCACAAGCGTCCGGCAGAAAATTGAAAAGGAAGAGGAAAGTGAGGGGGAGGACAGTGAGGAAGAGGATGAAGATGTAGAGGAAGGCTCAGAGTCGGAATGTGAGGGTTTTTTTTTTAATCATTAGATTGCATGTAGAGGCATGGGTGTGAGTGAGTGGAAGAAAATGAAAGTATTTGTGTGTTCCAGCACGCTCAGTAAAGGTGAAGATCAAACTAGGCCGTAAGGAAAAGACAGAGCGAGGAAAAGGCAGGCGGCGCACTGGAAGAAGCTCCCGTCCCAAACCTGTGGTCAGTGACGATGACAGTGAGGAGGAGCAGGAAGAGGTAATGTGCTTTTAATTTATGCATTTGTCCTTGCCCAACTCCTTACTGAGTGATATCAGATAATACAATTAACTTGTGCTACTACCTACAGTAGTAGGTTCTCAGTAATGCTCAGTCTTTTCTGCTAACTGCTGATAACCTAGAAGGCACTGCATAATGTGTGTATGGAATTTGTATTAAATGTATAATCCTTTGTTCTTTTCATTCTCTTAGGAGCATTCTGCAAGTGGCAGTGAGGAAGATTAAAGGATCTGCTAGACTTAAGCCCTCTTTTCTCATCCTCTATTTTGCAGATTGTGGTCAAGATATCATTTTTACTTTACATTCACCAGACCAGCCAACGCGCTGTTTTACTCTAGATAAACTGATTTTTAGTGACAAGTTATATACATAATGATTAAATGAATCTAAATGTAGTGCAGGTTTTTGCAGACACAGATTAGGCTCAGAGTAATGAAGTGTTTTTAAATGGAGGACCCCCCATAAACAGAGTTTTCGCAGTCCAGCCATAATCTGTGTCTTGAAAACCAGACTGTACAATTTAAAGCTCACTTCCATATTTAAGCAGGCATTCCCAGTTTATGTATAGTAGGGCTGTTTTGTTTACTGCATCTGTTTATTTCCTTTTGAAAGTGATGTTGATGGTGGCATTGCTAGCTGAGTGGACTGTGGACCATAGGGAGAAAATGTTTCTTTTCGATGTGTCGTTACAAGAGGTGTACGAAAGTGTGTGTTTTTTAAAAGCCGCTCCAGGGTGCATGTGGCGTGTCTGTAAAAGAGCAACGTGAATGAGTTATTGGCTTATATCCTCTGTTTTGCTTCACTTTTTCTGTCTGTCAGTTTCTTCCCTAAGGTTAATTTAAGGATGTTAGTGAAATCAAGGTACTTCTTCCCTTGCTGAGCTCCTGTCAGTGAAAATGGGGAGTAGCGCTTAGGACTCAGTACTGTGTCGGTGTCACTGGATTTCAAGAAGTATAATAAAGGCATCTCACAAATACTCTCTGACCACATTAATTTCTTCTCGAAACTTAAATTGTTCTCGATTTGCATTTTGAAACTTCCCAATCCCGACACTAGGTGTCGCATTTGCCTACTAGAGAAATAGTAAACCGGTAAAGTCATTTTGAAATGGAGTTTTCCTGACACATGTTTTATTGGTAAATATGACACTGCCATTACAACATATCTTCAGGCTGAACGTGTTTGATTAATTTACTGTTTTGCTGGCATCACCATGCTAACTGTCCTGCAGTTCCCTCAACACTCGGTTCACTCCTAAAACTATTAATTTAACTTTAAATACATTTCTCTAACATACAACTCTATAACCTGGTGTATTCAGCTTAAAGCTCCATTATATGGTAAGAAAGCAATAGTGCCTCATATCTTCATTTGGTACTGATAATCTGGTTCTGTCTGATGCAGTGCAACAAATAAGGGAAAGAAAAGCATTCACTTAGAAGCAAGACAGTCTGTCCACATTGTATTGAATAACCTGCTGTATAGTTCATATGAATTTTATATACATGTTATAGTGTTCATATGCATTTTAATTGCTGATGTCCTCTTTCTTAAGCTGGTTGCTGAAGCTAAGAAACGAGATACCATATAATGGAAGATTACTACACATCAGAAATCATATATTTGCTTGCTTTCTTGCTTTTCACAACAAAACATTCAAATTGATTTACTACTTGGGATCAAAGCAATTAGGATTGAGCAATATCAAAAAGAGTTCAGGGCCCTTTGTGGCCTTTTTAAAATGTATGAACAAGCTGTATTGTTCTTGTGTATAAACTTGAAATGCTAAAGTACTAATCATGGTTTACAGATATTTTATTAAACTCTGTAGTCTTTTAGTAGCTTTGTAGTTTTATTGGGTTAATCAGCAGACTGCACAATAACTATTAGATCTAGACCTTCACCCTGGACACAAAACGCTTTAACAAATTATCCAAAATTTTTGGTTCCAGTCAAACATGGAGAAGATGACTCAGTTTTATGATACCGTACAAGTTATCTCTTTGTATGTACTGAGATATACACAGAATTATTAATGGAGAAGGATGACTGAAATACAAAATCATGTATTCATATTATATGAACCCCAGCAGCAACATGGGATGAGGGTTTTGTCTTCCTCCTTTGGTGCTCCAGGTTTTAGTCCTACTTCTGCTGTTTTCCTTTGAGAGAACTCACTTATAGCACAGCAAAATCGAATTGTGCAAAATTCCTTTTCAAGATTTCCTTTAGTTTCAGATCTTAATAATGAAATAAAAATTCTTGCTGTGTTTAAATACAGCAAGCATGATATTTCATTAAATGCAAATCATATATTTTTCACTTTATGTAACATTTATGTAGCATTAGGCATTCTAGAGCCTAATATTCCTTAGTAATGTTTGTACAATTTACAGAGAATGCTGGATAACACTCCAGGCTTTTGTAATGGTCCCATGTGCCCCTTGGCACAATCTTGATAGGAAGATGACAGAAGAGTCTACTACAACATTTGGGATTGATTCACATTCGCATCCAGGTTGGTTTAAAAACTATTTTTCTGCCAGCACAGAACAGTGGAAATCTCAATATACAGAAAAAAATATTTCCTGCAGTTATAGAATTAAATCTTGCTGTTATCTTTTCATCCCTAAGTAAAGCTACCAAATTGTTGTGTGTGTGTGGGTTTTTTTCTTTATTTGGAGTGTTACAGTTGACTTGAAAACTGCTGTTCTAGGCTATTAGTCCAGTTTCATGCCACAGTGGTTTCCCTTGTGTTTAGACACCTATCCAGGGGTGTGAATAAACATAATGCTCCAACACTTTGGCATAGAAAAACATCCACACTTTTATTGATATTATCAATCAATATTCATTTGCTGCCAGTTGAATTATTTTGATGTTGAAAGGTGAACTTGAAATTTTCCTGGGGCATGTGTCTCAGTGAAAGGGGTCGAGCGACATCCCTGCTCCTACATCCACTTGAGTATTTATTTAACTGTTTAGATCAGGTGTATTGGAAGCAGGCTCAACAATAAAACTTGAAGGGCAGGAGATGCTCCAGCACTAGTTTGGGAATCACTGCTGTACAGCAGGCCACCAGCTGAACACTGAAACCGTCTAACCGTATGCCTCTGTCTTGTCTTATCTGCCATTTAAGCTTTTATGCTAGCAGTCAACCTCACTGTGACACCTCTTTGCCAGAACAACTTTATCAATAACATTCCCACATGTTTATTGTATGTTCTGCACTTATCTGCAATACAAAGACCCGCCAAACCCTTTAATTGCGGCCTACTGGAAAAATCGTCAGTGAACATATTGTCACAGTCCATTACTCTTTTCTTTTTCTCACAAAGAGTCCTTTTACTTTGAGTTCAGAAGCCATATTCACTAGCTTAAATGAATGCAGTATAGATTTTTAGGGCAAGCTCAACAAAACGAATCTTTTTAATAATAATAAGGAGAAACAGCTGAAGAACAAAATCACATTCTTCTCTACGGTTGTATTTGTGGTAAAGCATGTTTGTTCTGGAATGTGTTCAGCTGTCTAACTGGAGCGGCTGTACTGAAAAACGGATGTACAAGTAAGCGAGGCGCTTGGCTTGTTGTTAATTTGTTCTCCACTAATCGATACCAGCTTCCCACTGCAGAGGTGAACAAATACGTATTGCCGGTACAAAGGGGCAACATGGACAAATATTTTGCATCATAATCTGCTGTGTTTTCTTGATCTGTTTGGGAATGTTCTAGAAATCAAATGTTTTTTGTGTTTCTTGTGAAGTGTAATTACATCCACAGTATTTACTTGGTGGGCTAATGTTAATATAGTGACATAATGTTCTGGCAAATAAATAAATGTTCTTATTTAACAAGATCTACTGTAAGATTACTAAAGAAACACGTCAACACTTGGATCCTCAGTGGGTAAGTGGGTTTGTTTTTGTAAGTCTGAACGCCCCTTGTTCAGTGTGACATGCTGATTTTTCTTTGCTGATCTTTGTTGATTGCTCAGGGAATCATTAACCTTTCCTCCATTACCCAGATTACCTCTACCGAGAGGTGAAATAAAGTGTGACGTAGTATGTGATGATAGTGGCCTAATATGTTTATGACTTTGGGCTTCTGTTTTCCCTTCATTAAAAAGAGTTAGTCAATCTCAGTCAAGGTCACAAGGCTGTAGTGCCTTTAAATGCTTTATATCAGTGTCACTGAAGATTACAGGCTATTAGTTTATGATGCTGCTAAGAAAAAAAAAATTCTTAATTGCTAATGGATATTCAAGCTCTGTTTACAGCACTTGCTATTCAGCACTAACCATGCCAGGTTCAAACCAATGCATTGATGAATACCTTCATTTTAGGTTTGCCTCTACACAGATGCTGAGAATGTGCAGGTGCATCCTGGAAAACCATCTTAGAAGAGTTGTGGGTGTTCCAAAGGGCACGCCCCCTCACACCACCCTGCTAACTGGCTCCGCCCATCCCACGACCCCGTTCAAATTAAAGAGTTTTTTCATAAACACAGTTTTACCGGTCCTGGAGAACAGACGCACACTCCTCACTCTTCACAGCACCTGGAAAAGATTTGCTCCGATAAGGCCTAAAACGCGTCTATATAATCCCGGCGTGAACAGTGTAAACTTTTTTCACAACACCAAGGAGCAACGTGGTGCTGCCACTTTGGCCAAAAAAACTATGGAAAAGTCGTTATGTTTGTTCTTCGTGTTGTTTATTTTCTCTCCGATTCAAACAGGTAAGAAGCAACAGGCTGTGGCTACTTTCTTATTATTTTGCATTTGCGATGTTTAAAAATATCATGTATCTAAATAACTTATTTGCAGGACGTTTTCTCACTAGCTACACTATATGGAGAAAAATGGGACTCCTGACCATTATAGCAACATGAACTTTAATGGTATAACATGCAAATACATATAGAGCTCCGTTCCAGTTCATGATTCTTTGAGGAGTGGTCAAGTTCTTCCAGAGCAAACTCATCCAATCATGTTTTATGGAGCTTGCTTTGTGCACTGGGGCACAGTCTTGCTTGAATGGAAAATGGCCTTCCCCAAACTGTGTACACAAAGTTAGAACCATGTCTTGGTATGCTAAAGCATTGAGATTGTCCTTAAGAGGTAGTAAGAGACTTAGCCCAAACCCTGAGAAAAAAGGGTGGTCCCAATAATTTTGTCTATGTATTATATCTCAGTTGGTAAGTCTGTAAATTGTTTTTTGATGGATAATATGCAGAAACAGGTTACGTTGGCCTAACAGGTTTGGCAGATGCTCATTTATCCGTTAAGCCACAGCAAAGCAGGTTCTCTGTTGCATCACCCAGTTCAGCAGAGAAGCATCATCTTCTCCGGCAGCTTCTTGGGCTGCAGGCCAACAGAGGCTGTGTGTGAAAGAGCGCCACAGCATACACGCCCTCTACTGCTGGCCTCAAGCTGTTCAGTCTGGTTTGACGTTACAAACGTGTCCAAACTGGCCTCTTCTGATTTATAACCCACAACAAAGGGCTCTTCTGCTTGCTTCCACCTAGCACATACCAAACACAAAATCCAGTAGTTTTATTGTGCATAAAGCTGAAATCCTCCTATTGTGATATGGAAAAATACTGTTTTATTTCTAAGTGTTTTTATTTTCTATCATTACAGGTCATGTGTTGATTTTCCAATGCTTGTAATGCAAATAATGTAATATAATAATAAACTCTCCATTTTCAAGATATCTTCTACCATAATTGAAATCAATATTGTGATATAGTCTGTAATGACAATGTCCTGTTTTATGTTTATTTTTTCAACACCAGCATATTTTTTGTTGCTGCATCTATATGTATCTATGGTATTTCTCCATGAGGATATGAACTCAGATCCCTAAGTAACCTCAGATCCTGAGTGGACTTCAGATGCAGAAAACATTGTGTATGACCACTGATAGATAAATTAAACTTGCTGCAAAACAAACAAACATAAATTACTGCATAAGTTCATGAGTAAGTACTCTGAGAGAGACTCGGGTCTCTTTCCCACAGACTTTTATCTATTGAGCGAACTTCAGTCAGATACTTTTTATTAACTGTTTTTCTGGTTTCAGGCTTTCCCCTCCTGAGGGAAAATACAAAAAACAGTTTCCTTCACTTGGTTGGATTGCAGAATTCTGACACTTAAGTACATAGTGCAGACCCCAAACTGGTCCCGATAGGGCCGCTGTGGGTGCAGGTTTTCCTTCCAACCAAGCAGGAGGCACACCTGATTCCACCTCTGTAATCAGTTGGTCTTGATTTTCAGTTACTCAGGTGTGATGCTCAAACTCGTTTAGATGTTTAAACCTGTTCCTCAAACACTGCGTGTGATATGATGGAAAATAACAGCCGATCAATTACGCATATGACCCTCTCGACAGTTGTGTTCTCATAGATTACTGATGAGTTATGTTCATTTAACCCAATGGGCAAAGAGTGGTGTGATCTGTTTGCCCCTCCTCTTCAGTTTGTACAAGAAACTGGTGACCTGGTCACTGACCGAACAGTCAGAAACCGATTCCCAAATCCACATCGCCCACCTGACACTTGTCCTTTTGCTGAATGGTAATTCACTTAGCTGACTCCCTGTTTCTGTTGAATAAAATGTTCAACTTTAGTCATTTTAAAGGAGATTTGACATTTTGTCATTCTTTCATTGGTGGTCTTTTGTGTCAAATATAGTGCCAGATTTTTCACTTTCATCTCCAGTGTCACATCAAAATTTGTAATCGGTGGATAGGGCTTGTGTGAGCACTTAAAAGTGTTTAATATTTTTTACCAATAAAAATAAAATAGTTTAGGCTATGTGCGATTTCCAGACAACAGTATCATGGTGAAAAATAAAAGGTAATTTATCCATGAAAAAAAAAAAAAAAAAAAAATATATATATAATGTCTAAAAACCAATAATAACTAAAACCTAAGGTAAATTCTGATTCTTCTATTACTTCTAACACTACTATTACTACTAATACTATTAATAGGAAGAAGAAGATCATGAAAATATGCAGTTTATAACAGTGTTAGTGCAGGTTAAGCCTATTGCAGACAGCACACTGTTTATTACAGTTAGCGAGTAATTGTAACTGACTGACACCAGCTGGCTCACTCTCAGATTTTGTATTCACTTGTCTGATCATGACTCATGCTGGCTTTTACAAAGGCGTTGAGGTTACAAGGTTCAGATTATCCCCATTTAACAGTTGGATTCTACTCCACAGAAAGTTGGTTCATAATTTTCAGGGCAACTGTCTGTTTGATGTGTCCTCCTGACTTTTGTCTGTTTGGGAACACTTGCTAAATGTGTGTTAAAGGCTACTGATGTAGACGTTCTGTCCTTTCTGTGTCTCCCCAACTCACTGACGTTATTGTGTTACGAAGAGCTGTTCCAAGGCAATGAGTGGAAAGGCTCTGTGTAAGGCATTACAGTTAAAACAAATATTTAAAAGGGACGTATTATGCAACATTTTTGCCTACTTTTGTATTTCCATTTGGGTCTCTACTACTTCTATATATATTCCAAGTAAGGGGAAGTTTATTTTTCTGTGAATCAGGTGTATACTATAGACCTATTATAAATAAAGTGAGTGTTGCGTGATATGTAAAATTTACTATGTGCATTTTCCACAGATGCTGCGAGTTGTGGCTTTCAGTGTGGCAATGGAAAGTGTATTACAATGAGGTGGATGTGTGACAGTACAGATGACTGTGGTGATGGTACTGATGAGCTGCCTGCTGCTTGCTGTGAGTATTCACGGACCAACAAAATCATTAGTGAAGATTGTATTCAGAACGATTGTTAAAAATTATTTTGTTGTTAACGTAGTCAGTAATCCAAGCCATGTTAAGTGCCCAAAAACTGCTTACTTAATTTCCACTGTAGTGGAAAATGTAGCTACAGGTAATAACAATATAGCTAACAAGTAGTAACAGACTAAATCATTACAAACTTTCATTGAATCACATCGAATTTTAACTGAAAAAGCATTTAAAACTATGTTTGAGGTAAGAAGGAAATTGGGTGAATCTGAATTTTTGCCAAACTATCAGTGCAAAAATTATATTTATAATAAAACAATGTAATGAAAAAAATATATATTTCTTTTAAAACAATGTAAGAACAAAAACAGAAACAGCTTAATGCACTAAGTATGATTCGTTTTAATAACAGGCAACAGCACTCTGTATTTGGGGACATGTGAATGCATGAGCAAGTCTGTAATTTTATCACTGAACAACTAAATTTACTAAAGTTCACAAATACATTCCTCCAGTCACATGTAAAAATCAGAATAGAATTTTTACTATCAAGTTCTTTACAAAAACACGAACAAGGATTTTGACTTGGTGTACTGATGCAACAACAATAAGGCTGTTTAAGTGTAAATGTACTGTAATGATTTTAATATGAATTTAATACACATAATAAAACAAAAAATGTACTGTTTTCTGGGTTTTTGTCCTAGGTCAGTCATAGATTTGAGGTAGTACAGCACAATATGTTCAAATGGCTTCATAACAATAAAGTTAGTGCCAACAGGTCTTTAGTGACAGGTTGTCCAGGTCACTGTAATGTGGGTGGTTAAGGTTTGGAGATAGGAGACTGAAGTTGAAAGTCTGAGGTGGGAGTTAGTAGGGCTTTCCTATTGTCTGTCAAAGTGGCAACAGGAGTCGGGTGTAACAAACATGTAACTAAATTGCTAATGGTTAAGCGCTAATTACTGTAGGCTACAAACCAGTCACATGTCTGTCATAGTAAAGCTTACTGAAATTGACTGCATAATCAGATTTAAAGCATTAATTATTGTATTCATGTATACAAAAGAATATCTATATAATTTCTTATTGAGAAACTGTTTCCTGTTCTATCAGTGGAAGGGCGGATTGTGGTATAGATGTTTGTGACATAGGGAAGAGAGAGTTAACTGACTCCAGCAAAAATGTCTCTGATGACTTTGTAAAGTTTAAGTTCAGATAATGATTTTGAGTGGATCCTAATCTCAACCTACATTCTTTCATTAATCTCTCAGTGTCGAAGACATGCAGCCCAAGAGAGTTCAGCTGTGGTGGACGACTAAACCAGTGTGTGCCTATCAGCTGGAAATGTGATGGCTATGCAGACTGCGAGAACGGTGCAGATGAGGTTGGCTGTGGTAAGCAATGTTTGATTTGAGAATCATTATTTTGTGTTTAGGACTACACACACATATATATATATATAAAAATACACACACATATATGATGACAGCAGCGATTTTATATATATATATATATATAAATATAAATACAAATGTTCTTCGCTCCTTTTACAGCTCCCAAGCAATGTGCAAGTGATGAATTCCGCTGTGCCAGTGGTCAGTGTGTGTCTCACTCATTTGTGTGTGACAAAGAGGCGGACTGTGATGACGGCAGTGATGAAGCACAGTGCCCGCCCAGTACTTGCAGCGTCACATACTTTCGCTGCAACAACTCAGTATGCCTCCCTAAGCTGTGGGCCTGTGATGGGGACATAGACTGTACTGATGGTTCAGATGAATGGCCACAGACCTGTCAGACCTCAGCACCTCCCCGCACGAGCAAGCCTTGCTCTCTCCGGGAGTTCCATTGTGGCAGTGGAGAGTGCATTCCTAACAGCTGGAGATGTGATGGAGATGCTGACTGTCTGGATCAGTCAGATGAGAGACAATGCAGTGAGTCAAAATTGCATCTGCTTTTCTTTTTAGAGGGGCCCAAACGTTTTTTTTGTGTGACTAAGATCGATTTCAGCAACTTCTGATCCTAAATGGTAATATTAATATTTGTATGGCAAATCACATTCTCTTGGTTATCAAATTCACTACATGCTCCCTTAATTAACAGATAATGATAAGTTTTTTAAATATATTATAGAAGTTAAGAAAATAATTCAGATTAAAATTGCAGTCACAATATTGGTCAGATGTCATCCACATAATGATGCACGTTTTATAGTGAAGAATCACTGGATTTTATTGTGAGCAGTCATTGCTTTGTAAGTAAATTCTTAAACACGTGGTTCTTTGAACAGCTTTATCAACATGCAGACCAGATGAATTTCAGTGTGGTGATGGATCGTGTATTCATGGCAGTCGCCAGTGCAACCAGGTCTATGACTGTATAGACATGACTGATGAGCTGGGTTGTGTCAATGGTGAGTTGTTTCATTGGTGATTTTATGTGCTGATAGCTTTACATTTCACTAAAACTCTCTAATTAGACCAACTAACTCCGAGAACTTTGCTTTCACCATTTTTTCAGCGTCACATTGTGATGCACCATCCAGGTTTAAGTGTCGTAGTGGTGAATGTATTAGCATGGACAAGGTTTGCAACAAGCAGCGTGACTGTAGGGACTGGTCTGATGAACCACTGCGTGAGTGTGGTAAGTTCAAGAAACATGAACCTTGTATCTGCTAGTTTTAGGCCTAAAATTACAATAGGATGCACAGGAGTGGTGCATTGGTCTATTTATTGGCTCTATAATCAGAGATAGATCCTTGGTAATGCCACAACCATCTGTGGCCAAGAGTCCAAGAAAGCTTGAGTGGCCCTGCTCTCTGTGAGAAAGAAAGATGGACTTTCTTCTTGCCCATCATAGTGCATAAGTGGCATTTTGATAAGACACAATGGTGCTTCATGTAACTTGCAGGAAGCACCCCATCTGTCTCCCTGCCTGCCTGGTAACACAACACCGTGTGCTGTGGGAGACCTAGCAAGAGGGATAAATTGGTTAAAATTTGGTTGAAAAAAGGTTTGGTCACAGTACATTTCTCAGGTGTAACAATGACTTTTGAACCAACAGATTCTAATGAGTGTCTGTACAACAATGGCGGCTGTTCTCACATCTGTAATGACCTAAAGATTGGCTATGAATGCTTGTGCCCCAGTGGATTCCATTTAGAGGACAAAAAGCGATGTGAAGGTAAGATAATGATGATGCAGCATTGGATTAAATGTACCAAAAAAACATGAAATTTGCGCCCTGGCTGGAGTATCTGTTTAAAATGTGGCTTACATTAGTACCCAGTTTTAGAGAAATATAGGAAATATCCATTATAATTAATAAGCAATAACAATAAGATGCCAGTTAAAAAAAACATATGTGAGCATGTGTCATATTCCCCCCCACACAGATATTGATGAGTGTGCTAACCCAGACACTTGCAGCCAAATTTGTGTAAACCAGGTGGGCAGCTACAAGTGTGAATGTGAGGAGGGCTACCAAATGGACCCAGCAACCAAAGCCTGCAAAGCTATTGGTGAGTATTCTCACATTAGGGTGCACCTAGTGTTTTGTTCAGGATAGTTTTGCTATTATTGTTGTTCTCTCTGTCCATACCCTTTTATCCGTTGTGTTCAGGAACTATAGCCTACCTGTTCTTCACCAATCGTCATGAGGTGAGAAAGATGACCCTGGATCGTAGTGAGTACACACGTGTCATCTCTCGTCAGAAGAATGTAGTTGCACTGGACGTGAACATTGCGACCAAGGAGATATTCTGGTGTGACCTGTCCCTCAAAATGATTTACAGGTATTAGGACAGTCTCTTTAGCCTTGTGGATTCTCTCACAGTAAACACGGACTCTATTATCTATAGCTTATGTGCACCTTAAACGTTTCTGTAAGAAGTCTGTTGTTCGGAAATCTTTTAAATCCAGTGCTTTAGAAATAAAAAAATGCTCCACTGTCTAAGCAGTCAGACTGCTCTGTTTTCTCTAGAGCTCCCATGGATTCAGCTGAAGACTCCACCCAGCACAGCATTGTGGTTGGCAGTGGCATGAGTGCACCTGAGGGAATCGCTGTGGACTGGATTCATGGTAACATCTACTGGACAGACAGTGTTCGTGGCACAATCTCTGTAGCAACAGCAGATGGAAAGAAGCGAAAGACACTGTTTAGAAAAGATCTGGTCAAGCCAAGAGCTATTGTGGTTGACCCAGTAAAGAAGTGAGTCAAATCTGATGACTGTACCAGGCATTATGACACAGAATGATGTTGTGGCATAGAAGAGTGTTGTAACCTATTGTAACAGTGTTGTACTGTACCGTATTTTCTAGCTTTGTTTACTGGACTGACTGGGGTACACCAGCTAAGATTGAGAGAGGTGGTCTGAATGGAGTTGACCGCAGTGCCCTCGTGACTGATAACATTATCTGGCCCAATGGGATAACTCTTGGTAAGAACCTGTCAGACTCCTTCATTTTTCAATGACAAGTGAATTGAATTGAATCTGCATATCTGGGCACATTTTGTGAAACTAGAGGGGATGTGCATGTCTGTTTGATTAATTTAATTTGAGCTGTTTTCCTGCCCTCTCTCCTGTTCAGATATGTTGAACCAGCGCCTCTACTGGGTGGACTCTAAACTGCACACCCTTTCCAGTATTGATGTGCAGGGAGGCAGTCGTCGTACACTAATTATAGACCATGGCAGACTGGCCCATCCACTGAGCGTTACTGTGTTTGAGGTGAGCAGACATTTTAGAAGTTTAGAAGTAGGGCTCCCGAGTGGCGCAACAATTTAAGTGTTGACCACATCATTGGAAGTTTGGCTGAGAATCCAAGGGAGCACAACTGACCTTGCTCTATCTGGGTTGGTAGGATCGCCCTTCCTCTCCCCCAAGTTGGCAAGCACTTTCCAAGCATGTTGAACTGTCCAGTGGCATGTTTTAGGGGCAATTTAAAAAAGTAGATGGCTTTTTTCACAAGCCTGTGCTTGCCTTCATACACCCATTGTGGGATCAAGTAACTTGGGTGTCATAGCTCATGGGAGGAACTGATCATGACTAAATTATATAACGTATTGTATAATTGCATAGTTTTGTAAATAAATACATTTGCACAAATATATTGCATACTCAATAATAGAAAATAATTATATTAGTTTAGAATCTGTGCTTTCAATAGAATTTTCCCATTTTTTCAATGTCCATATAATATTCCTTTAGAGATATTAGCCCTAAGGGATATTAGTCGAAACGCTTTATATCCCCCGGTAAATAAATGACTGCTTGGAGAAAAAGAAGCCACATTAACTTTATTTCCTGTCCTCAGGAAAAAGTGTTCTGGACTGACGTTAGCAACAATGCCATCCTGAGTGCTAACCGTTTGACAGGAAAAGACATCAAAAAAGTAGCAGAGCACCTCTCATCACCAGAAGACATTGTACTATTCCACAACCTCAAGCAGCCCAGGGGTGTGTTGGCAGTGTTATGTTTTTTTATTTGAAATGACTTTAACACCTTGCCAAGTTAGAGTATGATTTGTTATTTGAATCATTTACCTATAGAATGGTATATTTATTTCTGATTCTCCAGTCTGCACTATAGAGTTTAAGGTGACAATGAATCTGCCCCTTATATGTTGATTTCCTGACTGTACTATTTGTTTCCAGCCATAAACTGGTGCATGGTTGCCAATGGTGGCTGTGAGTTCCTGTGTTTGGCTTCTCCGCAAATCAACAGATTCTCACCCAAGTACACATGTGCCTGCCCAGACCACATGATGCTGGACACAGATATGAAGAAATGTGTCGCTGGTAAGATCAACATTGTACAGTTGTTCATATTTAATCGCTTGAGCGTTTATTGTTAGTGTCAGTGACCAGTTTTATTTAAGATACATTGGGAGCAGGTAATGATTTCAGCACATTTATTATTAATTTTGCTGGGTTTTTGTTTTGTACAGCTGTACCAACAACAGTACCACCATTTCAGCCTAAGGCTTCCACCACAGGTTACTACCAAAAGCCCACTGCCACTGGACCTAAACCTTCTCCCACAAAAGCAACGGATCCAAGCACTACCACACCCATGCCTGTTTTTAACACCCAGCCAAAGACTGAGGATGCCAAAATCCTGCCAGCCAGCACTCCTTTTGCTGTGTCTACACAGACAAATAAAGGTCAGTTTATACTTAAGTCATACATATTAGGGATGCACCGAAAGTTTTTTGTGGGCCAAAACTTCTTTTTGTGGGCCGAAGAAATTATTATTAAATTATTTTTAAAAATTAATCTCTCCAAAATTTTTTACATATTTATTTTGCATTGAGACATGCACAGTATAAAATAACATTTGAAATAAATATGTCCCTTGGCCCCACTCATGACCAGCCTAAAAGCAAGATAGCTGAAATATTATACATTTAAAAATTTATAATCTAATAGAGATCTCATAGAGATATAATCTCATAGTGAATTCAGTTAAAAAAATTCTGAGTGAAATGCTTAAACAAATTGCATTCAGAACAAGTCCTTTAAAAACTAGTGAAAGATAAACAATATTCTTTTTGGCTTGTAACAAAATCAAATATATTACCTGTAATCACTGGAAAACTGACTTTCCTTTCCAAAAACACAAACAGAAAGTGAGCATTCTGCCATAAATGAACACACCACCGCTCGAGGTGCTGTAAAAGTCTACCTCTGCATTTCAACCATTAAACAAGTGAGACTCGAACTCCAGACGTCCTAATCACAGGCGAGCGCCCTAACTATTACACCAACAGCTCCTATAGACTCACAGGGCTCAAATGACTTCTCTATGCTCTCTATACCCTGCATGGAGATCAGGATAAATTAATCTCCACATTGAGAAAAACGTCTTTCCGCGTGTCTCTTTCTTAGAAATATAGAAACATGCCACGCGGCAGCGTGCTGACTCTAATACGTGGTTGCGTCATCTGTATCATGATTGCGTCATCGCAATTTCAGTCCAAAAAAAAATAATTCATCCGAAACCGAAAATGCATTTATCTCTGTATTAAACATGAGACCGCTGCAAAAAAAATATTAAATATTAGTTTGTTTTAGTCGTGTCAAGTAAAAACTGAACAGCTTTTTCTTAGTTTTTAAAAACAATATTTCTCCTAATTTCCAAATTAAATTATTGTTCTTTAAAGTATAATTTTACAGGAAAATGCATCAAAACAAGAAAAAATTATGCAGTGTTTACAGAAATGTAAAAAATTCAAAGAAAACAAAACTCTGGTTCACTTCTAAACAAGATGGTAAATATTACATTTGACATGCTTCTAGTAGTTTTTTGCAATCCAATTGCTCACAATGCAAGAGGAGAGTGTTGATTACAGCAGTGTTTTTTTTATATAATTTTACTCATTAAATTTTTGATTCAGGTGATCATCTAATCAGTATATCATAAAGCACAATGATGTGCTTGAGTAGGAATTTAACAGACAGTTTTCCGATCTTGGTTTGATTTGTTTTATCCTCATAGTTGACCAGAGTGGTGTTGCTGGTGTCATGTCCAAGACATCTCCAACATCAATGGCTCTTTATATTGCATTGCCTTTGGGTAAGTATAACCTCCTGGATGAAAACATCATAAATTGCATCTGACCTTCTCCACATGGTTCTAAAATGCATTCTAAAAGCATAAAATTGATATTCTATTTAAAGGGTTGTTATGTCTGCTTGGAGTTGGTGGTTTTTTACTATGGAGGACCTGGAAGCTAAAAAACACAAACACGATTCACTTTGACAATCCAGTATACCAGAAGACAACAGAAGACAAGGTTCACATTTGCAGAAATTTCAACTCTGATGGCTACTCCTACCCACCTGTAAGACTCTAAATTATTCCTCACTGATATGTCAGCAAGACATTATTATTATTAGAAATAGAATTACAACACCTCTTTTGAAGATATTTACATTATAGATTTCAGGTTACCTCTAAAAACCTTTTAAAATATGTACAATCAAAGGTGACCAAACAAAGGAGAACTGTATGTAAATGTCAGCTAAACTGTATTGTATAGATAGAAGTATTGTTGCCTAATTGCACTTTTTTGTTGTTTTTCAGCGGCAAATTGTCAGTCTTGATGATGAGATATGAACTAATGCTGAGGCTAAGACTGGCTGCATCAAGGGAATTGTGTCCTCCGGGCTTGGAGGCCTTTTTTTTCCATACGAACCAGGGGAATTGAAGAACAACAAACCTGCAAGAAACACGTCCAGGCCCAAAGGAGGGCAGCTCATCCAGGACTAAATCACTACTATAACGGTGCCGCAAAATAATTATTTGTATTGTAGAATAACAAATTTAGTTCCTTTGAAGAAATGGATTTCTGTCATGAAGTCCACATTGTGGCTCAAACCCCACTCCCAAAAATCTTGGGATTATTAAATATTTACACTAAAGCATTTATTTCCCTAAATGAAATATCAGTGTGAAAACCTTTTAAAGGTATAAAGAACCTTCACAAAGTGTAAGTAGTGCAAGTTCTTTTCTGATGTTCCTCATACTGACGTCTCATTTACAAACATTTATATATTCTTCAGGGAGCCACAATAGAACTTTTCTGGCACATTTCTTAAGAATTTTGAAGCTTCTAGTAAGCACAGAGAACAAAATAACCTCAGACAACATTAACCTCTTATAGATAGTGTCTTAATTTTTTTTGTATCTAGTTTCAGGTTGATCAAAAATACATCTCATGGATTGGTTTTTACAAACATTGTACTTGTTTGTGCATTAATATACTGCACATATACAGTATTGTTAAGTATAACATTTTGTCAGCTGTGAGATATTGTATATATTTCATATCCTATATTTTGTTTTGCATTTGGGAATGACAGGTTTTTTGCAAATGCCACTTTCTGTACTACCAAATCTCAGAATGCACAGAGAAAGCTTAGGTAGCTCCACATAAAGCCTAGGTAGCTGCACCTCAAATGCTAATTTTTTATGTGTTTTGCTTATACACCAAAGTCTATGAGTAGAAAACCAAAGTCTATGAGTAGCAAAAACCATCATGATCTACTTTGAAACAGCTGGAGGAAAACCAGAGTCAATACGGATATTACAGAAACACTTTTACAGTGAAACATTTCTAGATGTTCCTGATTTTTCTTTGGGCATATGGTTCTATTAGAAACCTTTAAACTGTTAAAGGGGCCTAGGTTACTTTTGTTTAAAGCTTTTTTTAGTGCAGTGGTTCTCAAATTCACCCTCAGGGATCTCAGACAGTGCACATTTTTGCTCCCACCCAAATTACAAAGTGTGTGGTTAGTGCAAAAATGTGAATTGTGTTGAGGAGGTTTAAGGACTCCTTTATAATCTTTAGGTTGTCCTAAGGAAGCATTTGTAGCCCCTGTACTATTAATAGTATCAAGCTGAAAAAAGTATAAAACAGTGACCAAAGAAGCTGTATCTACTGTGATAACAAGCAATCAAGTCAAGTAGGTTTTATTTCTCATTTCTACCATATAGACACAGTTTAGAGTAAAAAGGAAACAACTTTCCTCCAGGACAATGGTACAACACAAGAACAGAACAGAACACAAGAGCAACAATACAACTATAATATTAACAACACAACTACAACAGTGAATACAGTATTTGACCGGTACTGATTTTTTTAAGTTTATTACATCGTTGCTCAAAGTTTTTGAAAAAGAGTTTTTTGAAAAAATATTTTATCATTTTGGCTACAAAAAGCGTCCCTATAAGGAAGCTTTATATCATTTTTAGAGATCCATATTTTCTTTAAGTTGCTAGTTAAGGTTCATTTAACTTTTGCATTCGTTTTTGTTTTTAAACACAACTGCTGTCTTTTTGGTCACATTTTGGACCTACTTTTAGAGATGGACATATGGGCCTACTTCTACAGGTGGTGGTGGCCTAGTGGGTAGGACATCCAGGAAGTTATGGTTTCAGAGCTTACCTTCAGTATACCACTACTGGACTCCTGAGTGAGACCCTTAACCCCAAGCTGCTCCAGGGAGACTGTCTCCTGTAGTTAGGGAACGGATGTTGCTTTGGATAAAAATGTCTGCTAAATGTAAGGTTAATATTTTGAAGTTTATATTCAGGACCTTGAGGTGTTTTGAGTTGTTCTGTAGAAACATTGTTGAATCAACTACATGGTACTATTCTCTCATAGGTTGAAGTTTTCTGTTGTGGATGTGTAAATATTTTGTTTGTGTGTAAATATACATCACCTCCTGATTTGTACATTTGAATTCTTCTGATGTATATAAACTTAACTATTTATTGTAGAATCTACATATCTTGATTAACATTTTGAATGTCAACTTGTACTTAATTTCTGATCGGGAGTGTGTGAGAACAAACTCTGATAATGAGATCTACCTAAAGAATCTGTGTTGTACCTCTATGTGTGATGGTTTGTGTCGTGATTAATATACACGCTGAGATCTGTTAGATCACTGGATCCCAGCCTCAGTCCGGGAATCCCCCTTGTCCTGCACATTTTATTGTTTTCTCAGCTCTTACACTTTAACCCAGGAAACAAGTTGATTAGTTGGATCTAAAATGTGCAGAATATGGGGCTCCAACACTAGGGTTGGATACGCTGTAATGGTCATGTAGAGACATGGAGGAATTCAGATTTTATTTTACCCTGTATACATTGCTAATTTTAAAGAAATGAAATAAATATGTACAATACTTTTTCATTTGATGTGACATTTTATTACTTTGTACAGTACATTACAGTTAAGGTAGATTATTCAAAATCACCAGTGTTCACCAACCCTGGTCATGGAGATGCTACCTGAGAAATTTAGTACCCATCAAAATCTGCTGCATCTTCTTTAGCTAGAACAGTGGTTCTCAAACATTTTTGCACAAACGCCTCCACACACACACACAAAGATGAAGATTATGAAAATATGTGGCATAATAATCACCATCATAATAATCATCTTCATCGTTATGGTCCGTTATGGTCAAAAGTAATGTGACACCATGGCAATTTGAACGTATTTTGGCTCAAACGAGGGGTCTTTGGAAAGGTCTCACGAGCCCTATCTATCTGTGAAGTTTGACGGGTATTGGTACTTACTTTGCGAAGCTATTTCGTAATGACCTTTGACAGCCTCAGTACCAATGACACCTGACTCATTTGCGATACTATTTACTGAAACTTTGAACAGGAAGATGACGTAATGTGGGTCTTAAATCAAAGTACTACATGTCTGCTAACTAGCTATAGGTAATACACACGCTATATTACATGATATTTGTAAATACAGTCTATTTTATTCATGATGTCTTGTCGCTTATCTGTGACTTTGGCGCTTAGAGGGTTAAGTGCATAAATAATATTACATATTATATTGTATGATAAAATGTATTAATAACAGGAAAAGCCCACCACACAGCACAAAATAAACAATTTTACTATGTCTGTGGATCCCTGTTTTCTGTTTGAAACTTCTAAAACACTTTCTGTCCAATCACTCTACACCCAACTTCCGCCGTCCAGCATGGATGTCCTTAAAGGCGGGGAAAGTGACGTCACATGTAGAACATCAATACGTAATTGTGCTTGTGTACATTTTGATTGGCTCGAAGGGAAAGTACTCTGAAGTAGAGTTTAGATCGGGCCCAAAAAACGAGACCCGACCCGAGCCCCTGCACCTTGGGCTAGTGATGTGCAATATCACCGATTTCCTTTCCGATTCCGATACCAAGTAAAATCCAGGCAGGTATCGACAATACTGATCCAATACTGATATTTTGTACAAACATTTTATGTGTTTGAAAAATCGAAATAAAAAGAAGTGTATTTCAGGTTATAACTTCATAATGAATACGAGACATCAGATTATGTGTTCTTGTTGTTTAATTACGAAGAACTACCATTACAAGAGATCAAACAAACCTGAAACATTGCATGTTAATTGATTGCTATTTGAACACGTATATCTCATTATTTAAAATGTAAATAGTTGCTTGAACATTTAAATAAAAAACATTAAAACATTCACACTTTTCTTCATTCGTGACACACGACTTTTATTTCGAGAGAGCACATCAACGCACCGCGATGTGTTTATACAGCCATATCTCACACAGGACTTTGGCAGGCAGGACAGTATGTTATTTCTTCGAATTTAGACGATCCCAATATAGTTAATTTCCACTGTGTTCCTGTTAATGATAAACTAAACATTTACACCAAATTAATAAAATATTGATATTTTAATGCGAGAATCGATTCTAAAGCATAAAAAACTGGTATTGTAGGAATCGATATTTCAGTATGGATCTGCACATCACTACCTTGTGCCCGAGCCCACCCCGGCCCGACACGTTCACTGTAATAATCGGCCTGAGCCCGATTTAAACCCGACAATTTTTTAAAATACGGCCGTTATAACACCCGTTCTCAACTGTTGGTGCGTTCCTAAACACACTCCGAGCTACAAGCACACTCTTTTCCTTTGAAACCGTTTGTAAATGTAAAAACAAGTGTCTACCTGAAAACAGCGGCAGACAGAATTTTTAGGAAATACACCAGGCACATGTGTTGTCCCTGCCCACGACTTGCTGGAAATGGTTCCATACCT
>JBBKCR010000027.1:9542817-9581604 GCA_037577295.1 Ladigesia roloffi | reverse complement strand
AAACTTGCTCAAAGTTAATTCTCTAGTTTTTATTTTCTTCTTCACGTCTTCAAGCTCCATGTTGCACTTTAAGCTCTACACAATACAGCACAGCAGGACCGGTGTAACGTGGCCAGTGGTAGGAGCTGGAGCGCTGCTGCGCATGACACGCAGCAATTTAACTTTGCTAAAATATTTATACATTTATAAATTTGGCATAGCTCATCACCCAAATAGGCTAATTAAGTAATGATTAAAAAAATCAAATGCTTGATCATGGCCCGACCCTCGGGCCGTGTCTGGTTCGGGCAGAGAATCTAAACTCCAGGCGCTGGTACTCCTATTTATTTCTAACCATTCCATTAATATATTATTGCATCTTATTTCGTGTTCAAATGAACAAAGTCTGTTTATTGTATATGCTTAAAAATTCGAACTGATATAACTGATGCCCCATTTGCGTCTGAACGCCCCCCTCTCAGCTGTCTCATTCCAACTCCCCCCGAAGGGTTTAAACGCCGCCCGGGTGGCGGTACCGCCTCCGTTAAGAATCACTGGGCAAGAAGTTCTTCAGTCTCCTATTGGCTATATAATTAAGTAGAGGAAGGGGCAGCATGCTGGATACAGGTGGGCGCAGAGCAAACAAAAGAGCAGCGAATGGCGAGCATGTAAGAGAACTAATACTGTTTTTTTTGTGACCAAGTGTCAAAGAAAGGAGGGAGAAAGATGGAAATTAGCCTCTGTAATTAAGATATTATAGAGTGAGGGGCAGCACACCTGATTAAAACTCTTGAGGAAATTACAATACAGCGGTTACCCAGCATATATCGTGCAATTACAGAAGAATCAATCAAGAGTACAGAGAACATAACTCATAAAAATCATATATTATCATACTCTCTTATTTGCTGAAAATTCCAGTGTACAAAACAGAGGCCTCCCAATGTCCGGACTTTAAGGGGGTCACAACAGTTTTGGCGTAAGAATGGGGACACATACACTATTAGGTGGTTTTGGTGTTATGGCTCATGAAATAGGCATCTTGTTATATCCACAAGTATAATTTGTACAGTTTAATTTTCCAGTGTTCAGTATTTCTGTACAGTTTTTTGGAATGTATTATTTTTCTGAGCTTTGTAGCTGCTAGAGTTCATCATGCGAACTTCACTATACAAACACTACAAAATTAAAACTGCAGGATCAATTTCAGGGCATTAGGGGGCATATTCACAGGGCTGCTGTTTGGGACTGCTGATCTAGAATCAGATCCTATGTCAGCTCTCCTAGTCTGATAAGCTTCACGAATATGGGCCCGGACATTTAAATTGCTCTCTTCTATAGTTACTCCATGTGAGTGTATATTTCCATTTCCTCCTGAGGAGCTGCTGAGTCCAGCACTGTTGTGAGGACCCTCGTCAGCTGTCTCCTATAAACATTGAGCTTCTCAAAGATTTTCATGGCATTTGTGTCTGTTCAACGGAGGTAAAACATGGAAGGCCATGGTGGTCATTACACTTGCTGGTTGTTCGTTTTGTCCGAGCCAGGTCCAGTTTGGATAGAAATAATAGAAAAATAAAACAGTATACAACAAATAAAACAATAGAAGAATAAAATCCAGTTCAAAATCCTTTTAGCACTTTGTACTCTCCGCTGGTTCTCGTACGGTTGAGTGTTTCCCCATACTTTATGTTGTTTTAGATTAGAGTGTCTGGCAAATGAATGTAATATTATGTAAAATAAAACAAAATTTTGAACTGGATATGTAATAGATTGACCTACAGTAATTCTGCAGTTTTCACGTGTTTCTTTGCTAGTTTGGGATGGAGAGTAATCAGATGGTGCAAAACAGTAATCAAGAGGAAGCCTGAAGCCCTCTTACTTACATTCCCAAACAAATCCTACACACCAGATGACCCTGAGCTTCTCAGCAGTTCTGGAAAATGGGGCCAGCATGAATATCTGACAAATGAGGGGAGGGCATTTTTCTTGGCCAGGTTTGTTTTTGTCCAACATGATTGGACGAGCTGCTCCACTTTGATCAGGCTACTTATCTCAGTCTCACGTTTCTGGAACTCCCACATGTATTATTATGCGGAGCTCCTGGAAAAGCGCCCCAGAATAAAATCCATGAAAAAGGGAAAAAAAGTGGGGCTTCTACACAGTGAAAGTTTGTGAAGACATGTGAGCCCCCTGCAGCTGGTAAAAGCAAAGTTCAAGTTCAAGGCTGTGTTATAATCTACTTTTAGAGCCAATAAATCCTTCTCTAGCTTTTTCTAGGACTCTTTTCTCCCACTGTCTAACAATCTCACTGTTTCTTTGGGCCCTCTTCATTACCTTCTAATGTGAAGTGTGTTATATTCAGCCATGTAATGTGTTCCTAGGTGACCTAAACCTGAGACCTTTCTACATTTGTATTTGTGAGGGAGCTTCCTTATATAAATGTTCATTGTGTACTTGGGTCATGTAAACAGCCCATTTTTACATCATGACTTTCTGGTGTGTAATTCCTGGTAAGTAATAGGGAGAATCAAATGTTCTGGAATTGCATTATTAATGATTAACCATTAGAAAGACACAGGTTAAAAATCACTTTTTTTCTGTCAGTTTCATAAGATGGAATTTTAGCAAATACATAAACTGTTTGAAACTGTGATATTGAACTCAGAATCAGAGTTAGAATCATTAAACTACTGATCCTGGGGGAATTGGCTAAACTCCACAGACTCACAGAGACTCAGAAACAAGAACAATATGAAATATAAAGTTGAAATAAATTCAATTAAAAATCTGTAGAAAAAACTCAAAACGAAATACACTGTGCTATATAGACAAATGCTGGGTACAAATACTATAGACTTGAGTGAATTCCTAATAACAGGTTGTGGTTAGGAGTATATAGTGTACATAGTAGAGAACAGTAATGTATAAGTAGTATTGACATAAGTAGGGATTTTAACATGGTAAGACAATTGCACATAATGAAATTATTCCGTGTCCATCATACAGCTATTAGCACAACTGATTAATTAGTGTTGAGCAAGAGTGTTCTAGTACAAGCACCAAATGTGCAGGGGGTATGGGGCAGGTTTTTAACCAGCCACCATTTCCAGTATTATAATCCAAACATTTCTAGGTTCTTGCTTATGCTCTGAATCTCCTTGCTGACTTTGACCATGGATTACTGCTCCTGTCACTGATCTATGAAGGTACTGTAAATCAGCTGCTTCCCAGAAAAAGGAGAAGGGGCCCCAGATAAAGAGGCTATGAGCTGGAATACCAGACCAAGCTTTATTATGAAGATAGTGAAGGTGGGCAAACCCACAGGCCTATGACAAATCCATACAAACACCAACATTACAGTGTGTGCAGCCACTCATAGCCACCAAGGCAGATGATAAAGCAGTCATTTATGACAGTGTGTTTACAGCCACTGTAATCCACAGGGACACCTTTTGATGCCATATAAGCACAAAACTGTGCCGGTTAACATGAAAGCAGTGATTACTGGAACAGCCCTGCCCTCTGAACAGATCCTTATGTTTTTTGTGTGTTTTGGCCTCCTGCCAGGCCATATAACATGGTGGGAGTTATTTACATTTACAAGAGAAGTGGGTCAGTTTGGGGTAGAATGGTCCCCAGGATGGGCCAGGATGGGAGTGGCTGGAGAAACTCCTCCAGATGTTTGTGGAGCTTCTAAGGCCATTCTTCAAAAAAATAAAGGGCATGTTCGGAGGAAACCTCTAACCCTCAAAAGGTGCTGTTATCATGGTCGATAAGAGAAACGTGATGTTATTTGATAAGAAATACCCTATTACTCTCTTAGCTCATAATTAGCTCATAAAAATGAGTGGAGAAACACTTTTTTTCATTTGATAAGTATATCTGTAAGTGGAAGAGGAAATGTACTTTATCTGATATATAGGTCATAATAATTCATATTATATTATAATATGATTTATTGTATGATATAATATGATATAATAAAAACAATAGTACCAAATCTTGAATAGCACTGACTCCGGACATCGAGGGGTATACTGCACCCTTCAACATTTAATTACCTTGTAAGCTTTTATTCGATCTATCTTGTTAGAACGCTTCAGGAGAAAGTTACTGGGCTTATAGTGTGTGTGGGGTTCAGGTGATATGGTATGTATATTTATGATTCAATTAATTTAATTCTGACATTTTACTGTGTTTTATTTTTTTTCATGAGACCCATTTATTACAGTTGCATTGTTTTATGTATCAAAAACATTCACCATTTACCTTTTAACTGACCAGTGGGCTGGTATAAACTGCTGTAAGCTGAATAGGTGAACATTTGTACAAACTCCCCTCTGCAACTCTTATCAGGGGCACATAAGGGGTAGAGAGATAACTGGTAAACAAGAGGTTGTTATGAATGACACTGATAATCAAGAGAACACACAGATAATGGCTCCATTTTCTGGACTGAGCTTGATCCTAGACCTGGACTACATTACTCTTCCAGTGAAGAGTCTTCTTTCCAAACACTGTTAAGCTTAAAATGGATCCTACTCATTAAAAGATAAAATTGTAATTATATGGGCCAAAAATAAATGCTAACTAGCCTCGGACCCCAGTGAAGATGCAGCTTCATCTCACAACAAAGACGAGCTTTGTCAAAGTGAAATATATACAGGTTTTAATGGTTCAATCTTCACAATTTGTTTTTATTAAACCATGTCTTTCTTTAATAAAACAAATAAGCAATGTTCATGTCTTAAAATGGTTTATGGTACAGTAAAAACCTGAAACAGTTAGGATAGATATGGTAAAGACATCTTTACCATTTACCACAGTGTTGTCTAATATGTTGTTAGTTTGTAGTTCCCAATATCCTGATAAAAATGTTCTTTATCAGAGCTAGTGATTCTTAGATAATTAGTGATTCTTTATTAGATCTATAAAATTGAAAGAGAGCTTAATTTCAACATAAAAATGAAGCCTGTCAGCAATGCTGAACATTTGGGTTTGTAGTTTGATCTAGGTTGGTTTCTGGGTAATATGCAGTCATATCAAAATGTTGACCCTCAGTGTTCTTCTTTTCACTTTGCACATGACTGTACACAGCAAATCACATTCAGAACAGGAATTTTCAAACAATTTACAGAAAATTAAAATGACTCTCAAACCATGAAAGTTGTTCCTAAGGCCAAAACCAAAACCATGTATGAACAGCGACAGTGACATCACCAAATGACCAAATCACAGGCAAACTATGGGAACAACAGCAAACATTCTACCACATTCTACGCTAAATGTCTTGTGTACAGTCTAAGAAGACAAACATTGGGACTAATGCATTAAGGCAGTTGATCAATTAGGAACACACACTGTGTATACAAGTGTACTGAAATGACTGGATGATGAACAAACACCACCTGGAAGAGAAAAATGTGCTAAGAAAGTGATTTTGCTTAAACCTTTTTATTGTGTAGCATAAACAACACAATTATGTTCACCTGCCAAACCAATTAATCCACTTTTCATACTTCTGTGGTATGCTTTTGTTTAGAATATGAGATGAAATGTGACTTGTGTTATTTTGAAGGGAGTAAAAACTGAATGGAACTGAACAAGGTAACTAAAAGTGCTGACATGACCTTAAAAAGCTGTCAAAGCAACAGGGACACGTCAATATATAGTCAATGCTGTGCTGCAGCACCACCAAGTGGGGTTTTCCTATATACCTTGTGTTTATCAAACACCCTCATTACCAGCACTGGAATAGTTATGCCAGATTTGAAAGATGACACATACAAACTAATCAATGGAAAAGATGGAAATAGAAATGTTTAAGAAGCTAAAAGAAGAAAGTACATTTTTTGATAAGGACACAGAAGTATTGGTCAGTATTTTCAAAAGCAGCTGAGGCAACTCTGTGTGTCAAATATCTGCACCACACAAAAACTAATAATTTCATATTAATTAAATTAATAAATAACAGTAACATGAACTACTTCCCTACAGCTTGAGCAAGTTGCTGAATTGACAATCCAGTGTAAGCACAACCAAGCCAAACTAGATTTCTTCAGTGGAATGTAAACCTGTGTTAATAAAAAGAGAATAGGTGTTACTTTATGATGAGATCATGTCTGTTCTGCTCACCTAAATACAGCCACTCATTATGTGTTCTGAAAGTTATATGATGGTTGATTTTTGTCTTTAAAAATGATTGATTATATCAGGGGTGTCAAATCTTATCCACAAAAGACTGCAATTTTAACAGTCACATTTGACCTGTAGTCCAGCAAAAACAGCACCCCAAGATTGACTTAAAGTGTTGACAATATTGATTCAAATTAAATTCGTTCGTTAAATGTGAAATTAATGTTTTCATCAGGGTTCATTTAGTGCTATTCAAAATGATGAAATCTGTGCTTTAATATGTAATGTTGATGATGATATTGTAGTGTTGATGACAATAAAGTAGGTTAAAACTTTAAAACGTTGCATGTTTCTGGTTACTATCAGCACCACTGTGAACAATTCCGAGTCAGTTAACATTTGTAGTAAAATATTAAATTACATATTAATAAAGGACCGAAAATCAGGCTCCTAGCTCAGCCCGTCCAGATTGTTCGACGTTCCGCGGTTCCTTATTGGTCAATGCTCTGCGCACCCTGGTTGGTCGACGTTGCCCAAAGACATGTGACGTATGCGTCACATGGTGTGCTCTCTTCCCTGACCATGCTGGTCGATTGGGTAGAATGCTAATATCCATGTTGTGAAATAAATCTGGTGTTTTAACTGTTTTAACTCTATATTAAGCAACCATGTCGGAATTAAAGATTAACAAGAAGTTCGCGGAAAAATACGACAAGTATAGACAGAGAGAAGAACTGCAGAAATGTAAGTGTTTCAGTAATTGTTAACCTGGCTAACAGGCTAACCCAGAGTAACTTAAGTTTACAGAGATACTGGTCTGTGACCGATCAAAAAAGTGTGGAATTAAACTTTTGCTTACAGTTGACATAATGATTCTTTTCATAACGGTTTATACTTTGTTCATTTACGTATGATGTGTTTTCGTATAGTTCGGTTGCATGTTGTCTCAGAAGTCCCACATGCTTTTGTCATGTTGGAAGTGTTTGGTTGCACAGTGCATCCCAGGACTTGATTATTATTTAGAAGGATTGTAGTGATCAAATTATAACATTGTTCTTTTTTATGTTGTACTTTGTATTCTATTGGTTGCGCGGCCTCTACTTTCTTCTCTTGTCCATTTTGCTCTTTTAATAATTCTAAATTTCCACTTGTGGGACTAATATAGGTATAACATATCGTAAAATTTCTTACATGTTGGACCAATAAAAGGTTATATAATCTTAACTTTGCCTTGACCCACACCTTTGGCAGAGTGTTGTAGTACGTTCATTACAAATGAAAGTGATGCATTGTGGATCTTTGTTGTTAATACTGTCACTTGCAGTCCCAAAGGGAAATTTATAAATGTCACTTTGTCAAAACCATTCTAGTGAAAGACCGCTTTGGGGACCAGGATAGGGGAATCTCCTCTGATTCGTCAGAGTCAGAATCTGAGGAGGACAGTGAAGTGGTAAGGGGTTGTTCAGCCTAATAACAGTTTCACAAATTCAGGCTTTGGATTATCTGTAAATGATCTTTGTCCTCAAACTGCATTGAAAATGCTGAATTTATTTCTAGGAACTTGATCCTAAACTCGAACGGGATTTCTACAGGACACTCTCTCTGCTGAAGAAGAAAGACCCAAAGATCTATCAGACAGATGCAAAGTTCTACACAGAGGAGGGTATGTGAAGCAACAGTTGTGCAACCGGTATGATGTGAAACATGTCTTGTGTTTCTGTCTATTTGTTCTCATTGTGTTTATGGCTACCTTTTGCCTACAGCCTCTAGCTCAGAAAGTGATGAGAAACCATCCACTTCTAAAAAGGCACAGAAACCGATGTACCTCAAGGATTATGAGCGCAAAGTCATTTTGGAGAGAGGAGGGTAAGTAGTATTTTGTTCCAAAGTAACATTTTAAAGACCTTATGCATGCTAGAGACATGTATGTAAAGTTCTTTGTTTAAAAGAAGCTGTGACATACATACATTTATCCAATGTTTGTGCACATATTTATTTGTGATGTGTACTGTTTATATTATATTTTTGGATTCTATAGCTTTTATTATATTGGTTATGCTGCTTCTATTTTCTTCTTTTGTACTGACCACCTGCTGCTACAACAATGCACATTTTCCACCTGTAGAGTTATAAAAGTTTATCTTGTCTTATAGGCCTGGTTTAGCAGAATTAATTTAACCAGCATGATTGACCAGCCGCATCCTGCTGTTATGGGTGTAGCATTCCTGATATACAGACAACCCCAACTTTAATGTGGATTTTTTTGATAACCGAACTAATTATTATTTGCTGAAACCTCCGCACTAACGTGGAAAATGCTGAAATCCTCAGCATTCATTTTGCTTTGCAAGTAATAGAACTTAATCTGTGTGTAGTCTGTAGGTTTTACACAATTCACCATTTTATTTCACACAGAATGTATGAGGATGATGAGGACGAGAGTGATGACGAAGAGGTGGCCAGACAAGTGCAGGAGGTATTGGATTCGTAATACTTGTGTTTTTTATTCCAGTACTGCACCAGGATTACCCTGTCTTGCTTACACTTCTTTTCTCCACAGAGAGCTGCATCTCCCAGCTACATCCAGGAGCAGCAGCAGCTGAAGGAGAGGTGGGGAGGAACTGATTCTGACTTTGTGAATGTTACGATGACAGAACTTCCATTACACAAAGTGTGTCCGTTTTATTACTTGAATTGTCAAAGCTAGTTGATCTAAACGGAGTTATTGGACTGTTTCTGGTAGCTTTCGGAAGTTTGTGCGAGGCAGTGATGATGAGGGCAGCGATGAAGAAGGGCAGCTGCTGAAACGCAGGATCAAAAGCCAAGAGGAGAAGGTATATTTAGAGTTTCACATCTACAGACAGATTAAGTTTATAATCCATAAATCTGTTTTTGTCTTTGTTTATGTAGCCAAATGTGTGTGTTGATTCCTTTCAGTTCTTCTTTTTTTGTCCTTTAGGACAAAGAGGAGGCTGACTATGTGGAATGGCTGAAAGGGCAGGCAGAGATGGAGGGGAAGGAAGAAGTTCAGGATATGGTAAGTGTAGGCAAAGGTCTGGATTTGCTAAATTTTGTTTGAGTAACTTTAAGTAGCTGTTTGTTTGAAGCCTAAATGTGTAATACCTTCTGAATTTGCTTGTGCAGAAATACCTAAAAGAGTACTGGAACGACCCCAAATTGGATGAAAAGGAATCTTTTCTGCGAGACTACATACTCAACAAAGGATACCTGGACCAAGATGAGGAGGAAAGGTGGGTCAAATTGACTTGTGTGTGCTCTTGTGTCTGTATTAAATTAAATCAGAACAAGAGGTTTTAAAACAAGAACAAATTTGTGTACTTGTGGTTTGTACAAGCGGTCTTCAATATCCAACTAAGAAAAGCATTGTAGATAACCTGTAATATTTCATTTTCTGCTCTGGGCAAATTTACAGCTTATTTGCTGTGTTGTTCTTTTATAGTAGAAGTGCAAAAAAAATATTCCCTTGGGATCTGACTAAATAAAAAGAACATATTTTTTTTGTCATTCAGTCCAGCAGAATGTAATGAGCTTTTGAGAAACTTAGTTAAATCCATAATGTGACAATCATTGGGGGGCTGAATACATTTAGGGAATAGTAGAATAGAACATTTGTTATTCCTTACAAATATAATAGTAAATAATAATTCATGTAAACTCAGGATTGTACTAGTTGTACTAGTTTTGATTATAAAACGAATTCAAAAGAACTTTTTACGTCTGGTGTCCAGAATTCCTACCTATGATGAGCTCATGCAGGAGGATGTGGAAGATTCTGAGGAAGAGGGTGAAACATTCCTGCAGAAGCAAGAGGATTTTGAAAGGCACTACAACTTTCGCTTTGAGGAGCCTGATGCTCACAAGGCAGGTTTTAAATTTGATGGCTTGCATTTGTGTTTGTATGATTGTGTTGGTTGTTGCTGGTGAATAAATGTTGACTGTTGAGTTGCTCACACACATATTTACACACTGTGAATCCATAGATCAAGACCTACCCTCGCAACGTTGCCACATCTGTCCGAAGCAAAGATGACCGGAGGAAGATAAAGAGGGAAGAAGTGAAGGAGAGAAAGAAAAAGGTATTTTCTTAGCACTATATGCATTTATATTTGAGGGATTTCAGACACTTAGGACTGTTCATGCTTTGTGCATTTGTGCATCAAGCAAGACCCATCCTGGTTTAAATATGGCAAAAATTTAAATGAAAGATTCATTAATTCCATTATCAGCTGTGACGAACTAAAATAGACTTAACCTATTTATGCTCATAGACTGCTGTTTAGGGTCGTCCAGTTTTAACAGCTATTTAATAACCCTGTGAATTTGTGCTTGAAAAGCCACAGAATTCTCCCCAATCTAATTTTTTGGACTAGTCGTAATTTTATTCTCAATGAGATACAAAAATGTTTTAAGTTGTGAGATCTGTTAAACCCTTCTCTGTTTGATGAAATAGGAGAAAGAGCAGAAGCAACAGCAGTTGAAGGAGCTGAAGAACCTGAAGCGAGCAGAGATCATGGACAAGCTGAAGAAACTACAAGAGATAACGGGGAACAAACAGCTGGCGTTTGGTGAAGTGGACCTGGAAGGAGACTTTGATCCTCAGCAACACGACCAACTGATGCAGGTGGGACTAGTAAATGATGGGGGAGTCAACAAAAGAGGAGCATTTGGAACAGCTATAATAAATACCTCCTCAAACAAGTGTTTGTTTTTTCCTGATATATAAGCTTTTATGAAGTGTTTCTTGGCCCAAGCTAGGATTGTTATTTGTTGCTTATTGGTCTCAAAAAACGATAAGCATTTTTAGGAACTAAAGGAAAGATCTTTTTGATGATCAGTGTAAATGGCTGTGATATCTTGAAAGCTGTTCATTTGATGTTTACATGTAGTATCAATTTTATAGTTTAAAAAACATCACTCATTGAAAACTAGGATGCTCTCACTCTTGGAGAAATTACAATAAAAATAAACATGGAATTTTCTGGTTCAGTTGTACTATGTCAGCTATCTGAAAAGATCTTCTGGGTGTGTCTCTCTCTATATATTTATATATTTTGTATCGTGTACTGTTCTTTGTGTTATTTCATTTGTGGCTTTTATTCTTTTTCACATTTTTATATAGTTTTAATTCTATTGGTTATGCTGCTTCTACTTTCTTCTTTTGTACTGCCCCCTTTGAATTTCCACAAGTTGGCCTGAAAAAATGTTATCCTATTTGCTCTGCAGACGTTTTTTGGAGATGAGTACTATGGAGAGGATGAGGAGGAGAAGCCTCAGTTTGATGATGAAGATGAGATGGATGGTAAGTACATGATTGCTATCGTTTGAAGGGACATTCATCCCGCAGTACAGTAAATCTAGGACATACTATTAAAACATTTCATGTTTTCTTTAGCAGATCACTGGAATTGGGACACATGGACCGGTGAGGATCAGGAAGGGGACGGGGTAGAGTATGAGGAGGAAGGATTTGAGGGTGAAGAGCAGCCCTACCACCAGCCAAACTGTGAGGATCCTGACTTCATTGTAAGTGCAAGCTTAAACATATTCTCTTGTTCTGTTTATCTGTTTAGAATAAAATGTTCACTTGTAAGGCATGTCTACATTCTGTTGCTTTGACAGATGGATGCTGATTATGATCCCAGTCAGCAGGCCTTGTCTAAGAAGAAGAAGAAGAAACAGAAAGAACAGAGGAAGAAGAAAACGAAAGAAGATGCCCCTCTAATGGGCAAAAAGAGGAAAAAGTCTCACTTTGCTGAGATCATCACCAAAAGCAAACCAGTGTTTGACCCACGTACGTGAATCAGATCACTGTTTTAATGACTCTTTATTAAAGGTTGATGTACATATGAAGTGCAATTTATAGTCAGTGGTATGGGAGATGCCTTTTTAACGAATGGATGCTTTTTGAAAAGTATGGAGTGGTGCAAAAGGTGATCTCCATAATTTTGAAGTAGATCATGTTTATAGATAAAGGTACATTTTTTGTGCTATGACATCACTCTTTAAAGAGAATCTATTCTTGGATATCAGTCAACTGTTGTGTTATAGAAAAATGTTTTTAAAATATTTGACATTCACAATTAAGTTTTTTGTGTGGAATTTAGAGGAGAAGACATTTGAGCAGTACTTGGATGAGTACTACAAGCTGGACTATGAGGACATCATAGATGAACTTCCCTGCAGATTCCGTTACAGACAGGTGGTGCCCAATGACTTTGGCCTGTCCACTGATGAGGTGAGTCTCACACATCTATCTCATACCTCACACACCTTCCCATGTCATGTGAACTTTGGTTGTCATATGTAATTAGTAGCTGGTTGAATTGGGCCACAGGATGTGCATCTTGCACTGATGAGCTGTGATTGTGTCTGAGCTGGTATTGCTATTCCTCCGGGAATAACTCTGACCAGTGCCTGAGGACTTAATCTTCTCTCTGAGCAGATCACAGTGTAACACTCTCCTGAAAGTCCCGCTGGGCATGTTGTGGTATTTCATTGACATTTTGTTCTTCTGTGTAGATTCTGAAAGCAGATGAGAAAGAGCTGAATCGTTGGTGCTCGCTGAAGAAGACTTGCATGTTCAGGTAAAGGGGTCATGTGTTTGGAGGGGAAGATGAAGTAAAATTTGTTTGACTTAAGGGTGGGTGATACAGGTTTGTTTATGTGATATGTGCTGTAAAATCATTTTTGTGATGCAAAATATGTATATTACAATTACAGCAATCATGGTTTCTTTACATCTGAACTGACAAATAGCCATTTTTAATTTATGTATGTATTTTTAATTTTTACAATCTACAGGTCACACTGTGGGCTGATGTATGATCAGCACATTTCCTGTACTTTCTATTAATACAAGTTGCAACTTAAACTCTTTTCATAAATTTCATAATGATAAAACATATGTCTTTTCAATCAGAATTCTGTACAGAGCACTACACTGAGACAGCAGGTCTGCGTGTTGTTAATGATGTTCTCTGACCTCATGTTAGTGATTCTCTTAACTTTCTCCTCTTACTCCTTAACTTAAGTATTTGACAAAGTTTATCATGATTTACTGTCCATTTGTATCCTGGATATTATTCTTCAATGGTTCTGGTCATTTCTAACAAACAGATCAGTTTATCACACAAGGTCCACACATGTCCTCCATCTCCCCTGTTGTGTATGGTGTCCCTCAGTGTTCAGTTCTTGGACCATTTATTTTTTAAAATCTACATTATACCCCTTGGTTAGATTATCCATAGTCATGGAGTTAACTTGCACCGTTATACAGAAGACATTTACTTGTATCTCAATAGTCAGTCCTACATACACTCCCATCACTAACCAAAATTGCTTTTGTTTACCTATATAACATGCCTGTTTCTGGCTAGCAATGATGGTCAGGCTCCCGTTTTCACTTTTTCAACACCCCCCCCCAACCCCCCCCCTCTCAAAGTAGCTTTTTTCAATGAATAAATGTAAAATCACTTACATTTTAAGATAGCAAACATAGTCCTTAGGCCTCCTAGCAAATCTTTTGTAAAATCTACAGTATATTCAAAACTCTTATTATCTCCATCCTGTCCCGGCTACACTGACCCCGTACTCCATCTCTTGCTGTCTCAGGTCAGCTAGTTCTCACTGTTCCACGCACAAGACTTTCAACCCCTTTCGTTTCATGGCCCCCAAGCTCTGGATCACTCTCCCTCTGTATCTAGACTGTTGTGTTTTCTCTAGTTTTATATCGTACCCTCTTCCTTTTCTTTGTTTTTATTTATTTATTTATTTATTTATTTATTTTTTACTCATGCTTGAATCGTCCTTGGGATTGTGACAGGTGCTATTTTAATGTTAAAACCTCATTCACACTTTTGATTTGTACAACTACTTGACTATTTAAAGTAGTTGTACACTTACAAACGGCATTAAAGAGCTACATTAAATGTTGACTCTAACTGGTTATTCGGCACAATTGGTCGGGCATAATGATGCTACTTTACCGGAGTACATTTAATAACAACCAAAACCAGATTAAGTTGCTATCACACCTACCACTGGTTATTTTTTCTCTGAGGTTTGTGAACACGTTGAGTGTTCAGTGACTGAAAATTGATAGCAGGTTTCTATTTATTTATGTATTTATTTATTTTTAGATAAAATGGAGCAGTAGCATGGTGGGCTGACATGGTTGTTGTTGTTTACAGACTGTTATAGCAGCAAATCTGACTTTTCTTTAATCCCTACAGTTTAATGCTCTACATACAGATGGTACATGGTGCAAAGAGTATAAAAAAGTGTTGTGTTTACATTTACCACAATAACATCAGCCCACCAGTAATGAGATTTCCCCACGTTGGTTGTTTGTTTCAGGACTGAGAGGGAAGAGCATTGTGATGTGAAGAATTATCAGATCAAAGCTCAGAACATCAGTAAGAAGAAACAGGTCTTCACCTCATTGTATACTGCGTGAGTATTCCGGCTTGTTGAGGCTTCTGTAAATGACTCATTTCTACCCAAGAGGTGTATATGCAAAAAATATTTTGTGTGTGTAGGTATATAGATAGGCAGGCACACCTTAGGTTTAAGTCTTTGGTTTATTAACTATAATTGTCCTTTAAGTCAAGGCATCATTTAAAATGCAATATTGTTAACATTGCAGGAATGATGAACAGCATGACCAGTCAGATGATAAGGTGAAAGTGGGTAAGAAAAGGAGGGATCGTCTGAAGAAGGCAGAGATGGAGAAAGAGAAGCTAGAGCTGCAGGAGGAGGAAAACGAGGTGACAGAGTCGGATCAGGAAGCTTCAGGACCCAGCGTTGCAGACAACATAGCGGCCAAAGCTGTGAGAGAGATGGCTGTTGAGGAAGATGAGGATGATGCAGAGTTCCTGGTCCCCAAAAAGAAGTTGAAAGTGGTGGAGAGAGCCACTGCTGAAAGTGAAAGCAGAGAGCATCCCAAAGAGGAGGTCAGGACTGAAAAGCCGAAATGGCCGAAGAGGAAAAACAGGCGTCCAGGTGGACGGCTGCTTTCTGCATCCCTCAAGGTGAAGATGGGAGGCAGAGAGTTTAGCGGACAGAGACTGAGGGCCTATGGCCTGAATCCTAAGAGGTTACATTTCCGGGAGTTCTACAGGCAGAAAAGAAAAGACAGAGAAA
Source organism: Ladigesia roloffi (assembly GCA_037577295.1). Taxonomy (NCBI): domain Eukaryota; kingdom Metazoa; phylum Chordata; class Actinopteri; order Characiformes; family Alestidae; genus Ladigesia; species Ladigesia roloffi. The sequence continues at coordinate 9,566,328 of JBBKCR010000027.1, read as the reverse complement.
AGAAGGAGAAGCTGAAAAAGGCTGAAAAGTCAGAGTGACCAACAGGGTTGTTAAGGGAATAACATTTTATTTCATTGAACACCATCAGATAGAGTGCCAGTTTAACAATATTTAATTGGAGAGGAATGATTATACATTGAGAGTAAAAACAAGTGGGCAGCTGGTGGTCTAGTGATTAGGGAGTTGCCCCTGAGATCAGAAGACCATGGGTTCGAATGCCAGGACTGGTAGTGACACCACTGAGGTATCCTTCAGCAAAGTACTGTCCCAGTGGACTGCCCCCTGTGTACTGTGTTCCTGGCTGCCCGCTGCTTCATTTGGTAAATGGGTTAAATGCAGAGAAGAATGTTGTTTCAGTATTACATACTGCAAATCACCTGTTGAATTTCCCTCGGTTCATGAATATTAAATATTTTATAATATTTTCAAAAGAATAAGGGATTGTGTTTTACTTTTAAATATTAACATTGTGCACATGTCTAGTGATAAATAGTGACATGAATATCAACATGCCAGCTAATTGGCCTGTTCTTTATAGATATGTTTCTCAATAAAAAATTTGATGAAATACTAGAGTCTGACCTTTTCTAGGATGTTAAAATGATGACGCATGTTGGTGTAACATATTGCTAACCCTGAAGGAGGGTAAAGAGACCAGACGAGGCCATGGTCACACATGCAGATTTCTCTTGTGCAGGTAGAGTGCCCTTGTTTACACCTTAGGCATGTGTTACAGCCTGGATTCTCAACCACTAAACCAGGGAACACCAGTGGGCCACGAAGGCTTTTGATTGGGCCGGGAATCGAAAATCGAGACAGGCCATTGGTCCACAATTGGTTATTTCATGTCATCTAATGTGCATCCTTCAGTGCAAAATTTCAGTTTTAGCTGTGAAGAGCTTTTTTTGCATTTGTTGTTTGTTATGTCACAAAATAAACCACCATAATGTATTTACATGTATCTGCCAATTCACAATAAATTGTAGGTAGTAGTCCAGTACAGAGCTTTCTGAATTATACACATAGTGGCCATTTAAAGCAGATCATTTACATATAACAGGCTTTATGGCTCAGGAACAAATGGTGTCTTCATATTAAGGCATAAACAGCGACTGGAAAAGGCGAAGTAGAAATGAACTGTACCCACTATTATATGTTTAAATTTTTTATTCTTGACCTGACTGGGAAAATCTGGTGAATACAACTTCATTTATTAATATATACAAATGAATCGTATCAAATACTAGATTTTCTGACCGAGTCAATAATCCTGGCCGAGATTTGTGTTATAAACAGATTTGGGCTATGAACATTATTTCACTTGGGAAGTATCTTGGAACATGGAAAGTCAGAGTGACCAGCAGGGGCCATTGTGGAGTCGAACGTGCTTGCTCATCATAAAAGGCTCTAGGAGCACACTCACCTAATGATTGGTAATAAATTAAATAAAGACATAGCCTGTCAACACCAGATTAACATTCTATCAACGTTTAATGATATATGATACATTATGTTATATGATACAAAAGAAATAATCCAAAATCATTTGGAGTAAAATCAATTTCCATTAAAATTTAGAAGCCCCCATTTGGACTTTAGAGGTTTTGTTATAACAATAATGATAATTACTTTCTTTAAGCTAGAGTAACAATATCATTATGTCTGTCAGTATTAGTTTCCTCCTTTGTGTGCTTATGAGGCTGGTTTCTCTTATACTGATGTTTTCGCTTTTTTCCATTATTGTTATTTGTATAGGCTTGAATGTTGGTGCTCCCAGTCTTGTGCTGTACATGTTACTTTTGTTTGTAGAAAAAAATAATTTAAAATAAGTCCCCTCATTTATAAACAACATCCCTTCACTTAAAAATATAGAAGTTTGTGCAGCTTTTGGACGCGTTCCAAATCGCACATTCCCGACCTGTATCGTGTATGAAAAAAGAGAACGCAGCCATTACGAGTGGGCAAGTGTAGGGGACAAGAGTGTAATTTGAGACACATCCTTATTTGGCGTCTGACTGATAACATGGCGTCCGACTTTTTTGCCTGATGGTAAACAGAAAAATAATAAAAATAGGAAAATATAGATGTTGATTATTAACACCTAGTTCTGGTGTTCAAGTGTATTTTTAACAATGTTAAATATTTCGAAGCAAAATTAGACATTATAAATGATAAATTCAGAGCTTCGTTTGAGGCAGCGTTCGGGCACACTTTATAAAACGCGGTATTGAACAGATAAATTTGAAAACAAACGACAAGTGAAGGTAAGTGAGAAGTTCTGTGTTGAAATAAATTATAAAATTAGGCTAACATGTAAAGCAGGAGCTACAGTTAGTCTATATATTGTAATATATCATTGTTTATTGCAAGGGATATAGAAACTGTTAGTGTTGTTTACTAAAGTAACCAAATCCCTACCGACAGCTAACCAGAGGAAAAACTTCACTGACTTTATTCTGATCAATTTGTTTTACACTAAGCACTATTTTACTAACCAAGCAGGCTAACCTGAACGGATCTAGCTACTAATAAGTCTAATTGTGTTATGTCGTAGACTTGACATAGAGCAAACTCAGTGCATTGCAAAGTTCAAGTTTCGGATCTCCGACCTGCATTGTTGTCCTATATCTGTAATTTGTAGCACACTGAATGTGGTGAATGTATTAATAGCAAATTGCTTGAATTAACTTTAGTCTTATAAGAGAATGTTTTTCTTTTCAAAGACATGATCAAATAGCCTATACAAGATGTCATATTGGTCATTCTATGCTTACATTTATTAAAAGGTGAAGAACCCGTTCATGTCAGTTTTGTAGAATGGCCTAGTCAGTGAAACATGATTAACACTGTTCTGATCTGAGTAGCAGAAGGCAACAATTTTACTCCCAAATTAGTGTGAAAGATGTTTTTAATGAGGTATCATCACCAGTTTTCTGTCAAATGTTGATTTATAGAACCTGTCTAGATTGAATCTAGGTACATTTAAGTGTCGTTTTATATTGTGTTTTTGAATTTATTATTGTACGCTATCTTATTAATCGAGCAGGTCCACTTAAATTAATCGAATCTACTCCAGTTACTTATAAGCGTAATTCAGTGGGTTTTTTTTTTTCAAGCAAGCAGGCTCAACTGAATGGATCTATATACATTTAAGTGTCATTTTAAGTTTTGGTTTAGACTTTACATATTATTGGACACTATAACCAAGCAGGCTTACCTGTGCGTAAGTACAGTGTTTAATAAAGTCAGAAGTAGGCCTGTAACGATAAAACATTTTGCTGGATGATAAATTGTCCCAGAAATTATTGCCATAAACTATAATATTGTTGTTGTGTCCATTTTCAACTGATGTAATGATAATGACATAATAATGCAAATGCACCCTTTCAAAGATACATAAACCTTGACTTCTAAAGAACACATAACCCTGGGAGCGGAAGACATTGTAAGACAGTCAGCAGACCTTGACTTTGTAGCTTAAGGCAGGATCTCTCAGGATTAGCAATGTGTCCAGCTGTGCTAAAAATTCTCTTGCTCAGGGCTGGGCAATACATTTCTACAGTGGGCCACATGACTAATCTCAGTCTGAACTTAATTCTGTGCAAAACTAATTATCTCCCATTGTGAAATGCAGTAAATTATGATTTTGAAAAGCTGCTATTGATAATCAGATGTATAAGAATATTCATACGAAGTATTTATGTAAATGTAAAATAATCCTATGAAAGTATTTTTTAGATTTAGATTCAGATTTGTTAAAGACCAACATGGCAGGAAACACTCAGTGTGAGATCTGGATTGTGTCAATCAAACATTACAATATGAAAGCAAAACAGCCAAAAATAAAAATATAAAATCCAAATAATTTTATATAAAAACAATCTAAGGGCTTATTAGCTCAAAAAGCATTAATTTTAGCCATGTTTGGCTAAAATATGATTCTACAGATGATAATAAACTAAGAGCTGTGTGGGAGCTGAGAGAACTGGATTTAAAAAGAAAGAAAAAACTTCCCGTCCTGTAAGTAAGACGACCGTATGCAGTGGTGAAATGGAAATTATCGTGGCTGGAAAATTATCAACCTCATTTTAATGATGGTACAATTAATTGATTTTTGTTTATCGTGACAGGCCTAAGCAGGAAGCTTTGGGATAGTTTTGTGATCGAACAACGAATAGCCAACTAACCAATCCACCAAATACCTTTTCCAGAGATATTACATAGATTTTTAAAATGTCCTCCTGCATTTACATATTTATTCTCACAGGTATTCTATAAATTAATTTGGACGAAATCATGCTCCAAAACGACACTCTAGATGGTGACCTGAAAAACTCTGGAGAAGATCTCATCGGGTTTATTGAAAGCAGTAATGCTGGAGCCAATCTCAGGGCAGCAAGGAAAAAACAGCAAGAATTGTTTGAGCACCATGCAGCGACAAAGAAAACGGTCGCTCAGCTCTTAAATGGCAAGTAATGATAAGCGTGTTGCTGCTTCACAGTGTTTTACCTAACGTCATGTACATGTTTCAGCCGTAAGAGAAGTGTAGAGTTGAATATAAACTTTCTTGTTTCACAAACCCATTACTATTTTTCTTTCTCTGTTTACTTCTTTCTGTCCTCACTCTGTGTGCTCGTAGACATGGTGCAGTCTGAAGGGCTGGTAGGCCAGAAATTTCTAGACCTGGAGAGTCAGAGGACCCAGATGAAGCAAGAACTCGAGAGAGTGGAGCAGGATTTGCGGAAGAGCCTGGCCAGGAACCACACTCTACAATCTGAGATACAGTATCCTTCAGCTGGACTACAGTTGTTTGGTGCACTTACAGACACCTTTTTCTTTGCAAAAATGTACATAATGTACTTGATTGGGATCTGTGTTAGAGTGTCAGGTGCACTTTTGCTACATCACTTGGAATGGCTGAATGACCTTCAGTAAATTGGGGTTTGCTGTTGCGTTGTAACTGGCCACATGAATAATTTCTTACCCAAAATTGTTTACCTGGCTAATAAAAGGTGGGATTTAGTTAAAGACAGGCATTATTTAAAGGATAATGGTGATTGTGATTGTGTTCCCTAAGGTCTTCTGGCCTGTGTTGGAATATAACAACAGCCAAACAAGTTTTTAACATGTACTTGCACTCACTAGTCTGCCTTTTCCTTGATTTATGATGTCAGATTCTTAGAAAAAGAGCTTGAGAAACTAAAGGAGAATGAACAGGAAATTCAGGCTCTGCAACAGGAAGTAGACGAAGACACCACTGAAATCATTCCCTCAGCCATGTAAGTAAAACCAAACTGCATATCACTTAAATTTCTATGGTGAACTAATGAGGTATCAATTACTTGATCTTTCTCCTGGGATACTATATGGAATAAAGTTTTCAGTCGCTTTGACGGAATTCCTTCAACTGAGTGTAATAAAGGTTAATAATGAGAAAAAAAATGTGGAATGATGCCGGTAGTGTAAAGAGACCACTGGTGTGTGCAAAGGACTGTGGGTAGGTGTCTAATGCGAGAGAAGAAAAGAGAGATGGGGAATCAGCGTACTTGGGAGTTTGTAGTTATGTTCTTATTTACCCTGTTCACTTTAGGTCCTCTGACAGTGTGGTCAGCTCTTTACTGTATGGGTTTGCGTCATTACAAATTGTAAATATCTAGTTCACATGGTGTTGATGTGCTATTTGATTTTATTTTCAGAAAGATGCTTGATGAACCTATTAGATGCTAAAAATCGTAGCAAGCTAAAGAGCTGTTCATGGCTGTGCTGTGTATTCAGGCACTTTGATCTTTGAGGATTGCGTTAATATGAACAAAATGTTCTGAACCAATTAAATAATAAACTGTTCTAGATTTACACTAACAATTTAGCCCATTTAGCATCTGTTTAACATAATTACAGTAGTAATTTTGCCTGCATTTTTACAGAACCATGTATACTATATTATCCTAACATGTGCAAGTTAAAGTGGGCGTTAAACATCCTTTGAAATCCATTCTGCCGGACCTGAGCCGTGACTGACATCCCAAAGCGAGTGTTGTCCTCCTGCAGCAAAGCTGTACATTTTTGGAGAGTGTGCCCCCCCCCCTTCCACAATCGGAATAAAACGTATTTATGATTGGAAGGCTGTGGTGTGTCACGAAGTGTCTGATGCGCAAATTTTAGCTATAAAATTTCAGAAATCAGTGGAGAAAACACATTGCTTAAAGAGTTAAGGAAGCCAAAACACTGAAGTCAATGTTTGCATGGCCTTTGTGCATGCCTGAAGTAGATTGGAGCATCACAATTTATAAGCAACAGTGCAGTATTCCGCCTGCTTTAAAATGAATTTAGGCAATTTTTAAACGTATGCTATGTAAATAGTCCTTAAAGCCCCAATTTACAGGACATAGGCCCTTCGAATTGCATTCATTTTGATTGTACGTCAATTTTGATTTCGGTTTTGCCAAAACGATAACAAATAAGTGGAGATTGGCTTGGCTAAATGAAATGTGTGAAAATAGCCAGGCATTTAGTTCACAGCCTGCATGGACAAGATGGTATTGGCACGCAACACGGGGCATTAGGTTTAATAAATAAATAAATCAGTCGGATGATTTTTTGTTTTTTGCTTTAATCCATTAATTTATTATCATCCCTCGTTATTCTCTGATATACCAGGTGTATTCACATAGGTCAGAAGTGGGAACTACTAAACTGATATGCAGTAATTTTGGACAAGAGTGCATTTTGGACTTATTAGAATAATTCGAAAGCCATTTAAATATCTAATATATTAAATAAATATTTAATACTAAATATATATTTTAATATCACACACATACTTAGCCCTATAACAATGTAAGTGCTCTTTTTGTTGTCTCTAAATGCTCTTTTTGTTTTCTATTGCAGTTGCCTAGTTATTGTCTGAAGGAAATATGTTTCCCTTTTGTTGTAGATACTTGGCTCAGCTCTACTTCAAGGTTACCAAAATCAAATTGGAGTTGGACACAGAGCCACACATATTACGTGGAGGTATATCACTTAAACAGCACATATTTTAAGTAACTGAAATATTCCATACAGGTATGTTCTGCATTTATACCATATCAGCCTAAATCTGGTAAACTGTTTTTAGCCATTATCTTTATAAAAATACCCTGCTTTATGTGCCACAAAATGGTTAGAGGATATCAAAAGTTATTGATTAGTTGACAAGTGAAAAGTTATTGATTAGTTGACTTTGATGTGTAGTTATTATGACTTTATTCCAATATCTGTCACTAGAGGGCAGCGTAAGGCCAAATGTAAGATGAGCCTTACTCCTTAATATTTATCCCACAGAATAATGTAGTTACTAATATTTTACACTTCATTTTAGTCTTCAGATATCCCTAAAATCTTGATTAACTGTGTTTCTAGCAGACCTCGGGTTAAACACTTCAGGATATTTCACCAGGAACAGATGTGGGCATTTTTGCACTCAAACCACATGTGCCAGTTATTAGTACTATGGACAGCATTTTTCATATTATATATTTAATTTAGTACTTAGCTCCTAGTTTGAGCTACATTTTAAACTGCAGTGTCATATGTCGGATGAAAGTATATAACAGTAATAACAGCTTTTATAAGGTAAAATATGTTGTTTTTCCACCTCCAGCCCACTATGGTACCGATCTGGCAACCCCCATCAACATAGACACATCCACCTGTTCCCCGTGTGAGGTCAGCGATGAGCTCTGGAGCCTGGTCAGCACAGAATGGTAGAACATTCGGGAGAGTTCTTTATTAATTTCTTTGTGATTTTGTTCTTTTGTCATTGTGTGTTTTTGTCATTGTGGACATGACTGGTAAAATGACTTTATGTTCTGTGTTGGTCAGATGTGACCATGCCTGAAGAGCACACCATTTTAAATAAAGGCACAGCAACAAGATCACTGTGGTTTTCTACAATTTCAAGAAATACTTTTACACTTTTAGTTACTGTCATCAGCCAAATCATTTCACATTGTTTTAGTACCAGTGAAAGTCGCAGGACAAAATCTATTTATTGTGTGGTTTTCACTGTGATGCTCCTTACCTCAGCATGAACCCATGAACTGCATCCGGTGTTTTAGAGTAGATTTAGAATGTAGATGAAATAAATGTTTGTTTACTGTAACTCAGCCTCTTCAGCCTTATGTTTTTATCATACAAAACTACTTTTTTATTACTTGAAGTGCAGTACTTGAAAACTATTTAAACACTCATGGAGGTGTATTTAGCAGTGCTGATCTAATGCTTATCATCTACACTTCTGTCATTTACTTGATCAAGTCCCCGACATATGTGACGTTCTCATGCAAGTTTGTTAAAAATAATTTTACACTTGCTTTAAATAATCATTGCATGACTGCCATCGTCACTTGATTGTCACAGAATGACTCAGACTGTAGCTCTTCTGTTTCTGTGGTTGAGTGGGCATGCAGCCGGGCATAATGCGTTTACACTTTGGTTAGGCTGCCCTCTTACCACATGATAACTTTGTTTTGATGTTTCCTGGTAAGGCGGCAGTGGCATATTTGGCACACTAGTCACACTTTATAGTGCAGCTTACTGACTTGCCAGATATAAAATGTTATACAGATGCTGGCCATTTTCTGCAACAAGCACAAAATGGATGACTGTCATGGCAACTGACAGATTCTAATGCTTCAATGCTTTTAATGATAGATACCTGAAAAAAATCAGTAAGAATATAGTTTGCCAATTAAAGTAGGACATTTGCAAAATGTAATTAGTTTCAGGGAAATGGAATTGAAGCCTGGCATTTAAAATTTGTCCTCCTAGTAATCAGTGTTTATTTTCTGACCATCGCTCTTTAATCTTCATGCATAAATAACATCAGGTAATTGCCTGTTCATCATGCTTGGGACAGGATTAAATGATCTGAAAAGAATTAGGTGTACTAACAGCACGGTGTACACCATTCGCTTCCCTATCCCAATGTCACAAGGCCGTAAAATCGCTGCCAGTTTGAGGTTGGAAAATGGCAAAAAAATCCCCAAGATGCACGTCTGCTTCCTGCATGTCTGTTGATCATGTGATAATGCAAGACCAGTTTCCTTGTGATAAAGTAAAGACACCTCACCCTGCTGATATAAATTAACCAGCAATCTCAGACAAAAGCTTGTTAGATCCCATTTGTGAAGTGGAAATCAAAGATGCTGCATTAGGTAAATGTGGGAAAGATAACACACATTTCTTCAGTCTCAGTAAAATGTCTAAGTAGGAAGAGTGAAAACTAAATAACAAATACTGCTTTATTTTTTTATTCACAATACATACAGATATATATTTTCTTTCTTTTTACAACTGAACAACACATACGGCTACATAAACACGAGCTAATCGCTTTCCAATTCGCTAAAAATGCATGGCATCGTTCCACACAGTTAGTTTGTAATGCTAAACACAGTTCTGTTTTTGATAACACGTTAAGTGATCTAGCATTCTTTGGGCCTGCTGAGATTCTATCTGTCACAAAAGCATGGTTTTCTATGCAAGAATTGGTTCATTACAAAAACAAGGCAGTGTTAAACACCTTGGACAGCATCATACTGAAACTGGCATGATTTCCAAAAGTGCATTCACATAACATGTGGGGAGGGGACACTAAGCAACTCAACCTTGTTCTTGTTTTGTTACATTCTGTCCTTGTATCACCCCAACCCATGAATGGTTTAATTTGTCTGTCTTGTGCAGCATCAGTTCAGTAACAGTGCTTGAATCTTTCAAATTGAAAAATGACAGTCTAGAGTGTGCCAGATAACCTCACTGGGCCCAAGTAACAGTAACTGCCACCCTCACGCTCGCAGTTATTTCCCATTTTAAGTGCACATTGCCTCAAGCTCTATTTGATTTAAAGAGAAAAACTCTGATCCCAGGCAACACTCACAGTAAATCACCCAATAATAAAATGTGTCAGGGTGCTTATGCCCATTGTTATAATGCCTTTGAGGGATACTGGTTGTGCTGTTACTTTTCTTCTCAAATTACAAGAGCTAAGTTCTGTTATAAGGAAGCACTTTCAGTACAGTCTGGGCTGGCCAACGTTCAAGACACACTTGACTATAACAGGCCATGGTAAAACTGAGCCTCAGCACAACACAAAAATTCAAGTCTTTGACATTCTGGGATAAATTGTTTTTATAGTAGTTGGTGTAAAGTTCCCGGAGGAGACGGTGGTCTCCAGGCCCTCTAGCCTGTGAGACGGAACCTCTGTCTTACTTGTGCTACACTCTAAGAAGGGTATTCCAAACTTCTTCATGTGTCCATCTGAAGTAAGCAGGCAGTAGCTGCAGAGCAGTCTCAGTATGGCCCTCCGCATATCTTTACTGGTTAATGTGTAGATGATTGGGTTTAGGAGTGAGTTAATCATAGCAATGCCCAAGAAGTAATCTGCCTTGAAGAGAATCTGGCAGCTTTGTGCAGGACAGCAGAAGTCCAGCAAAAGCAGTATAAAGAGAGGCAACCAGCAGGCGATGAAGACACCCAGCACTATGGTTACTGTTTTCAGCAGAGCCATGTACTTCTGGGACTTCTTTGCCAGGCCTTTGCGTTGTAGACCACAGCCTAGTCGCTGCGTATTGGACTTTACGATACGGAAGATGCGTATGTAGAGCACCACAATAGCCAGCAGTATTGCAGAGAAGACTGTAATGCAGCAGAGAATGAAGCTCTTGGAATAGAGTGGCAGGACAGTGGAGCACTGATCCAGGCTGCCCATGCAGTTCCAGCCCAAGATAGGCAACACACCCAGGAATACTGACAGCACCCAGCTCGCTACAATCAGAGCAAACATACGTCCACGCTTGGCCCCCTGGTACGGCTTCATACGCACCATAGTAACATGGCGTTCAATAGCGATGGCCAGGAGACTGATGATGGAGGCAGCTAGCATGATGAAGACACCGCCTTCTCTTAAAAACCACTGGACTGGTGTCATTTTGAGTGTGTTTGCCCCTGATGTGATGATATTCACCATATAAGTGAAGCCTGCCAACAAGTCTGAAAAAGTCAAGTTGCCTAACAAGTAGTACATGGGCAGATGAAACTTCTTATTCTTCCAAATTGCTACAAGAACCACAGCATTTTCGAGCACAATGAGCAGGCAGATGATGAGGAACGCAATGTCTTCAGGTTTCATTCCATCCCTGTTCTTATTTAACTTTCCTGTAAAGTTGTAATGGGTCACAATAACATCATTGCTCTGGTATTCCTGGAACATTTTGAAGAGGTATCCTGCAGCTGGTGCCATGGGGGCAACTGTTGGAAGTGCACCAGTATACAGCATGCGAAACGTCCACTGTTCTTGTAGAACTTTCTTGTAGAAATGTTCTGCTCACAAACTAGTCCTCTGGAGCCACATAATTCCACCACAGGAGGGGAGTCATAAATCCATTAAGCGCTGAAGTTTTGCTGGTCAGATCTGTTGTGAAGAATTCATAAAGCTCCTCTTGATTGTCCTCTGTTCACAGTTCCTTTGAAGAACTTGTGTCCAAAGAACCATGGGTTTTTAGAAGAACCTGAAAGAAAGGACATTAGAGAATAACTAATTCAGACAAAACTAAAACCAAACTGCCATATGAATTCTTAAGACTGATCAAAAATACAACCTTTTGATGTATTATGATTAATTACTGTAAGTATTTGTAGCAAATTGATAAAAAACATGGATCCTGTTTTAGTATTATTAATGTCAAATATTCCATTATCATTAATACCATGAAATTGTGACACATTTTAAAGGAAAACTCCATTCATTTGTCCAAGTTCCTTCATTTTCTAATCATTTAATGTAAACAAAGACAGTCAATGTGGACTTTAAAAATTGCCCCATTCTTGAGTTATAATTGTTCAGCAATAGATAATAGGGACCCAGTGTCTTAAAGCCTATAATAATGCCTATAAAACCTATCACACAAAAAGTTGGTACATACATTTTTTTTCTTGATAAAGGTAAAGATCTGGCCCAAAACATATTTCTATAAATACACTCATGGTGGCTTTATATGTAGGATGCTCTAAGGAGAAGTGTCCTTGAGGGCTCTTTCTTTTGGATTTACCGCTATTTTATCATCAATATTACACATAGAAACACTCAGAAGACTCACATTCACTGGTCATTTTAGGCCATAAATAAAATTGCTATAAATGTGTAGTAGACATCACAACCATTGGATCCTATCAGCACTAAGGTAAATAAATCTGAGACAAAACATTCCTCTCCCACAGACAATCTCTAGAGACCATCTGTTTACATGTAAAAAAAACTGAGCTATGCACAAGTTACACATTTGGAAAGATAATTGAATTCCCATTTTAAAATTTGAAGTAAATTTTATCTTTAAAAAAAACAAAAAAACAATTAAAAGGGGGGGAAAGGTGAACACAACTCTTGCTAGGCCTGTAGAGACGATTAAGCAAACAAGTTTGCAGAAGAGGGCAGAGAATGGGTGTGTTCACTCCCTCACCAGGTAAAAAGCCCTCAAGCAAAACAATGAAAATGGTTCCCACCGTCTAACAGAAGCTCCTGACGCAGCTGTGTTACTTCATCACCTGGCATGGCGGGCTCACACTTTCAGACCAAAATTCTTACACTACATCGGCAAAAATATATCTAAATTCAGGGTTTGGGCTAGACCCCTTACTTCCAGGGAAGGGCAATCTTAATGCTTCAGCAAAACAAGACGTTTTGGATAACATCCATGCTTCCAACTATGTGGGCACAGTTTGGGTGAGAACCATTTATACTCCAGCATGGCTGTGCCCTAGTGCACAAAGCGAGGGCCTGGTTGGATAAGTCCAGTGGAAGACTTGACTGGCCCACACGAGCCCTGACCTCAATCACAACCAGCACATTTGTGATAAACTGGAACAGAGATTACCAGCGAGGCCTTCTCATGCAACATTAGTGCCTGACCTCACAAACACTCTGTAGAAAGAATGGGCACAATTTCCCTCAGAAACACATTTTGTGGAAAGTCTTCCTAGAAGAGAGGAAGCTGTTATTGCTGCAAAAGGGGGCGGGGGGACGCAACTCCAAATAAAATTATAAAATGTATTAGTCCCTAATGGAGTAAGCGGCAAGTGTCCCAATACTTGTGTCCACATAGTATATAACGAGAACGAGTTTATAAACCGTAACTACTCTCGAAGTCTACGTGGGAATTATGAAACGTGAGAACCGCTTCAATGACGCTTAACTGCACAAATGAGCTTGAATATCAAATCTTGAGTAAAGGAACTAATTCAAATTAAAGATGTTAAAGATTAAAGAAATCTAACTCCGAGCAAGAACAGAATAAATTACACGGTGCTCTCCAAACTTGTTGAACATTCACAGCCCATCGTATTTAAATAGTATTTAATGTATTGATCAATGCGGTCTTCAGTCATTTTATGTGGCTGTTTTGTACCGTGCACAGGATTACGCAACTATGTACAGGTATATTTCAGTTACCAAAGGATTTCCAAATTCAGCATCTACCACCACATCGCGTCCTAAATTTGAGGCAAAGAAGCCATTTTTCAGAGGAGAATTCTTAGATACACCATTACACGCTTGTAATGCTAAATCAGCTGAAATAAAACAGTTTTTTTCTTTGTAAAGTTACACTTACTGTGCTGAGCACTCCTGCGCGTGTGTCCTGCTGCTCCACACGTTCTCTCACTCTCAACTGAGAGGAGAAGGTGATGAGGAGACACGATCAGACTTGAAGTGGGCTGGTCCTGGTTTTGCCCTCTACTTTCCTCCTCTCCCTTCTCCCCTGCCTGGCTGCTCATGAGGCACTTCGGAGGTGAAAATGAATTGCCCCTGGTAATGTGGTAGGTGTGTGTGGGGGTGTGTGGGGTGGAGGGTGGGACAACATAAACCTCATTGGTAATCACTACAACAGCAGGAAAGCTGGAGAGAGAGGATTTCTTAGTGAAACAGTGTCTAATGGCGGACGAAAATAAATTACATGAATGTGCCTCAGACCAGGCTTCCAGATTTCTATAGGGTAGCATTTGCCCTCCACTCAGTTAAACACAGAACTGTTTTTTATGATGTGGAGAGTACTTTTAAATAAAGAGTACTTTTAAATAAAAACAAAACGAAAAGTAAAGTAGAATGTCGCAGACAGGATCTGTGTGGCTTAGACTGAGCTCATAAAAACAACACAAAAACACAAATACTGCTACTAATAATGACAATAAGAGCAACAGCAATAACAATAATAATAGATACTTTGTATAGTACTTTTTATATGAGGAAATTCTGTTCATTTGCCTCCCTAGGAATATATAAGTAAAACATTTGAATGTATAATTAAAGAAATAATAATAAAAAAACTAAGTGCTTTCGTAAGCTAAATTGTAAAGATACAGTTTGGTATTGGTTTCTGCTTAACTGATGAGTAAGAGCATGTTTTTCTTCTTGCCTTAGTGGAAAGCCTTATTGCTTGCAAAAACAGTTGTTTAGATTCTGAATATGGTTTGTCAGACATACTGTATGAAGTGGATGTAACCCCTGTACACCTCAGGGAGTTTTATTTACACATGTCTTTAATGTTAGCTTACATACAACAAAACAACAGTTTGAATTTTGATCATGGGTAAAGATGGATGTTGGAATTACGTAAGTAAAAAGCAATCTACACTTGTTGGTAGGTGGACTGCTTTGTTTAAACAGGAACCTCTGTCATTGTGCCTGGAAGGGAGAGGGATTTCCTTGAGAAACACCTATGAGGTCATACTGGGCAGGGCTGGACAGTGGACTTAGTCCATGGGGAACAAGCTGTCCTCTCAGACTAGCCGCCGTAGGATGGTGGAAATGCACAGTAACTTTCTGTTGAGACACAGCAACACACAAAGGTGGCATTCCTAACATTTTGGTGCACAATTTGTTGAAATTCCTGTGAAAAACAGTACTGCCAAAATTAGCAATGGACTTTTTCTCTAATCACTTCTCTCTTTTCTTTTCGACGCCATGTATGGCTCTTTGTCATTCACCTGTCCTCGAAGGGTCACATTTTTAAAGCCGTCTGCACATTCTAGTGGCTTGCAGTTGGCAGTCAAATAGCCACAAGTGGGCTGAGCCCTGTCCTTATGTCTTCATACTCCCCTTGTCTCCAGGCCCACCCACTGACTGCCAGAGGGGGGTCAGAAAGCTCTTCAGAAACCAACTGACGACACCCTTTCGCCGTCTGAGTGTCATAGGCCTGGCATGTTACCTTCATTAGCACACAAAAGCCTGACAGCTCTGCCTCAACTGCCTCCTGAAGAGGCTTGAAGGTACATGACTACATTCTTCTTCCATTTCCAGGCCTTGGAGCTTGCCTTACAGTAACAAATATCAGTTTACACAGATCCCCTCTGACTCTTACCGCTATGACGTGAATGCACTTCACATGAGGAAGCTGCTAAGAGCCCTCATTAAAGATGGACATATGTAAACTATTTCTTGTTTATGATTGTCCATCCGGCGGCCTTCCCGCAGACTGTGGGATCACACCCCAGTGGAGAGCTTCCTGATTTTGTAGCTCCAGAGAATGCTGGCAGCTGATGTTCACTGCAAATTTAGGAAATAAAAAGGATTTCTGCATATGTTGTGAAATATGGAGTGAAGAATAGAAATGATACAATATGCATATTTGATATTTCTCAATATGCTCTATGGTTTCGATCTGTGATTTGCTATATTTTTATGCTAAATCTTGTTTTTGGTTCAACTCCAGTGCGCTGGTCCAATGGAATTTTACTTAGAAAGTGGCATTAAATATTATTCTACTTTCAAACAGTATTCAAGTCATATCATCATCCCAACACCCCTGTTGAAAAAGAATAACATATAATAAAATATTATTGTAACCACTAACTGGCACTCTAGATTTGCTGTTGGCCGTGGCCTGGTCTAGTGGATGTTTTGTAACGTCTAGCCAAACTGATTAAGCTGATATTAGGTCAGACTGTTGGTGTTGTCCCCTTTTGTGTTAAATTATCCCCTGTTCATTTACATGGACTCTGCTGAGCTACCCCTTTATACAACGAGTGATTGACCCACCTCTTATTGTGTATTGACTGAATTAGGCTTGAATAAAAGGCTACTGTTACAACACAGCATGTGATCACAAGCAGTAGCATTATGAATCTAAAGAACTCCGGAGGTGCTCTGCATTTCAGGAGAAAGTAGGAGTTGAGAGCTGGTAGTTAATCTGTCCAAGTTACAACACTCTCACCATTTGTTTGCCTTGTCCAAATAACATACTGCCCACATTTTGAACAAACAAACTAAAAATATGCGGAACACTCTACTCACTTGTTTTATACACTCTGTGACACTCTTAATTGTAAACTCTGGTTAGATATACAGACTACAGTACTGTGGGACAAATACTATAAAAAATTCAAGAGGTAGACTTAATTTATTTTCATTGTTTTACAGAGTCGCTGGAAATACTGTGCCCTAATGCAATGCTGACTTAAATTTCAATTTGCCTTAATAGATAAGTAGTATTCCAGCTGCAATCCTAAACATTATAAAAGTGTTCAAAAAGAGTGATTCCACAAAAGAACCACTAAAGAATGTTTAAATGTTTGATTCTGTAAGGAACCTTTTTGGTAATTTGCATGATAAATCTCCACACAGTGCAGGGGTTTTAGACCAGTTTTTCCTAGAACCCAATGTCCAAGCTTGGGACCATTTAGGAACCTTTATTTTTAGCTGCATAGTCCATGTTTCTCCCTCTATGCCTTTAGGCTTTTTTCCACCAACATGCTACAACAAATTTCCCACGCTTTCTGTGTCCCATCAGCCTTGAGCTATAAAAATGTTTTCTACTAAGTTTAATTGCATGCAGTCTTTGTTTTTCTGCACAATTTCACTATTTGGCTTGTTCTAATCTCGAGATTTTAAAATGCCAATGTGTTTTTTTAGGTGGCCACTCGAGAAGAAAAGTTGTACCTATAGATGTCGAAAGGTTACTCTAATATTCCTGGCTGGTTTTCCTTAGCTGGGGCGGAAAGGCTGGACCCTGAGGTCATGAGATTTCCTCTCCCGTATGAAGGGGCTGGCCATGACCCTGGCAGTCTGTTACAAGCCTTCAGCTACCTAATGTGATGAGAGTTCTCACATGTTGAGTCGGCCGTGAGGTGACATTTTCACTCCTGCCTCTTACTCACACGCACAGTGTGACCTTTAAGATCAATGGAGGCCATAAAGAACACTGAGTGGAGTGTGAGAAGATCAAATGTGACACTCGAGTGTGATTGGCTCACTGTGTGTTAAAAAGTTGAGTTGTGAATGGGATAGTTACTCTAATCCTTATTGCTCTCATTTCGACAAGGTGAAAATGGTGGAGGTTACTGTTGTTTTAACAAAAATCTTTTGGTTTTGTATTTGATGGCCAGGAATGACCTCAACACACGTGTCTTACTTATGAAAGGGGCTTCAGAGAATCTGGGAGTTATTTTTCTTCCATTACGTCTTGGCCCGCTTGCCTCAGGAAATGTCTCCTATTCGGGCTACAGTCCTCAGGACGTAGTTTCCCTGTCCCAAAAGTGTCTCGACCCACCCAACTTTTGTCAGCAGCCTCTGGACAGAAACACACCACTCGAACACACTCTGCCTATCAGCACTAATGTGATTGATGGATCCACTGTTAGCCTGACAGAGGTCCATTCCCCTTGTGCACTCACTAGACTGTCCTTCGAGGAGATGGTTTTCTCTGAGAGCCTTTTTTTGCATTATACAAAAACAGGTCCTGTATTTCTGGAAATGCTCTTGTTGCTTTCTTGCCTCTTTTTTTCCAGTCTCTTAAAAGTTTGCCTTCCTTAGGGTGGCAGGTTGTCAGTTAGATTCGCAGAGCTTGACTTGAGATCATTTCTTTTAACGAGGTAGCTCTCTCTTGAAGTTTGTCTTTGCGTGAAAGCCAGACAGTGTTTATTGAGAGACGCTGAGCTGTAAAATGCAGATTATAGAGGAATGTGTCCATGCGCTGTGCTGGATAAAACACATTGTTGCTGTTTTAATCTCTTTCCAAATCGGAATTTCCTTCTTTTTTTCTGTGTGAGAGGAAGGGAGAGCGAGAGAGAGAAAGTGAAGAGGCTGTGCTTTGTGGTGATCAGAACTGGTCTAGTCAGCAGAGATTTCTGATCCAAATAAACACAGGAAGAGAATGCCATTTGGGACCATTTGATTATACTGAAGCTTGCCATATATGAAGACGCACTTGTATAGAATTGCAAACATCCTTGTCTCTCGTGTAAACTTTTCAACAAACTCTCTGCTTGATTGTCATCTGAATTTCCTCAGAATGGTTTGTATCCAAGATATTTTCTGGAAACCTGGAGTCACAGTTAGCTTAGCAAATCTGCCAAACATTAAAAATGTGTACTACAAATGTTTTGCAGACACACAGCTAAAATAGAGGAATGCATCCATGCAAAAGTTTGGGCACACAATCAATTTATATGCCCACAATGCTTGATTACCAGGAAAACAAAAATCATATTTAAAACAAAATGTGATGTGTGCAAGATTTCAAAAGGTAAATATCAACATCGGCAGTTTTCTGTAGAGAGTCTTTGCAAAGGGTGATTTTGGAATCGGTTGCTGCTGTCTGATAATAAGATTTTTTGGCTACATTTACCAAGGTATTTTTGAAGATGGAGAAGGAGAAGAATTTCAGTAAACATGTTTCTAGTTCTTTAGTGTGTTCAAGGGATTGAGTGGCAGTCATTGGTTCTGGAAATATTGTACATATTGAGGAAAATAGGATCCTACCAAATATCTACAAATCCTGGACATTTATATTTCCCCAGTTAGAGTAGAAACTCAATATTACTGCAAGGCAATGCTGCAAAATATGCATCAAAATCTTAATCTACTTTATGTTTAAGGAAAATAAAGTCAGGAATAGTTGGGGAAAATAATGTGATTTTAGCCAAATGGTGTGTGATAATGGCCAATAATACATTGTGATTTTTTGCATATTACATATGTATTACATAGATATGTAGAGGTGGCGTTAATGTCTTTTCAATTTTTCAAAGTTTCCTATGAAGGCATCTAGTCGTTCTAATAGCTTAACTTACTTCTAAGACTGGCAGAATCTGAGTATATGAATATTCATTGTATTCACAAAGTTCTCCACAGTTTGTCCCATCATTTGTCCCATCAACTCTAAAGGTGTGGACAGTCTCAGCAATCTGGGCCTTTTTTGTCAGCATTTTCACCACTAACCCAGCCTCACACTTTAGACATTATGTAATGTCTTTCTCTTTGATTCTATCTCTGTCGTTCTCTCCTGCTCTCTCTCATCTCCAAGTCCCACCCCTCATTCTATCTGGTAAATCCTCAGACCACTGGAGGTCAATGAAGGTAAAGAGAAATTCCTTCACAAAGTATTGTTGTTACTAGTTTAACACCCCATCAGCCATTTTAACATTACCCCACTGTATTAATGTCTCTTCTCATGCACCATCTCAAATAGCTTCATGTGGTGTCACTTCAGTGTTGATGGCACCACACAGGTGTTTTCCCATATTCCTAAGAATTAGGGTGACTCCCAAATATTTCACCTTGTGTCTGTGGGATACTTGACAATCAACCAGTTGATGAAATGTGGATGAAATCCCCATATGAAAGAAATACTGGTGAAAAATGTTTCCCACATTAAACAGGAAGGGACAGTAGGAAAGGAGTGGGCTGGTTGTTAATTATGAGAAAAAAGTGCATACAGACCACTTCGAACAATCGGAATGAAAAAGTCCCTCACATGGCTGCACTATATCACTCATTCCTGGCCTCTGTTGGGAGGATGATGCATGTGAGCTTTCAGAATGAGAAATGACACCATTCCATGCGTCTGTGTGGGGGGAAAATTTGTATTTGGAATGTTATTGAAGTATTTGCCAGGTCTGGGCCTCCACAGGATTCTGAACATGGCAAAATGCTGAAAGGTCATAGAGTTGTTTTTCCTCCTCATCTTCTATATTCATACTTTCATAATCAAATTTGGGCAATGGTGATTTCTGGAATTGAGCTTGTTTTGCCAAGAATATTATAACAACAGCTGTGATTGGGTAGGGCTTGATTCATGAAAGCAATCTGGACAAGTATGTAGTGCAGCATGTCATTGTGAAGAAAAAAGAAAAAGAGATATAAACCACTCAGACGAGTACAGGCTGATAGTTACTAGGTAGTGTTTTCTGACCAAATTGCCAGTTAGATGGACAGGAAAAAGTTACCTTAAAAATGAACAAATAGCTGAACTGGATCTAATTATGCTGTGGAATTTGCATAAGAGAAGATCTCTACCATGGAGTCCCCAAGTTATAAGACCAACATGGAAGATAAAAGTATGACAAATGTGTCAGTTGGTTTAATTTCTCATTTTGAGAACATTGACTTCTAGCCTTTTAGCTTGTTTGTCATGATTAAGATCCCATTCAACACTACTTGCTATGCTAAGCATCTGGTCACAGAGCATGATTGTTTTGCTTCTATTACTATGGTTTATCTATAATTAATGGTACACAAACATGGATTAAAGAGAGGCTGGAGCAGAGTTCTCACTGGCTCTCACGCTATTGTTTTTGGAAGTGTTTGCTTCAGTCATCGAGATGGTTGATATAGCCAAGCTGTGGCCAAGCCAAAACTAATGTTGCATGACAGAGTTTTCAGTTGACAGCTTTGTATTTCACTATTCCCTCTGAACTTTCCTTCGCTGCAGCCTTTAAAAGTATTTGAAGAGTTAATTTGAGTGTAGATTCTCATTCTTGTTCTGTTTTCTGAGACCCTATCAGAGTGCAAAAAGTTTAGCCATGGTCTCAAACACCACTATATTAATTTTTAAGACGATTTTCGCATGAAAGCGATGTGACAGTCAGTAAAAGTGTTTTTTCAACAAAAGCGCACATTTGTGGGCAGAGCATGGACAATTCAGTTGAAGTGAAATGGCAAAGATAAGGACTTTACTCCACCATCCAGACTTGCTTCGGCCCCTTCCTGTTCCTTTTCCTGGGCCTCTTGTGTTTCTGCCTCAAAAACAGAATGTTAAACCCAAATTATAAGAGCGCACTTTTAGCATGGGCGAGCTACACAGCAGCAGCTGGCATCATTTGATGTTTTCAAGAACCATTTTGGGGTTGTGCCATGTATGCACTGCCTCTTCTCTATTCACAGAAACCAAAACAATAGTTTTTTCCTTCTGGTGGTTTTATGCAGGCCTTCTTTCATAAAGTTTGGCCTGCCAGTCTCCAAACCCTGGACAAATAGGTTTGTTTGGCCAATAAAATGTAATTGTTCTGTTAGCATTTATTCGCCAACTCTAATACTGGACTGTGTGCTGTGTGTCTGCTCTGCTATTGCACATTTCTCTGGCAGAAATGGTAGCATGTGTGCTCGCTGACCAATTTCCCTAAAGAGCAAAATCAGACTTAGGAATGTGTTCAGATGCTCATAGTGGAGTAGTAAAACAAAATCACCAATAAATGTGTACCTTGTATTTGTGTGTAGCCTTTGTTTGATGGAGAGATTACAGGCCTCGGGTGAAGGTCTAAAACTGGACCTTACATGAGAGCTTTCTGCGGCAGCACACTGCTGCGACAGGAAAAGAATTACTATGCCTTTTGTGGCTTTGTTGTTATTGGCTGACTCGTGCATCCACTCCATGGTTCTCTGGAACTCATTAAAACTGCTGCAGTCTGGAGTCAGTCATACATTTAAGGAAAAAATGGGAAAAAAAGATATTCATAGTCAGAATGTTTAAGCTCAGTTGCTGATCCTTGGGGTGTGTCATAGAGTTTCTTAAAACGCAGTTGAGGCCTGGTAACATTACCTTCACATGGATACTCCATGGCAGTCCATATTATGTCATTTTTACTTGGAAATAAAGGTACTAAACAGGGGTCTTTGGGGTAATCCTGTAGAAAGAGGGACAACTTTTGTTTCCCTGGAGAACCTGATTCTTTTAGAATCACTTGTGTAAATAATCTATACATTTATAAGGAAAGATTAAAGAACCTTTACATAATGGGAAGATTAAAAAAGTCTCATGACATTGTAATATTGTATATTCCAAGAACTGTTCAGGACCTTTTTTAAAGTGTAATGTGTCATTGCACACAAACTAAACATGTTTCAGAAATAAGAAGCAGCTGTAGGGGCCCAGTTTGGTGGCCTGCAAATCTGGTTACTGTAATGTTGATGGGACCAACACATGGCAGCATAGGCACCTCAGTGCTTGGCTGCTTTTGGATTCCTAAACTAAAACTACTGGAACAGCTGTGTGAGGCATGTAACTGTTAACTGTGTACTGACTGTACTTTTTCCAAACCCCTGCCTGCTTTCCTTATTCCTAGGAAATATTCTAGGAAAATATACTCACAGGTCGCTGGCAGATGTCAGATATTTGAAGCATGTATAGAGACATACTCAGATTTCTCACCTTGTGGTCAACTTTATACAGGAAACTTTCTATTGCATGACTTTTATGTTTTAAAACCCAAATTTAACAAAGGAGGACATCCGTCATTATGCTGTAGGCAGTGATACCCACTGGGTTTGTTTGTTTAAACGTGTGAGGCATTTCAACTTTCTCTCATTTATTTATATTGTAGATCTCAAGTCTGATTTGTGACTCATTTTACCACAAATGGATCGGATATTCAGAGGAGACTAGGACTGAGAGTCCCTGGATGTTCTCGGTTCCAGACCCATATTGCACAAAAAGCATTATGTAAATGCTATAATATTTATTATGAATAATAAATGTTAAAATTGTGTGTAATGGTTTAGTTGGTTATGTTTAAATATTGTAGCTGGTTATGTGCAAATGATGAACTGATGCTACAGAATTGTTCTTTACTGCCATTAACTGCCATTAACTGTGCTTTCAGATCTTGGTTTGTGGTGTGAATGATTAATTTACAGATTTTTCTGTTGAGTATTTGTGGGTGCTTCGTTGAATAAAGGCACATACATGATCCATCCATCCATCCTTCCATTTTGTACAAGGTTAACCTGCTTCTACAGAGGTTGGTGCTCTGTTTGAAATTCAGGCCAGTGAGCACAGACAAAGCAATCACGTTAGATGTTCACTGAGCTTTGTGCCACTGAATGGCAGGATGTTTGTAGAACACAATTATTTACTTGGGGTGGCAGGGCCATGGACTTAGAATTTGAAATTGCTTTGAACTGGATTTAAAGTACAAACGCACTTTTGTTTCAATGCACTTGTGGTTATATCTATACTACTCACAAAATATTAGGGATATTCAGCTTTTAGGATGGACAAAAAATGCATTTCAACCTTTACAGGTGAAAATAATGTGACCTTCCCTTAACGTTTGAATGCACATGTCCGACTGTTCAGTGTTTCAGTACTTTTTACTAGGGATGTCCCGTTCCGATATTGATATCGGAAACAGGTCCGATATCAGCCCAAAAAAACTCTATCGGATTATATCGGACTGCGTTAAAAATCTCCGATATAAACAGTCCGT
>JBBKCR010000027.1:9530642-9542717 GCA_037577295.1 Ladigesia roloffi | reverse complement strand
CATTCATACATTCCACACAACAAAATAGGTAAAAGTATTCATGATTTGTGCTGATTATTGTATCGGATTTGTATCGGCATCGGTTAGTACTGAAGGCTGCAATATCGGTATCGTATCGGAAGTTAAAATGTTGTACCGGGACATCCCTACTTTTTACACAACTTGCAGTTCCCTTAAAATGAGCCTAATGGCAAAATTAACAATATGTGTTTGGTGGTCTTTCTTAGATCCTCTCCGTGGATGCTAATGGTGCCATCAGTTTGGGGGCCAGCTTCCATATATTTGGTCTTTCTGATGTTGAGCTTCATGCCATGGTCAGCCAGGCGTGATTTCCATTGCCATGTTTGGTGTTGCAGTTTTCTTTTAGACTGGTCCGTCAAGAAGATGTCGTCAACATACAGGAGTGACCATGGATTGGGTGCTTGGAGATTGGCGGTTGCTGTGTCCATGCAGATATTGAACAGAAGAGGCGAGAGGGTAGAGCCCTGGTGTACACCCACGTCGATGGTGAAAGGGGGCGAGACTCTCAAGAGGCATTTGACTACACTGGTGACATTTGTGTAGAGTAATTTGACCCAGTTGACATATGCTTCTGGGACTTCATGGGCTCGTAGGGCGTGTCAGAGGAGGTTGTGTGGCACACTGTCGAAGGCTTTCTCCAGATCTAGGAATGCCAGGTGGACCGTTTGATTCTTCTCCCGTTTTTTCTCAACCAGCAATCTTGGGCCATGGATGGCATCTGTGGTTCAACATTCTTTGATGAATCCGCATTGATTTGGCATGATTTTGACAATCTGCCACAGATGGTCATTTAGGATTTGTTCGAATATCTGCAATGCATGGCATAACAGGTGGTTTGGACGGTAGTTGCAGCAGTCGGTGACATCTCCTTTGGCTTTCCAAATGGGGACAGTGATGCTGGTAGTCCAGGCCATAGGTGCTCTGCCCTCCAAGACTGGGCCGTAAATGGGACTGGCACTGTGACTTGGCGGGTGGGGGAATTCCACATTACTGATCTGGGAGAAATACTTGCTCCAATGATTGAGAATGGCAGGAGGGTCACGTAGGACTTGTTGGTTAGAGTTATTGATGTGTTTCACTTGACCGATATCAAGCGTTGAGCGGTGTCGAGCTTTGGCCAACCTGTAGATCTTGTTCGTTCCTCCGGGGGCATCCAGGTTGCTGTACAACTGGCCATAATGCACCGCTTTCACCTCTGCCACTGCTTTCTTAGCTACCACCTTCAGTCCTCTGTACCGTTGGTAGTTATCTTCTCCCTTTGGTCCAATAATCGAGCAGTTAATTTCCTGGTTCAATAAGAATGACTATTTAAGCAGTCCTCCTCGTCATCCAAGATGTCACTGAACAATTGATCAATTGTTCAGTGTTCAGCATGAACAACATAGGACTAATTTTATCTTCGTCTATGACTATGCTCTAGCTCATCATGGTCACATCATTAGGGAACAGCTGCTGGAGAATGGGGTACTGTGATTGGAGGGACCTGCACTTTCTCCAGACCTAAATACCATAGAATAACTGAGTCTCCATGTTGAGGCTCGCAACTCTATACCCTAGAACCTCAATGACCTGACCCCCTGGAGCAACTGAGGGTTAAGTGTCCTGCTCAAGGACACAATGATGGGAAGCGGGGGGTTTAACCTGCAACTTTGTGGTCATTGGGTTCACATGCAATTTTTTTACCGACTAAAGCTACTATGCCTGAACAAGTTTTGGTGTGTGGCAGGGAGCACCGCTCATGTATTCTGTAACCAGTGTTGAGTTAAATAATACCAAGTAACATTTGCATTAATTCAAGAACCCAAGATTACAAGGGTATACTGATATCTCTATTTCATATCCAGCATTAATTTTCTCAGCTACAGTAGCTCTTCTATGGGACCAGGTGAACTAGCCTTCACACACATATCGAGGCTTGTACACCCATGATCCTTTCGCTGGTTCACTGATCATTCTACTTTAGACTGCTGCCTAATATATGCCACCCCTTGAAAAGTACCTAAGATAATCAGTGTTATTCAGTGGTTTTGTTGTGAATGCTGTGGCATATTATATATTATATATACAACTGAGAAAATGAAGGCTATAATTTGATAAGTAACTAAAATATAATGTTACTTGCTCAAAAACATCAACACAGTATATTGTATGCATTATATCTTAAGCAAAAGCTAATCTTACTAACCACTTAAGTGCTCATTTTAATTGCAAATTATTGACCTACATCTTTGGGTCTAATTTGTTAGGCACGTTTTCTACACAAATAAACTTCAGCCAGTTATGCCAACGGTGGTGTTACTGCTCCAGTGTTAAAGGGCCTCCAGTCAGTTCAAAAAGAGCAGCTTATTCGTTAGGAAGCGAGGTAAAAACTATTGTGGTGTCCATCATTACATGGCTCAGGGGCGTTGAATGTTGAAACAGAACCAAAATAAACTGGTTGGGGTTTTCAGTTGGAAGCTTTTAAATAGGCCCTGCTTACAGGCTGACCTTTGCTCTGGGAATGAAAAAAAGACTCACCACCGACTGGGTTATTCTATAATATGAAGTTGACAACATTAGAGTTAACTTGATAAATAAAAGCAAATGACTGAACTCAGAACTCAACATTTACAGTTTATTCACATTTTCCAAATGGTGATAAAAAACCCATAAAGGTACATTAGTGGCTGATACAAGTTCAGTGGTTGAGTTATAGTCTCTTTGAAAGCTTGGCCAATCATCATATACAGAATCAGAGCAGGTCAAATCTATAGACCAATAAAAGTTGAGATGACTGTCTGACTGATGATCACATTGATGAAGATTTGAGCAGGGTTCTACAGCTTGTGTCCACTGGCTTTTACAAATGCATTAATGAAAATTGTGCTGTCTGTCAAAAACAGCTTATGTTTAGTAGGCAAACCATGCCAGACTGCAATGACATACATTTTGGACTTTCTATAATTTAACAAGCTTTTTTTTACCCAATAAGTGTCATGTTTTCAATTATATCAAGAAGAAACGTCCCTTGTAGTTTTACAGCAACCACCAGTGCTTTAGATTCACCGAAGGGTTCCACCTCATGACATATTGTTCTTATGATCCCTCTCAAAGCTCTGGTCCTGATGACTGCACTACATCATGATTTCTGTGATAGGTGGGAAAATATACTATCATTTGTTTGTGTTTCCCATAAAACAATGCTATCACTTCTACAGCTAGTTCTAAATAATGCTGACAAGCCTGAGAGGTGTAAAATATGTATGTCGTGTGCATGTTTCTGGAGAAAGTTGTACAGCCTGCACAGTAAGAGGGGCAGAAACAAAGTGTGACTGTGGTTCAAAGGGTGGAGCAACTGTGAAATTTAGTGTTGGGTTGTAAATGCACTACATTTAAGGTAATAATAGCTTGAGGTCTGCAGAGTTAACACTGCTGCTAAGGTGATGCAAGCAAACATTTTGAGGAGTATATAGATAGCCTTAAGGGATGCTTTTATTCTTAAAATCTAGAGTGAAGCCAGCAAATCCTGTGCATGCGCTTTTACAAGACAATTTCCAACAAGGATATGAAACATTTTACCTAATCAGCACTAAGGAGACAGGGGGTCAGATGCCATCTACCTTTTGACTTGCGAGTGTTAATTCTGAGGATCTCCATACGCTACTGTTATCAGATTCAAGATTTCCTGTTATTTCTCCGATAAGCTGCATTTACCTTTTTTTTATCTGTACTTGGCTGTTTGCTGGTCTTGCTCCTCCACATTTCCTGAAGGCCCTGCTGATTCTGTGAATTGCCTGTTGGGTATGAGGGGGAGTCCGCAGAGTTTTGTTATGAATAAAGATGTCATTAAACCCCGTAACTCTGAGAGATTTTTTTTATTCTAAATGTGAAGACATTATTGGATAACTAGCATAATTGATTCAGATACAGTTACACTTGCCTGTTTGCTGAACTATAACAATGGAAAATAGCATCAGTGTTATAGCTATATTCCATACATCTAATCTCTCTCACTAGCTATTTTCCATAGATTTCCCTTTCCCTGTCTTTTGACACCCCAACATGTGTAATCAATATACTCCCCAAACAAAACATTGCAGTAAAAATATATTTGAAATTTTAAATACATTTGAAATTAAACCTGTTAAAGCTGATAATTATTTTATATGAGATTAATGATTGAATCTTTTTTCATGCAAGTAGTAAAGCATAAGCCTAAAATTGATGTCAGCTCATTGAGTAGCACCCAACCCAAGTTTTGTGTAGATGATTGTTTTCCTCTAGCCTCTGGCTATTAACCTAGATTATTTCTTGGTTGAATGTGACGTAATAGACGTCAGGAGATTAAAATAATTTTTAAGATTCCCTTGTAGCTCAGTCAAAAGCTTATCTACATGCATAAAACTACACAGTTATTTGAAATTATGACAGACGAGCCATTAATACCTGAGGCATCCTTTTAATACATGTTTCTTTAAAGGAACCACATATTTTTAAAATAGGATTATAGTTATTTATTATATTATATAAACTGAAAACATTTATTTAAAGAATCATACTGAGAAAGAGTCTTTCAGGACCAATGGTGCTCATTTGGCATCACTCCAAAGAATCAATTTAGACTGCATAAAAAATTAGTTAAAACACACATGCTAATAAATTCCAAAGACACAAGGGTAATTATTGTAGTCATTCCACAGTCATTCCACTGAGTATCTAAAACGTTCTATGTATGCTAGATTTTAGACTGTTTAACTGCATCTCCTCCAAGCTTGACTGTAATTACAATATCTATTAAACTGGGGGTGTTATTTGTGTTTTTGCACCATTATACAACTGACCCAGTGTTTGTAATTGAATGGAAATGCAAATCAGTGGGAAAGGATGGTAATGATGTCAGACAACCTCATTTTCGTGTACACTGGGTGTGTCAGCCACCACACAGGATGATTTATTGCAGTTTTACAACAGTTCCAAACTACACTTGACACTTAGGTGCAGAACTATTACAAGCACATAAGAAAACAAGGCTCAAGGTTTGCCAGCACTGGACAGATAAACTGTAGTTTTTCCCCATGAAATGTCCTGAAAACTTGGCAGTGCATGGAATCAAAGTTTTACATTAAAAAGGAAACAGCATTGCCTGATATGTAGAGTATGGTTAGAGTGATAACGAGCTGACCAAGTCTGGTTTTTTGTCTGGTTACTGAGGTTGCATATTGAACTCTACACTCTTTTCCGTGCTGGTTTTCACACATCTGCAGTGAAAGCTGCAGTTCTGGTAAATGCATATGTTTTCTTAAAACAGTATGGTCTGTGCATCACCTAGGCTAAAGAGGGTGTTATGCTGTCATCACAGCATAAATATGTCTATGGTCTTCCATGTACTGGTGCTAAAAAAAGGTCATAAAAAGTTCACACCCTTTCAGAATTACTAACTACTGATGTGCATGTAGACATACTCTGGTATTAAGCCCCATATAGTTAATCTAGAGGCCCAGAGGCTTCTCAGTACTGTCTTTAGTACAGCTATTTCCCACCCATATCCACTCACTCATACATCCCACACCTCCTCTGTGTTCCTGTTTTCTCTGCATTGCTTTAGCTCTATGTGGTTTGGGAGTTGGAGAGTCAGACCTTTCATTATAAAACAAGGCCTCTGAGAAGCATCCCTGCTGTGTCTCTAAACGCTGGGGGAACTCTACATGCTGTGTGTGAGAGAAGGATTATGGTGATATTACGTCAAGAAATTTTGTTGCTTTTGCATTTCAGCTTCACTCAAGGAAATCATCACTTACTGCCTGGAGTGGGTCCATTTCGAGAAAACGCCACCACACATTTCCCACCCATGTACGTTCCCACATGTGCTCTGTGGGTTTTCTGAAGGTTGCTTGAGAGCTACAAAGATTTATTCTAAAACCCAGCCAGAAATACTATCTGCCTGAAAATTTAAAGAATCAAATTCCAACACCAGCTGCCTTTAGTTTTGTCTCAGGATTTTACTTTTCTTATTTTTAATTAAACTAAAAGCAATCCAAAAACTGTATCCAAACCAGGACCCATGTAGGAACCTTTTTTTATGTTCACCCTTCTCCTTCTCTGTCTCCCTGGTTTTTCCCCTAAAATTCTTTCCATCTCTCCACACCAGATTGAGCTGCATGCCAGCACCACATCTAAGACCTGGCACATCAGCTCCCCAGATGGCGTGCTTGTTTGTCATTGCTTGCTCAGTACTGTACTGAATGTTTCCTCTTACGCATATTCTCCTTCCATGCTCTCTTTTATACCACATTCTTCAAACATCTTTAACGTTTGTCTTCAAAGCCTGAACCGTTAAGACCACAAACAACCAGAATTCCACCATGAACTGCAATTCCCCTGGCAGCACCTGGGAAAAGTGGTGCTTCAAGGCTTCACAGAACTGCACTGTTTTAGTAACTGACATTGTCAGACCATCAGGTTTGCCTGTGTGTCTAGACACAGAGATATGGTTATCTAAATTGCTTGCTAATCCCCAGTAGACAAAGCAGGAGTCCAGAGACTATTGTCCTGTAGGACAGATAAAAGCATTGATGAGGACTTCAAGAATTGATAAAATGCTCTGGAATAGATGTCAGCTGTTTGCTCATTGCTAGCACTGTGTCAGGAAACAAAGTCTCATGTAAATGATTGTTTTCCACTGGATTCTTTTTTGGTTAAATGTGACCTGTTGTTTAGAGAGTGCGATGGCAAGTTTTTATTTATTCTCAAGGTTTCCTGGTAGAGGAGACAATAACTATTCACACACCTAAAACTATAGGTGGCAAAATGGTTATTTAAATATATACAACAGGATAACCTTTTCCTTTTAATCTGTTTAAGTAGTGAAATGCACTAAAATTAATTTCCAAGATAGTATCCTCCAAGGAATTGCTCCAAAGTATCCTTTATATAATAGACTGAGTGAGAAATCCTGTGTTTGTCAGCTTTATTAATCTCAGATCTGATTCTCTGAAATGTGAATGGCAAAAAGTGATGAAAAAATCTGACTGTTTTCCAATCCTACTGAAGTCTCATTTGTAGGATCTTGAACATATGATTAAGTTTAACCTCAGATTTTGTGTGTTTTTTTGCCATTCAGCGGTGGTTATAACCTGAACACAACCTTGAGAGTTTATAGGTAGCACATTTCAACCTTATATGCTGTAGTTTTATGGTGTCTATCAGTAAAGATTTAAAATTCTGTCTCTGAATGTTAATGGTAGAGACCATTGGCCTTTTAGCTAATGTTATTTGCTGATACGTGATTTTTCATGTTGTGTTTGCTTAAAAGTGCAATGCTGTTATGAAATATAGGATACATGTTCTGTTTGGTAGTTATAATCATTAAGGAAATGTACATATCTACACTCATGAATGGTAATGCTTTGCTAAGTATGCTAAGTGCATCTTTTAAAATGGTAATGTTTAGCATGAAATTGCAGAACTACTCAAATACAGCAAATACAGAATGCAATAAAAAACAACAAAATTGCTTCACATTACTGCACATTACTGTTATTTATTCCTCTGAAACTTGAATGTTTTACAATATGACTATTGGCCAGTTGCAATTTGCAAGTCTAAAAATCTGATTCGCCTTCCTGTGTGAAAAACGCCTTTGACATTTGAACTGGTGCCCAAACAAGCCATGCTGGAGGATTTGTTCCTAAACATATATGTATCAGCCCTCAACATTCATTCAGTGGTTAAAAGCACCATCTGCCAGAAAACCACTTTGTCACCTTAATAACAAGAATTACCAGGTAATGTCTACTCTAAGAAAGAAGAAAGAAAAGATCTGACTTTGGCTTTCCCAAACAATTCATCAAGTTAACGATGCAGCTGTAGCACGCATGATTCAGAGTTTTTTTGTTGACAGTACTGAGTCATAACAGTTAAGGCCATCAATTCATTAGCTATTCTTTCAATCATGTCATTGTGGAGAAAGAAATGACAGAGAGAAGAACACACTTGTTGCATTCAGCTACTCCTTCTTTCCCTCCTTTCATTACCCTCGCTGTGTCTTATCACTTCTTGTCATCAAACACTCATATCCTCACATTGTCCCCAAGGAGTGCTGACCTCCCAGCTGGATGTTTAAACCAAATTTGACCCACTCATTTTTTCTCTCTCTTTTCCTTTTTAGTCCTCTTTCCTGGGCTTTCAAAACGAAGAGTGGAAAGGATGATGATGCAGGAGCATTTACTATTTTTAACAGCTGAAGAAAGTTTGTTTCCTCTTTTTCAGTCTTTTCCATGTCCCACAATATCCTAGAAGCAAAGGCCAAGGTTGAAGGACATCAGTGCCACTCTCTGTACTACTTTCACCCACACACTGTCCCGCAGCACTGTGGGAAGCAGCTGTGGCTTGCATGTGACGCGGGCGCAGTGGAGGGGTCATGGAGTCAGAGGTCGAGGGGTTAAGGGGAAGGTTTGGGGGTGTTTGGGTAGGCTCAGTGCCAGCTTAGAGGAACGTGCAGATCAGCAGTGGGCCTGACAGGCTTTGACACAGCTGCTTCATTGGAAAAGTGCTGTCCATACAGTCTTCCCACTTACATTATATGGGGAAAAGTATTGGGCTGCCTGACCATTATACCAACAAGGACTTTATTTGAATGCAGGGACATTGCATTCAAGTACAGAGAATTTAATAGAGAGTTGAGCCACCCTTTACAGCTATTATAGCTTTTACTATTTTTGGAAGGCTTTCCACAATATTTTGGAGTGTAAAACATGCTCAAGTATTTATAGGTTATACAGTGATTAATGGACAGTAGCAGTCCAAAGAGGAAATTTCATCCAATAAAGGTGGCTAATTAAAACAATACATTTGAATACTCAGGAACCCAACTTTTTGCGTAAAAAGTATTTAAGTTAAAATGATACATATGAATCTGTATATTTAAATTGGTTGAGAGATACTGAGCAGCTCCAAAAAGGTTTTAGGGTCTAAATCTCTCAATAATCTCACATTCATGGACCTTTTCTCAATTTTGCCTTTAATATTTCCACTTATATATTTGAGATACTGTAAGTTAAAAATGAAATTAAATATTTGAGATACTGTAAGTAAAAAATTATAATTTTAAGTATTTTTTATGCAAGCAGCCACTGATTTTCAGTATTGCATCAAGTACTTTAAAAGACCTAAATAAAGGCGTAAGGAGTATTTTTTCTCTTTGAAGATAATACTTAAGTGCATTTTGTTATCACACGCTACCACCATTCTAAACCAGCTGGCCAAAACATTAACCACCTTTATTCTAATGACAATTTCAGCTCCTGGTTTGTTAGAAACACTGCAAGTGCTCTGATCTAAAGGAACTAGTTATTTTTTCCTCCAATTTTAACAAGCTCACTATTAGTCATATTATCTCAGTATTAATCACAGCCAGTTTTCCTCTATAGAACAATGTCAGCAGGCCCAAAGGGGGAGAGCTATGACGTATTTCCCTCATGCCGTGTGAAGCCAATCATGACTCAATCTTGCAATGCATCAAATTGAGCTCTGAATTGAAGGATTCAGGGATTCATCTGAAACTTAAAGATATCCAGGTAAGCAAAAAAAAAAAAAAAAAAACACCAAAAGACCTTGTTAACACTATGGTGAAGTAAACATAAACTAAACCCCACTTTGTTTGGATGTGGAAAAATGGTTTTAAAAATGACCAATCACTTTAATAAATGATATTTTAAAAGTAAACTTTAAGTTAGGTGTAAATGTGAAATTTCTGGATTTGGTCTGACTGCTTAATTACATGCTTAATTAAATGCTTTCTAACATATTTAGCTATGCAATTTATTATATTGAATTATACACAATGAAGTATAGTAATGACTAATTTACACATGGTAAAACATGTGATTTTCTCTGCAGCATTACACTCTACACAGAAAAGCAGAGTCTTACCCTGTCTGAGTCTTATCAGTCTACAGGTCCAGTCTAGAGATGAGGCCATGAGAGTTAACCTAGATGACATTAGGTCTGGCATCTTTCACCACTCACAGTGACCACTTACTTATCTTTGTATATCATTCTTAAAGCTTTGATTATTTTACTGCCATTGTAGGATTACTTGATGTTGCCTGGAATACAACACCGTGTTATGAAGCGGGTGTGTGGAGTTCTGAATCCAGTGCAGAACATTCCACAGCAATATATCACAGTATAACATTAAGGGTCTGGGGCACTGATAAGGCTTTAGGACTGTGTTAGCTCTCACATTCATAGGCATCTCTTATCGTAGTTCTTTAAAAGTAAAAGCATTCAAGCTTTAGTTCTTAAGCCATGTGAGTGTCTGAGAGAAATGACATGCAGTCAGACAAAAACAAAAAGACATTCACATATTTTCCGTGCTAATGTATTTGCTGAAATGTTGCCCTAACATCTGATTTGCATTCTGTGTTTTCTCCAACACTAAATTTTCTTACTAGGGTTGTAGCTATAGAGGAGATTCATTTAGTAGTTTTTTTAATGCATTGCTTTACAGCAAAAATTTGAAATAAAATTTTTTTCTGAAAATAAAAGAAAAATTATAAGAAAATGTAGCTATTTATCTTATTGTTTCAGGAAGTTATGGTTAATACTTTAGCAGTAAAGTGTACTACACATTACTATATGGTCTGCAGCGTTTTACTGCTGCTACTTCCCATTGATTGGGCTTTGCTTTGGTTAAAAAAGGAAAGGAAAATTAATTTTCAAGCTGGTAGTTGCTGTGTGGTATTGCTGTAGTGGTTTGAGGGCAGAGGGATTGGCACTTGGCTTGGCTTCCCAGCTCAAGGCAAATTACTTGATGGACACGTCTAGAAAAATCAGACGGTCATTGCTGCGGTAGACCGTTCAACAGATCTTGGTTAAAGAGTGACTAGAGATCAAGAGAAACAGTAGTGCTCCATTGTACATGCAGAAAGAATGTGTGTGTGTGTGTGTGTGTGTGGATATGGTGACTGGTGCCCCTGTAGGAATGCTGACCAGTTCGCGGGACACATATAGACTTGCTGTGGGAAAAAAGTGGGACTAAAATTAAAACATTATACTTGTAGTTGAAAATGTCACAGTTCAATTTGGACTTTAAGTCACGTGTTTGTCACTAACATTTGGATTGCTGATACTGCTTCAATCCTACCATGAACCACCATTTTACATTCTGTAATCATCTTATTTGTGTTCATTGTGTGAAATTTCATTCACACGATCCCGCAAAATAATGTCTGTCATTACTCCAACCTGCCACTGCAGAACAGTTATGGATTTAAGAAGGGACATTGATGCTACTCCTATTCATCAGCAAGCATCCCCATGTTTCAAATATCCAGATTTTAACCAAAAAACTCTCTGTATGTTTCTTAAACAGAAAACAAAGCAGACTCCCAAAAAGCTGAACTTTTTTTTCAACTTCATGGTTGAATACCAACGCATGAAGACTGTCCACAGACACCTTGGAGGTACAATAAAACTTGTGGCTAACCTATTTGGGTGGAATTGGTTTCTTTAACAATTTACCTCTTAGTATTCGCAAGCATACTAAGAACAACAAAAGGGAAGTGTAATTGCTCTGTTTCTAACCTGTGAGAATAAATGAGCTCCTAGATCTCAAAATGGTTCATTAAGTAAAGCCTGACTTGACACGTAGGTTTTAGCCTAAACTTGAAAATGCCTAAACACTAACTGGAAGATAATTCCAAAGCTGGAGTGTGTGTGTCAAATAGCTCTTCCCCCTGCTGTATAGCTTTTATCATACTGAGAACTAGGAAATAGCCAGTGCTTAGCGAAGTCTCTCAGACTTTCTTAAACATGCTTGTTTTCAGTGTACTGTAAGATGCAGTGAACCCTGCAACTGAAGAACATCCCTCTAGTCTATGCTATGCACTTTTTGTCATGCTTATAAACCCCAATTTCACGTTAAAAACCTACAACATGTATGCTGTGTCTTGTGAAAGAACGACCATACATAATTACTGCTTACCAATCAATGTGCCTTCTCTCTTGTCAGTTATTCATCCAACATGGAAGAAAAGGTGATTTTAGCTATTTTTGAACACTGGTAGCTGTACA
>JBBKCR010000027.1:9502949-9530542 GCA_037577295.1 Ladigesia roloffi | reverse complement strand
GCTGATTGAGGCAATTCAAAACATTTGTAAATCTGTATCAAACCATTAAGAGGGTGTAAAGGACATGTGAAGAAACCTTCCTAAATAACCTCTACATAACACAGGCTCTGTCCCAATTAAAGTTTATTTTCTATGACCATTTAGACATATTTACACTGTAGGTATGTCTTTGGACAGGTATTTCATTTTATACACTAGTTATTAAGGATCCTGGTCCTAGAGTAACCCTGCAGTTTTGCACATTTTGCCTGCCCTAACACACCTCATTCAGCTTACAAACACCTCTTTAATTAGTCAATGAGTTGAGGCAGGTGTTTTAGAGTGTGGAAAATATTAAAATAATAACTGGAGTAGTGTCCCTGGACCAAGAGTTATACTCAATTTGTGTTCTATTGCAGCTGTTCATATGTGGGAAATTAAACTCACATGCTTCTTTACCATCAATGTCAATTAATGACTTTATTTGTAACTTTACCATTATTTCCATGTGACTTGGGTTTCTGTTATAATCCTGTTTACCAGTTAACTTGACAGAAAATTGGAAGTAACATGTGTCTTCATATGTCATGTGTGATCAGTCAGTTGCTGACCTTATGACAATCATTGTGGCATACATAAACCAAGATCATATTTTTCCACAAACCACCTAGTCTGTACTGCATTTGGTCCTCTGTATTATGTCATAATT
Source organism: Ladigesia roloffi (assembly GCA_037577295.1). Taxonomy (NCBI): domain Eukaryota; kingdom Metazoa; phylum Chordata; class Actinopteri; order Characiformes; family Alestidae; genus Ladigesia; species Ladigesia roloffi. The sequence goes on along the minus strand of JBBKCR010000027.1, from coordinate 9,529,854 downwards.
ATGTGTCACATCACTCAACCATAAATCAAATCAGTTTTGTTTTGAACTCTGCTTCTTCTTCAGAAGGATTACAGAGGTATAGATTCTTTCCATTTCGCATGATCTCCCAAACCACAAGACCCTCCATAGATCAACCGCCACTGCTGTGTGTCATGTGGAAGTGTAGTCCATATTGCTCTCAGTCAGTGGAGGCAAACATCAGCTGAAATTTGTCTCTTGGTGAGAACATGGTTGAAGACATTAAGTGTCCTATAGTGTCTTAGGACAAAGCAAATAATGCAGCTTGTAGATTAATTACCACACATGCAGCTTACATCTTTAAAAGATGCATTCAGGAAAGATCACAGAAATTAGATCTTCTGGAAGAACAAGTCTCCTTGTTTTCATTCATGACTTATGACACATTTTAACTTGGTGTATATTAAAGAACTGCACATGAAAACGTTATACTATGTGTTGCCACAAGGGAGATCGTAAAAATCAAAAGGTTTGAGCAGGGGTGGAGTTGGTGTTTCTGAGGCCCCAAATATGCCAAACGACCCTAATTAAAGATGATTGTTTTTGCATGTGCATATGTTCTGTGGTGGTAATGATGAGTGGTGTGTGTTGAAGAATATATACTGAGGGTTTGCCATTGTTATCTAGGCAGGACTGTCAATATTACATTTGTTTCCTTAAGTATAATTATTTATGTTTTAATGTGTCAACTTGTGAGAAACAAGAAAGTTATCTGGAGTGAATGTGTGCTCAACTTACTATTAGTTTTGTAAAGTAATAGTTTGTATGTTAGCATAGTGTATTGCACATTGAGTTTTTCTGCAGATTTATGCGGTTTAATTGGATTTATTTAGACTTTAAAAATTTGTATTGTTTTTGTTCCTCTGTCTCTGTGTGTCTGTGTAGTTATAATATAAGCAATTTGCTCTGAGATCAGTATAGTTTTCCAATTCTGATTCTAGCAGAATGGTGAACTAATAAATGCCAGACAGTCTTATTGTCTGACCATAGTCCCTAGTGGAGAGAAGCTGAGACAGCATACAGTAAACAAAAAGCAATTCCCCTTTGCAACTAGTCTCCACATGCAACAAAAAAGTTTGAGTGAACAAATGCGCCCCCTGGTGTTAACTTTGCCCTCCGTGTCAAATGGCTCCCCCTGGAGTTAAATGGGGTTATCTCCATTAGTTTAAGCAGAAAAACTACCAAGCTACCAATAGCTGGTTAGTCTACAAACAAAAGCTGTTATATTAGAAGCTGTGGAATTCTGGATAATTTCAGCTTTCAAAACATTCATTGGCTGGTTTTCTAAAGTCTGTTCTTCATAAGTTAGAGATGAGTATAAAGAACCTTTTTTTATTATTTAAGGACTTTCATCCAATGTAAAGGTTCTTTACTGTGAATGATTTATAAGAGCAGGACTCTAAAGACAACCTGAAATTAAAAAATTACCTTGTTATTTCCCTTGCCATGTTAACCGCAATGTATCATATTTCAAGGCAATATTCTTGTTTTTCTGATGTTTGCCCACATCTAAAACATATGGGTTTAAGTACATTAATTCACTGTGCACAAGCAGGCTAGTAAAAAATATTAACCAGTAATATGATAACAAATTTTTGATTCTGGTATAAACCTTAATGCCTGCACCTAATATAGGCATTTTATGTTATTTACTCTATTTTAGTTACAGATATTAGTAACAGAGAAATCTGCTGGTGTCCTCTAAATCAGTCTTTTTATTCAAGCTCATTAATATTATTGAGGCATTTGGTTGAGACTGTTGAGACAAAACCTGCAGAACAGAAACAATGAAAGGTACTTACAACATGTAAAAGTCATTTATTGTACTTTTTATTATCATGTTCCAAAGAAGATGGCTGAGCCCTCAGACCCATCCAACATCTTTGAAATAGATGTGATTGATAAATGTGATAACCTGCCTAATTGCCTAAAATCTGGATCTGAACTCAGTAATACATCCTTATTTCAGAAAGAAAGAAGATTCCAGCTGTGTCTGGAATCCTAGTGGAAAGCTTCAGCAGAATAGTTGAGGCAGTTACAGCATCAAAAAGGGAGGACAAACTGTATATGAAACCCATGACTTTGGAATGATATAGTTCACAAGCACATATGGGCACAATGCACTGGTATCCAAATATTAACTTTAAATAGTAACCACAGTGACAGAAGTTTAGTTTTATTAATTTTAGGTATTACTTCTTTGTTTTATGTATATGTTAATTTAACTTCAACATAGCACCACTGGGTTTCTGAGCAAGACCCTCAACCACAAGTTGTGGGAGACTGTTTCCTTGTAGTTAGGGAATGGAAGTCGCTTTGGATAAAAGCGCCTAATGAAGGCCCCAAATGTAAATGCGAATTTATCTCATTAATTGTCATTGTCATTGTGTGTGTGTGTGTGTGTGTGTGTGTGTGTGTGTGTATGGTACACAATATATAACAAGGATCATGATCTTTTATTAATTTGAGCTACACCAAATCCATTTCAATTTAAGCGGGACTCATTATGCTCTCTTTGTAATCTATCAATCTATCAATCATGCATATTTCTGCTTTAAATACTGAAGGTGTCAACAATATGATCAAAGAAAAATTGATGATTGAAAACTACTGATTTAAAAATAGCTAAAGTAGTTAAAAAGGAGGGCTAAAGAACTTTAACCCAACATTTCTCTGTGAATACACAGGCAGTGGCACAGAATACCTGCCAGTTCTGTTGTTCATGATGTAATTAAATACAAACCAGGCATGTCAAAATGGCAGGCATGACGATGTGGCAGAACATCTTGATGTTGAAAAACAGCTTAGTCATGTGCAAAACTACTGAACTTGCACAAATATTACTTGCATTGGATTAAGCTTAAACTGGGGGCAGGTGTACACATCGTAAAGACAAATGATCAGAGCACTGGGGCAGAGGGGGCAAGACTGAAGGTGAAGTGTGTGAAACATTTTACACAGCATGTGATAGGAGGGCCCTGAGGAGAAGTTTAGAGAGACAGGTACTCCAATGAAAGCAGATGTACCTTTTTTCATTTGTTGACTGTGAGGAGGCAGTGGGAGTGCATGAAAAGGGATCATTATAAGTTGACACTGAGTACAAAGAGGCAGGTGCTTGAGAACCTAAAGCCTAATATGCTTTCTGTGCATATCGTGGGTACCATAATTAATTAAGGAAAACATCCATAACACAAGGAGAGAATTTCAGTATGTAAAATAAAATAACTTTATCCTATTAGTTTTCGTAATATTAGGGTTAGTGTTCGTATTGTGCCACAGTGTGGGCGACCTCTGCTGGAACAAACGTCTCACTGCAAAAAGAAGAAAATATGGACGAAGCAGAAGGCATTTCATGGTCCATTGAGCTCAGCTCCATATATCCTATAAGTTCTAAATGTGATCATGGAAAAGGCCCAGATAGCAAAGGTCATTTGAAAACTCATGACCTAAAAACATACATCAACTAGTTAAAGACACGGATGGAAATATTTAAGGAATACCATTAAAAACGCAATAAAATCTAATCTCGGGATATCGTGTTAGGCAAATAGTCTTTTAAGGCAGATTTATTGCATGTAAGAAACCCTACCGGTCAGCGGTTAGTGACACATCTATTAGCATCTACTGAATATCCACCCTTTCTGTATCGGTTCATGTTTATTTAATTCCATATTAGCGTAAATGTGCTTGATGAGCTTTCAGAATAATGTAGAATTGTTACGTTTCGCCATTAACGATCGCATGCCTTAATCATGTGCAAACTCTCAGACTTTCAGTCTTTCTGTCAATCTGTTTTGCACATACTGAAATATATATGTATATATATTTTACTTTATGCACATTTCATACTGTGTAGAACTATGTATTTTGCTATTTAATTATAAAATTGAACATAAATGTATGTGTGCCTGGTCAGATTCCAGTTTTTTCTGACCGTTTTCTAATTCTGTTTCTGATTATAACGTTGCTGCGCATTTGCAATTCTTGTTAAGCCTTTCTGGGTTTCAGTTGCAAAAGCTTTACTGAACTAAAGTATAAAATGCTTGTTCCAAGCTGCCTCGAGCAGCAATAAACTGCAGTCAGAGTTCAAGGCATAATTTCCTCATACCGGCTGGAGAAGGCGTAGCTGACATAGAAATTATACATGTATTGATGATTGGGCTTATTAAAGATTTTTGACTATGTAAGACAAAAATCCCATTCACATCCAGCAACTGAATTGAGTTTGATCAAGAGAATCAATTCTGGTTGTTCTAAAATGCAGTTAGCCTTAGAAGAGCGTTATCGCATTTGAATGTATGTTTGCCTATAATTTTCATGCATTTATTCACGATAAAATTAAGATTTCTGTTGTTTAGGTTAAAATGTGTGGTTTCGTGTGATTAAGAATAAATAACGTAATCAGGTGAATTATGGTAGATTAATTGTTTTCAGGCGCACAAACAGGATCAGAGAGCGAATGAACCAAAGGAAATATATGGCTGTGTTATAAGGGTCATGGTGGACACATGACTACACGTGGATATTAATAGGCCACATTAGGACTGTAGAATAAAACACCGATCCAGAGTCTGTCTGAGTTCAGTCCGTCTGTCATGTTCAGAACAGAAACGAGGTGAGAGACCACAAAGACTGTACACTAAACACACAGAGCAAACCAAACTACAGAGAGGAGACTGGGAACAGACTTTCTTAGAACCGAGAGAGTTGTTAGAATGATGCGAGTCGAATTCGAGTTCAACTATGGGCACCACTTTTATACAAATGTATATGTGTATGGCACTGTTCATTAATTGTCTCCTTTAAATAACAGTGCAACTGATACATTGGTCAAATAATCCGGGCGCAAGCATCCAATTCAGAAAAAATAAGAAACACACAGAAACTGATCGAGCGGAAGCTTTGTTTATGTTGGAAACCAATATGATCGTGAAATATTGTGTCATATTTCTTAATCACTCATCAAACGACTGAACTCCCCTCGTTTTAATGAGGTTATTTAGACTGATTTGTCAAAATTATTGGAACAAAAAATAAATGTATGGTGATATTATTATAAGCCATTCAATAAATGCATTACTTGTCGATCAAGGCTGACAGGTGTAAGACTGAGCGCCACTCAGTTCTCACTTTACTTCCTCCTACCTGTGAGAGTGAAAGCAGATCTCTCTGTTTATAATCTGAAGCCCTGCGGGAGAAACAGACAAATGAGACAGAGAGAAAAAGATAGATGGAGAAAGAGGGAGACAGACAGAATGATTAACACGCTAAAATGCAGACAAAAAAGCGCGCGCGCCAAAACAATCGCAAGAATCAAAACACACAAAAACAAGCATGTTAAATTAGTTCTAAATTATTTATATTAATGTTGCAATTTAAAACGTCTTTTAATATAATAATAGTGATGATAATAATAGCTGCAGAAATAATAATAATAATAATACAAGTTATTATTATTATTATTATTATTATTATTATTGTTGTTGTTGTTGTTGTTGTTGTTGTTGTTGTTATTATTATTATTATTATTATTATTATTATTGTTATTATTATTATTATTATTATTATTATTATTATTATTATTATTATTATTATTATATTAACAACAACAAGAACAACAATAATAATAATAAAATGAATAATAATAATATCACACTATTTACTCATAAAACCGGAGTCTGTGAATGTGTCAGTACTGCTTCTTATTTAGGTATTATTAACAGATTCTCTGATATCCAACCGATTTTTACTTATAGTAATTACTATTTTTTTATTACTATTATCTATTTATATGGATAACTATAAGACTCTATTCGTGTGAAACTTGAGACATTTGGACCTTTATTAGTGGCGAGACTTTACTTTTCCCCCTCGGTGACCTCAGAACAAATTTATTGATTAAACTGATCATGTTGATACTTCAGGCTACATTATTAAGTCAAATTAAATCAAATGTTTTAGACATTTTAGCCAATTTAACTGCATCTCATATACTATAATACCTATTTATTAAACGTTTTAATACACATTAGGGATCAGTAGTGAATCTGCTCATTTCCAGTAAACGAAGGGGAATTTGATGGGCTGTGTAAAAGCCGTGTCCCACATGTGTACCCATATTTCGTCTACTATTTTTTTAAGTAGTCGATTAATTCATTCAATAAAACAAGTAAGCAGGCTAATTCACCACATTGTCGAACAAAATATTTATTGTCCTCATTACGTAGTTCTGTCCAGTATTCGATAGAGAATAGGCTCATTTATTTATAATTTTAAACATCGCATTAGACTACACCTAAATTTCTCCCAGTGCTTTTATGGACCTCCTCCTTCTCCATATCTAAAGCTAATTCTGAGATGATTCTCCTGAATTTTACGAGCCGCGTCTTCTCCTTTAGAGCTGTCTTGACGCAACGGTCACGTGGCCCTGCTGGGACGCAGCTAGACCTCGGCTCTTCAGTTGCTGTGGAGACGCAGCGGAAGAAGTCCGTGGTCTTAACAATGCGGGGAGATTGTTTTGGTTTTTCTCTGGGTAAAGTTGCCAAAACTAAACTGAAAGTAAAATAAGGTACCTTTGGGTGGTTTTGGACCATCTTTTGCCTCGTTGGCATTTCGTGGTGATCCAGAGAAGCGACTTTTTGTGTATGTCATAGTGTCTCCGGGGGCAAAGGAACGGTTGGTCCCTCACACCTGCAGCCGAGCGCTCGAGCGCAGCGATGACCCTGGACACGGATTTAACGGACGAGCTCGTGATAGACGTGGTGGGCGAGGGCAGCAGAGACTCAGGAGACGAGCCTCTGTCGGTGTTACCGGGCTCGGACCCCACGATTGCCCTGTCGTCCCCGCCGGGTTCGCGGTCCCTACCCGTTGAGGCGGAGGAGGGCGCGGGCGGTGCCACGGGTGCTGGTCCGGTCTCTAAGAACGGCTCGGTGAAGCCGCCGTACTCGTATATCGCGCTCATCACCATGGCCATCCTGCAGAGCCCCAAGAAGCGGCTGACCCTCAGTGAGATCTGCGACTTCATCAGCCGCCGTTTCCCCTACTACCGCGAGAAGTTCCCGGCGTGGCAGAACTCCATCCGTCACAACCTGTCGCTCAACGATTGCTTCGTCAAGATGCCGCGCGAGCCGGGTAACCCGGGCAAGGGCAACTACTGGACCCTGGACCCCAACTCAGCCGACATGTTCGACAACGGCAGCTTCCTGCGGCGCCGCAAGCGATTCAAGCGGCAGCACTGCAGGCGCGCGGGCACCTTCGACGAGCGTGCGGCCGTCTTCCTCGGCGCGGGTTGCGGCGCGTGCAGCGGTGTTGGTGCTCCCCTCGCTCCGTGTGTGCCCCTGCCAGGCCTGGACGCGTGTCCCTTCACGTTTCACCGCCTCTCCGCTGCGCACACGCCTGCAGTGCTGCCCGCGCTCTCCGCCATCTTCTCGCGCGGCACCGACTCCTGCCCAGCGTCGCGCGCCCCTCTCGGGCTCGGCTCCCCGTTCCCGGCCTCCCCCGCGCTCTTCCACCCGCTGGCCCTCCCGCCCTTCCTCGGCCTGCAGTACGGAGCGCTGAAGGCGCGCGGCCTGGATAAGTGACGGCGCGCGCCCTCAAAAGACTCAGGTCTGAAGATCTCGCCAGTTTTTTGTTCAAGTGTATTTCCTTCGTTTGTTTCGTTTTTCTCAGGAATTTGGAGCTTCCAGAATGCAGGGACTGTTACAGTGGACGCTCAGTTTCAATGTTTTAGATTGGAGTCAGGTTTGGACATCTGGTCACAGGTCAGGAATGTTCTGACAGCCAAGAGGACTATTTACAAACAAAAATACTGTTAACAGACGTTAAAAAGTTACTCTCAGACAATACTGGATTTCAAATTATATTTTTCTTCATTATTCGAGGTCCCGTGATAATTCTAAGTATTTCACCAACTCACAGTCACGCGTGACCTGATGGCCCATTTAAGACCTGAATCCACTCTATGAACTGATTATGGACTTTTGTTAGGCTTCAAATCTTTTCTGGCTTCATATACCACGCAATTGAAGGGCCTTGAGTGACCTAAAAAGATATATATATGTATATAGAATAAATATTTAAATGACGAATTTCCCGTTCAATGTCTAAAAGGAAATAAAAAGAAGTTTGTTAAAAAATGAGTCGTTTGACTGTTAATTCTTAAACTGGGCAAAATATTGTTTTTACAAACTGATGCTGCAACAATTGACTGAATAAAATCTTACATGAAAAATGTAGGCAATAAAGCCAAAAGTGTATAACAAAAATTCAATGCAAAATGTATTATAGTAATTACGATTATAATTATAATAAAAAATAACAAAAAATGTAATTGTAGAAATTTTCTAATATTATAGCTAGACAAATATTTCCATTGTAGGGATCTTTTTCTAGGGCTACAGACCGCAGGTCAGCTGTAAAAGAAAGAAGCTAAATTTTGGAAACGGAGGCTTTTTATTTCAGATGGATGAAATGATGCCCTGGTGCCTCTTCCTAAGACCATCAGTTAATAAATTTGAACCCCCTTCTTGCTGACACAGAACACCCATATGTCTGTAAATGCCCGTTTTAATTTAGTTAAATAATTTACAGCATCAACTGAAGAAGTAGACGTTTATGCCTCGTGTTTGTTTGAGTACGATCTCAGTGGAATAAAAACGGTCACGCCGAGAATGCGTATTTTAAAAATATTAATTATGACAGAGGATCACACGGAACCAGAGCTACATTTTCCTCACAGCTCAACAAAAATCAATAATCAGTTCAAGACGAGGCAGCTGCAGGCCTCGACAGGACGAGCAAATTCGCACCGACATACACACATGAAATCATTATGTTGGGCCATTTTTGGGCCACACACACAGTCTAATTTCATCCATTTGAACTCAGGCTACATAGCAAAGTCACTGCGCTGCATTCATTCATCAAATCAAACCACGTCCTGAATTCGTCCTGTTTTTAAAGATAAATAAAATACATATTTTATTCTTCATGTTTATAACTTTAAAATTCACGGTATTGACTTTAATTTGAATTTGACTATCTTACAGAAAATGGGCTTAATTCCTGAATTAAGGTTTAGATTACTTATTCAGGTTAAATACATCAACTGAAATTCATTATTTGTTTTTAGGTGATCGTGATTTTGACGCTTTATAATACAGTAAAATAAAACTTAATTCACAAATGCTACACAAATGAGTGTCCACGTTATGTTCATTCTGAAAAGCAGCCGGAACCAAATTGGATGCCAGCAAAATAAACTAAATGCAAAAACTAAGCACACTACGTCACAAAGTACCTGACAAAATTGACTGATTGACGCACGTTTGTAGTCCCCTTCAACAAAAAAGCACCACTGAACCCTGGTTTCATTTTTTATGTTTGCCTGCTACAGGAGAAGTAAATGATTTACACTGAAAAGTTCTGTGCCATTGCTAAGTCTATCCTGATGTCATGATGGATGACATCTCCAAATGTCCCTGACAGCTCTGGTGGGTTTTACACCAAAGACTTCGTTTCTTCTTGCCCAGCCTTGGCACCAGTTCTGCTCAGTCAAATAAATAAAGAGATTGGTACCGGATGGCCGAGTATTTGGTTACATAATGGCAGTGCAGGGCTGCACAACTTCTGTTTTTTCAAAGTTAAATCAGGAAATTCATTAATTTGTATCTCTAAATATTTTAAGTAGTTGTGGTTCTCCTAGTAACCAGCTCATTGGAAATGGTAGTCTAGAATAGGGTCCAATTATAGTATCTGGAATCTGGAAAACAGAAATTACATTTGTTAGAGTCTTAGGACTCCAGTACTTATTCAAGCACTGCAGATATTTCTTAAAATAAATTGCTGGACATCATCTTGTTAAAGGTAACATTATCGTTTAATGTATTTTTCAACAGACAAACTCAGGATGTGCTGGAAAGGCATTTACTTGTTTACATGATGCAAATAGGCAATCAAAGAATATGAACAACAGTACAGCAGTCATTTTGATAGACAGGGACCTGGAACCAGAAGCCTGGGGAGAAAATATCTCTACACCTGACCAAATTAAAGTAATATTACAGAAAAGTAAGTATGAAACAGATGCAGAAACAGAGAGAGAAAGAGAAAGAGTATTTTTCCTGGTAGATTGCAGTTCTCTTTGGATCACAAACAGCATTTACTGCATGGAGAGGGACATGGAAAGATTCCTGTGTCATTTGCTCTGAATAACACCCTGTATTTAGCCCAGTCCCAAAAGAATAATAGAAATAAACTTGTTTACTGTGACCATCTCGCTCTATATCTCACCTATCCATCACATCATTCTTACTCTGAAACCTCATCCCTCTCATCCAAGCCATGCCTGAGCTGGATATCCCCTCCTCCACCAAAACTCTCATGATCGAGCTGATATGAATTTTTGTTTTTGGCTCTCAAATGATTTGTAAAAGAATGTCTAGAAAGACCTGTGACACCATACAAAATCAATTTCTTGTAAAAAGACAGTTATCATAACAAGCTCAAAATCTGTGGCCTCAAATTGAATACGTCACCTCCTAGAGCTCCACTGCACGCTCAATCAGCGTCACATTAGGCATGTTAATAACATTATGAATGTGATGGATAGCTATTTATGTGACACCCCACCAGCAGGAGTTGCCAGCGAAAATGCTGCAGTTTTATCAGCTATGACGCATCATAACTCATATCTTCTCACTGATGCAGGCAGCCTTCAGCATGGAGAATGTGTGCCGGTTCGTGTTTCAAGGTCCACTCATGGCTGGCTCAAGAAACAACCGCTTTTTTCCTGCTCCCCCAGGCCAAACTAAACAGGTTTAGGTAAGAGCCATCCCTCACATGGGGCACCAGTTTTTGAAGGCCTCCTCCCTCTTGCAGCCACCAAACCAAGTGAAAGAGCAGAGCAGGAGCAGTGCTCCACAGGATTTTGTGCTCCTGCCATGGTTACTTGCTGAAAGGACAAACTCTGCTCCACAGGATGTTCTTGTGCATTTGAGGTGGATCTATTTAATTTGAGGTGTGGAGCTCATAAACTGCAATTCAGAAGGTTAAAATAAATATTTAACCACAGGCAGTACATTTTAGAAATCAATTTTTTATCTCCTTTCCATCTCTGTGATTTTTCATTAAATTCAGTTTTGTTTCAGGCTTTACTATTTTTCAGACATCTTACTCAGAATCGGGTCTTTAAGCTCAATGTGTTTTATTGAAACAGCTGGTCATTAATTAACATCACAGTAGCAGTTCAGTACCTAGAACTTCCAAGCTGGCACAGAATGTTTTTCATTGTGACACCTTTATAAAGGGGGGCAATCGTTTAAAAAAAGGCATTGTAGCATTTACGTCTAATTTTGTAAAAGTGTACTGCTTAAGACTGGTCCATAATTGACCTAACTGGATTTTCATTTAAGCTCAAACAAGCAACGAAAAAATATAGTAATGTTATTAGTGAATTCATTAGCATATTGGCATCATACCATGTCTGCAGGTTTTTGGCCTTGTTATATTTATTAGGAAAATCAAAGTAGAAGTTAGGAAAACCTGTAAGAAAGAAAAAGAGAAGAGTAAGTGAAATAGCAGTTTCAGTTAAGTGTTGAGAGAAGAGTTTAAATGAGAAAGTGGAAGCAAAATAGGTGATGTGGTGTGTCGGCATTTCTGCAGCACAACAGAGTTACAGCATTAACTCCTTAAACATAGCATGAACACACACACAAACACACACACTGGCTCCTACCCTCAAATCTTGGTGATATTAGAGGAAAGAGTCTTTATATTTGCAAACATATGCATGCACATCCTTACTCAGAATTTTAATGACTGGCTCACACACGCACTCACACATGCATACTGGGGGCCTTTTGGGTTTGCTTTTTCTGGCAAAATTCTCCCGCCCTTCACTTTTCCATCCTTTTGAGCTCTATTCAATTATAAATCACCGCCCTCCCTTTCATCTTCTCTTTTCATTAGACTTGTCCATCTCCCTCCTTTTGCCAGCACCAGTGAAAACAAAGAGCCTCCCTGCACTGGCTCTGGTTCTTGTGCCCAAATGCTTATGTGTCACATGTTGGTGTAGAGTGAGTGTTTGCGCATTTGCATGCGTGTGTTTGCATGTGTCTTGGGAAAGGGGATCACCCACACCCCTCATTACCCCTTTCGCCCCCATTCCTTGCCAAAGCCCCTGTGTGCCAGTAGATGACAGTGACATACTGCAGGAAAGCCACCCAGAAGGAACATGAGCTCACACCTCAGCCATGCTCCCTTGCCAACAGTTAGAACACAGCAGGGCAAACAGAGCAATAATGGCAAGCCAGCAACTCAGAAAGGTAAGAGATAAGGAAAAAAGAACTGTGTTGTTTGCATTTCCAGTCATTTGTTGCACAGAACACAGACTGCTGACTTCACTGCTCTACACAGAAAGGCCCCTATTGTCGCCACCTGTTTCCAGCCACACGGAGGAGAGGGGGGCCTAGCAAACATCAAAATATTCCTCCTCCGTTCCATTTGGGTTCAATTCCAATTCAATCAGCCTCATTATAACATCTGCGAAACCTAAAAGGCAAGCCGTACTTTTACAGCACGTCCGGATATGATGTATTCCAATGGGTGGCATGTGGTTCTGACCCCCACCCTTCCCCCTCTGCTGTCTTAGCCCCAACAAAGCCACCCTGCTAACCTCTATGGCACCCTGCTGCTTTCCTGCACATGGTGCCCTGATGCCCATGCCGGGTGCATAGCCCCAGTGCCCGCTGGGCTCGAAAAGATGTCTCTCGCTCTTTCTCCCCATCAATAGGAACAGATTAGTGGTCACTGCCACATCCATCCAAACTGCCAGGTCCATTCAACCTCTGCTCCCTCTGATCCAAAGCTGAATTTGCTGAGCTACTTTGTCCAAAAGTGCAACAGTCATTCCTGAAAATTAGAGCACACGATCAAAGTGACAGAAATGGATGACGCTGTCTGAGTTGAACCCGCTCCCCTTATTCAAGGCCTGGGCTATGTAGCCCCCAGATTTGTTCCATTAACCCAGCCATGTCATAAGTCAAAAACAGCTCTCATTTGATCAGAAAGCAGACAGGAAGTATAATTAACACAAGGGTAGGGACGTGTCATAGTTGGGGTCATTTTGTCCAGGGCTTTGATTAGAACTATAGTGTTTCTTAATGGCCTAGCTCTGTTGTGTTGAGCCCCCCATGGCCAGACCATGACGGCTACTTCTAACAGTTCTGGGAGCAAGACAGAGCACTCTCCCTCATCCATTGGGAATTGTCATGGTAACAGAATGGGGTTTGGAAAGGGCAACAGAAGCAACATCCTGGAGCAGATGATTGGTTCTTTTTTCCTGCCTCTAATAACCCCATGCGCTGGTTTGGTTTTCCTCTTTCCTCCATGCCGTCTGCAGCACTGAATAGAAACTTGGACCTGGCTTTTTAAAGGGCATTGGAAAGAGTGCCGGCAGGGGAAAATCATGAGCTGGACCGGCTCGGCACAGATCACGGCTACTTGCCAACCCTCACGCTTTGCATCTGGAGAAAAAAATCCCATTTATTCCTGTCTGATGCTTAATCCAATAGACCAACCTCAAAGAGTGTTGGCGCACATCTCCTAATGTAAAACTCATTCTACCCGGTTTCAATCACAACCTCAAACCTTTATGTTAAAAATGCTTGCCACCCATTTAGCCGTGATATTAATATGCCAGTCTCTCTATGCGGTGGGCCTATCAATGGGGTGGGGAATTTTAAAGACCAATTTATGAGAGCATAAACATTACGGGGTCTGAGCTTATCCGTCGAACGGCTGGGCCGTGCTGAGCCGAAACGTTCTGCCATCTTTAACTGCATTGATTACCGTGTAGATCAGCGAGTGTCTGTAACACCACCCTGCCACCCAAACTGGCGGCAGGCGAACATGCTCTTCATCTCACTGCAGCCTGCCTTGGTGGTCCCTGGTGTAAGCTATATTTTTCCCTCGCCTTTCTCTTTCCCCATTTCTTTTCCTTTTTTATAGCAAACAGAAAATTGTTCCTAATTCGCTGTTGCTAGAGGGGGGTAATTTGCGGCTTTTGGCAGAGCGTCGCTAGCCCCAAATTTGAAAAAGCTGCTGTGGGGAAGTTGTTTTTTACGAGCATGCAGTGCAAGCTTCAACAGCAAGAGAGACAAAATCCAATCAGTTTAATATATTGAGAGGGGAAAAGAAACACCATAAAGAGAGGAAGCTCTTGCTTTCTACAGGAAGTAATTGTCCTCTTAGTAAAGAAAATGAATCTTTTGCCTAGCAAATTTAACTCTTACACAATACATGCCCATTAAAGTTTGTGTGTAAAGTTTGTGTGTAAAGAGCTGAAGAGAAACACAAGAATGACAGTCTGCTTGCATGTTCTTCTAGTGAAGAAGTAGCATACAGTCCAGAATGCTCCTAATACAGAATTTAGGTTGGACATTGTGGAATACAGACTAAAGGCTGTAGGAGAGCTTAGGCCAAAAGATGCCTGTGGCTCAGTGTAGGCCTGTCACGATAAACAATGAATCAATTATTTGCATGATAATTAAAATGAGGTCGATAATTTTCCGGCCGTGATAATTTTCATTTGTTTGCTTTCCAACGGACTCCACTGTGATATATTGGTCTCTACCGCTCCTCTCGTTTTCTTACGGTAGTGAGGCAAGAACTCTCTTGTGGTTTAGCCAGATAGCTAGCTAGCCGCCTGGTGAGAGAATGCTAACTACGTACGCATTTAAGCTGTGATCACCACTTATGCCACTGTGTACGGTCGTCTCATTTACATGACAGGACGTTTTTATTTCAGAGATCAGCTCTTCTTTGGGAAAAGGCCAGAACTCTCATTTCTCTCATTTCTTCTCGTTTATCCTCAGAAGTGTCCTCAGAAGTGTTACGTGAGATGTGCTTCACTTGGCGTCTCACGGTCTGGTGCGCTGCGGAGCTGAAAAAGCTCTACGGTTGTAATACTACTACTAATAAAAATAGCCAAGTAATAGTATAATCAGGTGTAAATATGTTTTATTTAAATAAGAAGTGTCTAAATTTACAGAAAGACCTTTAGAAGTGCAGAGAGCCAGTCCGGTCTTAACATGCACTTATTTCTCTTGTCTTTTCTAGACGTGGCAATCACCAATCTCTGGGAAACTTAACAGTTGAATAGGGCTCAGTGAGAGCTTTCCAAAGACCCCTTGATTGCCATAATACCCCACGGCGAGCTGGAGTTATCAAAACAAAGACGATCGCCTTGGACAAAAGTATAGGGACACTGCTAGAATTTAGCACAGCTGGACACATTGCTACCCATGAGAGATCCTGCCTTAAGCCACACAAAGTCAAGGTATCCTGACTGTCTTACAATGTCTTCCACTCCCAGGGTTATGTGATCTTTAGAAGTCAAGGTTAATGGACCTTTGACAGGTTTCATTTGCATTATCATGCCATTATCATTACATCAGTAGAAACGGACACAATGACAATATTACCGTTTATTGCAATAATTTCTGGGACAATATATCGTCCAGCAAAATGTGTTATTGTTACAGGCATAGCTCAGTGTTTGACAACAGATATGTTTCGGAACTTATTTGTTATATCAGAATCCGTCCTCAAAGTGCTGCCTATTCAGCTACACAATCCTCTCACTCATCATTCGGATGTGTATTCTGTTTATATTTGTTAATATTTACATCCCTCCTTCCCTTTCAGTCTCTTTTTATCTCCTGCCCAGTCATCTTTATCTGATCCTGCTTTGGTTACTGTGCATCTCTCTCCCGCTGCCTTCACCCTCAGGAGACTGCTAAAATGTTTTGGTGTCTCTGCTCCGGCATGGTTTTTCACTTCCACAGCACTGCGTCAATACCTCGGGTGTTTAAACACTTAAGCAAGGTTTAAGGAGCATGAGGGGGAAGCTCACAGTTATACATTAACTCCGCATCACCCAAGGGCAATGTAAAAGCTGCCCTCAGAGCAAAATGAAGTCAATAAATAAAACGAGGCCTTGTCAGATGTCTGGAACAGCTTAAGAGGATGTGAACAAGGGGAAAAGCCACTGTGTTGAAATTAGCGCCACTAAGCTTTGAGGGTGTCTGCTGTGAGGCTCTGAGACATTCAAGCAGTTGTTGTGTGCCAGTAACTAATGACAGTGGGGTGTGCAGCATCTAGTGCCAAAAGTAGCAGAGCCTTTGAGTCTTAATAACCCATTTTGTTGAATGACACAATACAGTTGCCATTTGAAATGGGAACACCATCACAGAACCTGATGTTCACCGTGCCCACTTCCACCGGTGGTCTCCAGGCACATGGAGCTTATGAGGAATGGGAAACCCGGTAATTTGCACATAATACAAGCAAGTAATAAATTGGGAAATTAGAACTACAGCCATTAATTGCACAATCCCTCAAGCACAAGAATACATTTCCAGACTTGCTCCAAGTACTAAGAGGCCGAACCGATAAGGAACTCTTTGTTGCAAGCGCAGACCTTTAAACATCTGCTGTAGGAGAGCGGCCCTACAGTAAAACTAAAGTGCTATCAGATTCGGACCCCTGGGCCAAAGTGGCCCTCAGATAAACCCACAACACAAACAATGACACCACTTTAGTCAGGCATTTTCATAGACACGCCAGTGTTGCGCTAAGTGGGGGGCAGGTTTTGGCTCACTCTAAAGTCCCTGTGATTGATGGGACCCCTGGAGGACATTGCAGGTGTTGCGTGGGCTAGGTGCTATCGCATGCCAAATCAAGCCAGTGTTGTTCTTCCATGATTGAGATGGATGGGGACGAGCATTCCGCAAGTTCACATGAAAGCAAGGGAGCTGAGGGCTGTGCTTGTCAGCCATGACCCAGGCCCACTAGTCCAGCTGCCCAGAAATACAGAGGTGAAAGTTTGCTTCTTATCTGATTATCAGGGTGCTTGAAGATGATCAGAGGTCACCTGGAGGAGCTGACATAAGGACAGGGTCAAATATGTGTTTTAAACATTCAGAGTTATATCTGCAGGATGCTGTTTTAAAACAAGTTCATTCATGTGCATCAGTATTTGAGAACTACAAATGTTTCGTAAGATTTAATGTACTTAATTAAAACATCTTAATGGCTATCATTTGCAGTAGTGATAACCTTGAACTTTTACAGTCTTTGTGTTTGTTTTGGTCTTAGTCCATGTCCCCATTGTGTCCCCTTATATGATATGATTCCAGTAGACTTTTGTCTTTCTCCAAGTAAAATAACATCCAAAAGTTAAAATATGATCAGTCAAATTTAATGTTTCTTTGATTTTTTAAGTGAAAATCAACAAAAACATCCTTTGGGGGAACAAACAAAGTTAAATATACTGAAAACATGAAATAAAATATAACATGTTTCTTAATTTTTGCATGACTCAGTGAGTAGCGTGTATGTTTTACACTCAGTATGATAAATGAACAGTTTTTTGCTGAAATGAACAGTAATTGTGCGGTAGAAATGTTCATTTAGAAAACCTAAATAACATATGTTTGACCAGGGAGCCCAAACCTTTGCAGACAAGAAAATATAATTTCAGTTTTACTTTTTATACAGATCAATTTAAAATTAAACGGTATACACAAACAGTACAGGAACATTCACAACACACTGACCCATGGCCTCAATTTTGAAAAAATATTTTCAAAATGTATTTCTTTTGGACTACACCATACCATGCTTTTTACAATGGTATTTAAAATGGCAGTCTACTCTGAGAAGATTAAATATTTCCCTTGTCTATAAGAGGCAGAAGATATTATCTTTCCCTTCATCAGGCTGTCAAAACTTGTGGTTCAGATCCTGTAGATTAGAGAGGGAACACTTCTGCTGTTACTTCTAGTCTACTCTTTTTCTCCCACCTTCTGTCTGTGACACTTGGGGAGGTAGAGCCTGCACCTGAACCGTACCTCTCTCTTTATTTAAGGGGGGACCCTTCCCATGACTCTGTCCCAGGCGTTCCATAAAGTGGCCTGGCCAGTGTTTTCCCGGCTTGCCCCAGGACGATCTGCTGCTCATAAAGGGACTGCACTGAGGGCAAGCCGGGGTCTTGCTGTGCTGTAAAAGCGAGAGCGCTGCCGTGAAAGGAAAATATAGACTTGTGCTTGAAGGAACACCTTGGGAGCATTTGATCCTGGTGAACGTGTGCCGTGGCGGGAGGACATGCTCCGTAAATTTCCTCCCCCTTCCAACATGCCATGTGCTTGAGGCTGCAGCCGGCACTCATAAAGATTGCGCACAGAGATGACAGGTGCCAAGACCTGGAATGTGGAAAAAAGAGCAAGAAGTCGATGAAGTCTCAGGCTGTTTGTGTACGTGTGAGTGTGTGTGTTCATGTGTGTGTGTGTGTGTATGTGCACACTTTGTTACTGATGATGGTACTACAGAGGATTTATTTGGACAGATGTGAACTGTTATTACCAGGTTGACCTCTGATCTAGTTTTGGCTCAACTGATCATGCTGAACTGCAAGCAAACAGCAGCATATAACAAAAAAGTGTATTGTTCCTGTTGGTTCAAAACCTTTTGCTTTATCACCAAAAGAAAGCTTTACAGTGGAAGGAACAAACACACTGAAATTTCAATGAAAGTTAATATAGCAAAATATTTTTGTTTGAGTCATTCTGTGAATTTGTAGTGTACCACACACATGTTCACACAATGTAAAAGCCAAGTGGCATTTTTCTAACCCTTCATTTTCATTAATCTTTCATTAATCCTCCACTTTCATTAGAAAAAGTGTACTCCTACAAGGCAAGAGGTTCTAAAAACATGAATTATATAGGATGTAATTTCAATACATGTTGGTTAGTATTAACACTGATTCCCTGAATTGAAATATTTAATTAAAATATTTAAACACATTTTTATTAGTGTTTCCAGAATTCTTTGTCTCCATTTCTTGTGTAAAGACAAATGCTCTGGCTTATTCTGTGTACAAAGAGACCTTCATTCAAATATTTGATTACAAACAAAACTCAATGATCTAACTGCTATGCTCAATTCAGTGTTCTGATAAACTAAATATGGCAAGAACCAATTTTGAATCACTGCATCAACTTATCTGCAAAAATATTTTAAATTAGAACAATTTCTCTCTATGACTGCCTTGAACAACTAATATTTATGGAACTGTGTCATTATATTTCGCCATTTCCTTTATGGTGATTGTTTAATTTTAAGAATAAAATCATCCCACATCCCATAAATTGATTGTTTTTTTATTGTTGTGTCCTGCAAAAAATGTATAGCTATTCCCTACTTTTAGTTTCTTACATCTTACTGTTTAAGTCATATTGGTATGGTAGTGCATGAGGCACAGTAGAGTTTTTACAGATTTTCTTAGGTGGAGAGGGGTCTACCTCTCAAAATATTTAGCCAAAAGAGGAATCTGACAATTGATAAAAGATAGAGGTAGGCTAACACAAACTGTGCGTGACAACAAATGGGCTGCAGTTCTCTAAACGTACACCGTCTGATGCATCATATGAAAATGAATGTACTTTGCCTTAGAATTAAACAGAAAAGCACCGCCCCATTTAAATAAATGTTGCTGTGTTTTTGCGCAACTGTTGCCAGAGAAGCAGAGATATGTTATGCAGTAGGAGATCCGTGTAGCATGTGGTATAGGGAGTGTAGACATGAAGCTGTAAAGAGGAGAAATTTATGTGGCGAGGAGAGGCAGGAGAAAGTGTAGGACAGGGGGTCAGCTACGAAAAGAGGTGTGGAGGGGTCGCTGGTGGGGAAAGGAGGGAGATAGGGGGGGCTTAAGCAGTGTGGAATGGGAGACAGCGAATGTTTGGATAGAAGAAGGGGAAAGCCATGCTAATTTATACACCACTAATTTGAACCAGTGCACCCCTTGCACCTGAGACGCATTCCACCAAGCTTAAACGTGGGAGGTTGCGGAGGAGGAGGCTGTTTGTGTGTGTGTGTGTGTGTGTGTGTGTTTGCAGAGTGCACATGTGTAGAGGTCAGAAAACTTGTAGGAAGGCGAGTGAGGGTCACTGTCAATGCTGTCTTTGTGATCACCTCCGACGCTACTCATGAAACAGGGTGGTCTGTGTGTGTCAGGGACTGTGTTGTGGTGACAATCGTTCAGAGACAGACCACCCTGTATGCTCCCACACACACACACACACACACACATACACACACACACTCACATACTGTGAAAAGAATAAAAGTCAACAGTGCTGTTTTCATGTTTACATGGGGGCAGATGGACATACTCCTAAAAGGAACACTGTAACTCAGATGTACTATTTATGGCAATTGTTTATAGTTCATTAGAACATTAAGGCATTCTCAGTGTAATAATCCAGGAACAGCTTGTGTGAACGAATGGTCTACAGATGATTGCTGTAAATGGCAGCAACCCACTTGTGAGTACCAATACACTGTCCTAACAAAACCATGTCTCAAAATGGTAAGTTAATTAAAGATATCAAAATTGATCTTAATATGTAATGTATGCTAGTGTAAATGTATACAAACTTTGAACTATTTCTGTTAATTCATACACGGTGTTCTATTGATTCATTTATCCATTATGCAATGTCAAGTAAAGTGTTCAAATGAGATCTGAGAATGAAACATAATCATGTTTGGCTTGTATAGTGTACCTCTGGTACTAATAGAAATACAGAATATAAACAATACACATAATGCACTTAATGAAGAATGTATTTTTGGATATTTCAGATTCATTTGATTTGCTTCTGTCTTTTCAGTTAAAGAAATAACTCAGTATTGTTTACCTAGTTGATCAAAGGAGACATACTTGGAGCCCTACTTTTGCCCTTTCTGATTAGCACTGGAGCTACAAGACTAAAGATATTAAAGACACTGGATGTCATGAGTCAAACATCCCCAAAAACATCTTTCACCCTTCTCAAACTTCACTGCACTTCAGTAAGGTGGCACTTCTGTGACTATGATGATTTATTTACAGAAAAGTCTGGGTGAGCGCTTGATTGTTGGCCACACTAGCCTTGAAGCTCCAGTTCTAGACTTAAAAAGCAAAGTCTCCAAACCTGTCTTGGCTTATCAACTGCACATGGGGAGTGTGTGAAATTCTGTAAATGTGATGTTTTACTAGACTACCCTTTAAATGTGGCTCGTAGAGGTTTGATGCTCTCCCTGGTGTTGATGAGTCTCATGCTGCAGTTAGCTGTCTCCTCACGATCCTCTCAGTCCAATCCCCCCTACACACTCCTTTCATTCTTTCTTCCTCTCTGGCTATTGATAAATCGAGAAGTAAAATCACTGCTAAGTGATGGGCTGTCATCATCAGCCCTGGCGTCCGTTAATGCTGCGGACATGTGCAGTAAATCCCAAGAGCGAGGGAAAAAAGAGGGCCAGATAATGAGATGAGTGGAGAAAAGCCAAATTCCGTGAAAAACAAAAACATAAGCCGGGTTGAAAGACAGCGGCAGAAGTCAGACATATGGGGAGCATATTGGTCACAGTGCTTCGATCACACAAATGCTACTTTCTCTCTATTTTGTCTCACTGTTTTTGCCCCCCCCACCCTTTCTGGAATAGGAAGAATTACTACAAAGATTCAGATGTGGTGGAGGGTGTTTTGTTTCCTCTAAAGAGGGCTGCATCACTCAGGAAGTTCCTGAAGGGTTTTTTTGTGTTTTTTTAGTTATCTTTTCCAATTCCGTCACAGGCCTTTGACGGACAGCTTGATGGTCTGCACACATGAATGAGTTTGAGTCTGGGGGGATCACTGGAGCGACACCCGCAGCTCTCCAGTGGTCGCTGTACAGACGTTCACCCTTTTCGATTCGTGCTTTTTTTTGCCCAGTGTCTATTCTAAGCACCCGAGTCAAAACACTTCAAAGTGGCCGCAGTACGTCTGTTTCTCTCTCCATTTGTCTCACGCATACGCTCACTCACACACACACACATAGACACAAGTACACTTATCCCAGTCCCACCCTGATGGCCTGGAGACCACAACACAAAAGCCAGCACATCTGCATTGACGCATATTTAAAATGATTAAGTAGATAGTGAGCCTTCACATGCACGTTATCATCTTAAGGCCTCCAGTTGCTCTAGATTTGCATCTCAAGGTCAGGCAATGAACAAAGAAATTATGGATTTCGTTTTGTTAAAACTTTTACTTTTTCTGACTTCACAAAATTGACCAAATTCATAATACAATTTAATAACATAATTCAATGAACTTCCTCATTGATTACCCTAATTTGCCGGAATTCTACCTGCTGTCCTTTCAGGCCCAGATCCAAAGTGAACAAATTTTGTCCACACCGTTACCTGAAAATGCATATGTGTCATACGAAATATGCAAGATTTCAGCTAAAATAATATTTTAGTTCTACAGTACACATATAGTACAATGTATCCTTTCAAGTTTACTTTTCACTGCACTACACACATCAGATTGTACTGTATGTTTACAAACTGTGGTAACATTTACTAAGATATTGGGGACATTTATAAAGTAAACTAAGTTTTAGTGATTAGTGTGTGATATGTGATGATGATGATGATGATGATTAATATTATAAAAATGTATACATATTATGGCAATATAATGCAGAATATTTTAGAACATATAGCTATACACTATAATTACATAATTATTAGGGGTGGTTCGGTTCGATACACTCAAAAAAATGAAACCTTCACTTCAATAAATTAATTTTAATTATGAAACTTGAAAAAAAAGTTGGGACATAATTACGTGGACCTTAATAGAAAAAAACATTTCAAGTCAACAAACACAATTATTGTAAGTAAACTGAATATAAATATAGTAAGTAAAGTGCACAATCTTCCTTGTTCATTTTTTTAAAAGTGTACAACACAGAGGTGTCAAGGTTCAGTATGTTTTCGATACAGCAAAAATAAAATTCCAAATAATTGCTTTGAATTTGTAACTTTTTTTTATTTAATAAGACAATAAAAAGTATGAGCTTTTTTTTTCTTTTACTTTAAACAATGATGGAGCTATTCTTTACCCATTTCTGGGGTTTCTTTTCAGCAGCAAATAAAACAAAACCTCCTTTATTACCAAAATCAAAAAGCTCCTGATAAAAATTAATGTAATATTTTAGTAGTCATAAACTAATAAAAAGAAAATATTTTTTTATATGGAACTCAGTTTCAATAAACATTTATTTTTTCAGAAAAATGAGTGTGTCCACATTTTCTTCAGACAGTACAGATCTGCTTCATGTGACAATGTCACCTGACGTGGAAAAAACACCCTCTCACTAGAGACAGCATGCACCGTTCCTACCCGGGACATTCTAATTGTTGTTGTTTATTGTTGTGGTCGGGACTATTTTGTGTACTTGGGGGGGAATTGGCATTATTATGGTTATTTTGTGTGTTATTGTGTGTTTGGGAATGTCTTTTGGGGAGTTTTATATGTTTTAATTTTGTGGTACACAGGCTACCGTGGACGTGAATCCTGGTAGTCCTGTCTACCTAAGCTTAGTTCCAACATTGAAGTGGTTTTGGGTATTGTGTTTGACAGTACCAATATCAATTACAGTTCTTGTAGAGCCTCTGCAAGTAAAATTTCGGGGGTTGACTCAAAATTGCAGCATGTGGCAAAGTGAGGTTCTACTATGACTTTAGAAGTCTTAAATTATTTTTAACCTAAATAATTTTTTAATGAATTTTTCAGTTTGTAGGAGGCACAGTGGCATAGGGGTTAGTACTGTTGCCTCACAGCAAGAAGTTCCTGGGTTCGACTCCCGGGTTGGGCGCAAGGTCTTTCTATGTGGAGTTTGCATGTTCTCCTCATGACCGCGTGGGTTTCTTCCGGGAGCTCCAGTTTCCTCCCACCGCCAAAAATGTGTGGTTGAGGATAGGCTGATTGAGCATAGTAAATTGGCCCTATGTGTGAGTGTGACGGTGTGGCCCTGTGATGTGCTGCCGACTGTCCAGGATGTACCCTTCCTTCGCCTGTAGCAGCTGGGATAAAGGGGAAGAAAATGGATGGATGGATGTTCGGTTTGTGTTGCATATCGAACCGACAACCTCGTACAGAAAGGTTCAATATGAATATGTATATGGTTACTCCCCTTATAGTTATATTATATTCTATTACATTAACATACACATTTGTGTATGAAAAAATTTACAATTAAAATAGATATTTTTGTGGGAGATGCAGGGATATTCCAGAACTGAGTCTCTAGTATCTAAATACTGGAATCACTATTTAAATATTAATTCAGCTGCATAAAATAAAACGCACAGGCGAACACTTCAGTGTTAAGTCAGAAAGTTTTAACAGGGCTGTAAAGTGTAAGAGCTTTATTTGTTTTTAAGAATAAGTAGGTATCTTACAATTAACTTCACTACAATAAAGCACAAGTGATTTAACATTAGAGCATTAGTGAGCACATGTGTGCTGAAGAATAAATAGGATAAAGAGGTTAGTGTGGCTGTTTATCAGAACCAGCCTTATGAAAATATTTCTTAGTACCATGATTAATTAACATGCCGAAATATCTCACAGAATAAAAAAATCTGCAGAAAGTGCACTATAGGTATTGGATAAGCTCATTAGTTCATTTTAAACATGAGCTGCTAGATTTTAATTAGTGCTACTACATTTGGTCATTGGGGATATTAAGTATTACTATTAGTCAAAAATCCCCCCCTTCCCCCTTACTGTGGTTAACTGAATATCTGTTTATTAACTCTCACATTCCTCTATGCTAAATGCTTTATCAGTTCTATTACTTTCTTTATCGGTTCAGTAAAAGTGATTTCATTTTTTGGCCATTTACGAAACCAGTGACACTAATTCAGTCCACGTGTTTCCTTATCAGGATATAATTACTTGGAGCTGGATTTTGATTGGTGTTTGAAACAGTTCTATGATACGACTGAAACAAATCAATCAGCCTGTACAGAGCAGTGGCGTGAGGATAAAGGATTGACTATACTCGTAAAAGAGCAAATACATGTAAACCGCATTCATAAAATATCAGTTCAACTTAAAGCATATTTTTCTGCAGGGTTGGTCA
The DNA here is from genome assembly GCA_037577295.1 of Ladigesia roloffi. Classification (NCBI taxonomy): domain Eukaryota; kingdom Metazoa; phylum Chordata; class Actinopteri; order Characiformes; family Alestidae; genus Ladigesia; species Ladigesia roloffi. The sequence continues at coordinate 9,504,808 of JBBKCR010000027.1, read as the reverse complement.
CATGTTGGTCACATTTGGTCATATTTTTGACTAATGCAATTTTTACTAAAAGTACATTTCTCCTGGACTACGCTGCAATAAATAGGGTTGTACAATATTTAAGTAAGATAAACCATCCTTAATATTTTTGTTGAGGATGTCTGTGGGTACTTGAAAAGCCTTAATGTGTCTGAAGTGTCATTTTACCAATTAGATGGCTTAAGGAAACATCACGTCACACGCAGTGGGTGCTCACATGGCAGAGGAACATGTATTCGTCTATTTAATGTTACTAGCTGCTGAACAAGCATACACAGGAACATGTCAATAAGGGTGTGTACTACTTTGAAGAGTGATTTTGAATTGGATATACATTGTCACTACAGATGTGGCAGTAACTTTAGTACAACATTTAATTTGAGGTGTCCAACACTTCATTTTGTGTGTGATTTCTATCCAATAAAGGCAACTATAATTTAAGGGCCAAAATAGAATGTAAACTGAATGTAAACTGTATGTAAACTGAATATAAACTGAATGTATTATTTAACTACACAATTAATGTTAATTATAGACTGTTAGACTACAAGAATAATAGTCCTTTCATGATGAATGGAGAAAATCCCTCATGGTCTCATTCACAGTGTCAAAAACTGTTATGACTCAAGGGGAAGGAGATTTCTTCCACAGATGGGGAAGAATGCTTCTGCCAGTCCCTTACCACCTTAAATAAATGCAGCCAGTGCCACCCTGCAAACCTTTGCTTTTCTAATGCAATAACTGTCATGATTTCTCTACAATTTTTTTTCACTCTCACTCCCTCTCATACTGAATGTTTTCTTTCAAAGGGACCACACCACAAATCAGAGATCCAGCACTTTCGACTGTTGCCTTTCATTAAAGATTGAAGGTCTCTCTCTCACACTCTCTTCTTTTATCTTTTTGTCTCTCATTTTCTGGGCCGGAGGGGGGCTCAAGGCTTCTGTTTCTACTGTGCTGGAGCTGGACCGTGTCAGGCTGAAACAGGATTCAAGCAGGACCGCCACTGAGTGTTCTGTTGCGCTCTCTGGCGGCCCTTGGCCCTGTGGCCTCCGTTATTGCTCAAAGCCCTGCGAACGCATGTTTTTCGTTTGCTCCCTTTTTGAAGTGGTGTGACAGGATAATACCCTCAGTATACAGATGATAAGACATGAAGCCGAGAGTGGGCTGTCTTTCTACGCCTTTTCTGATTTTCCAGGCTCTGCTATGCTTTGGTTAGGGCTTAGTCACTCACTTTGAGAACTTATTTATAATCGGGCGCTGGGCTCAGGACAAGATGTCTTACAGCCTGGTCCATTTAGCCCTAATGTTGCTCTCTCCATCCCAATTTGAAGCAGTCCCGTCTGATGTGGTTGTTCCATTGTCTTCATCCCTTCAGGCTTTTCCTGATCATCTGACTGAGTATGATTCAAATGATACAGGCCATGAACTGCATGACTGCACCAACTGAGCTGACATGAAGTCATGACGTCGTCATGAAGTGGAAGCCGTTGACTGTGTCCTCCTCCTCCCATTCATGTGGTGAGAGTGTGAGATGAAGTGCCGGGAGGATTTCCCATGCCAGATCTCGGCTTGTCTTGGCGCAGGCGTGGTCCTTAACGTGGGATCCAGAAAGCAGTGCTGAAGTCCAATCTCAGGTTAAACCTGCTAACATCAACATCACCAAAACAGATGGTTGCATAAACATTTATCCCACTGACACTAATGGAGCAATTTCACTTAAAATCTAATTAAGAGAGCACCTTCATGTTTTAGGTAGATTTACCTAATTTCCTCAGTTCTATTAGTTGCAACCATGAGTACACTATGGCAGACCTTTTTCTGCCCCAATCAACTAGTCT
>JBBKCR010000027.1:9466665-9492331 GCA_037577295.1 Ladigesia roloffi | reverse complement strand
TTTAATCTAAATGAAATGTATGTTTTCCATCAAATATGTGAAATTTGTGTGATTCTTTTATATTTGGTTTATTTTTTCAGATTTTCTATGCAAGTGCCTTCTGAGTATACTGAACACATCTTAATGCATTAATATGTAATAAGTGAGTGCCATATTTATGTTTTAAACAGTGTACCAGTCTACAATAGAGACTGTGAATCTGCTCTAATGGCAAAATATTTTCCATTTTGTAACATAATTGTGTCAGAGAATAGAGAAAAAGTCATATTTTCTTTTTTGTAAATCTGTACACGCACAACTTTGAACAGCCTGCTTTATTTGTTCCGTGTGTTTATACGCTGATCCAGTATCAAGTAATAAGTTACATGGAAGCAGTTTCACATGTGCCCTAACTAAATCCAGTCATGAGTGCCATAATAATATGCCATTATTTTTGCCACATCTGGCAGAACTTCTGACTAATCATTGCAGACCCTTGGGAGGAATGTATTTCTTTAAACATCAGAATATGTTGAAGTACATCAGATTATGTTAGATTACAAAAGGTTAGGGTTACATGGTGTGAGATTTCATTAGGTTGTTAGATGATCTAAGATCAGGTGAGATTCAATGACATCAGATTACATTATACTGTAAGGATACAATTATTTTAGATGAAATTGGCATATGGTAGACTAGAGGTTTGCCAAATCATACGCCCTGCGATCAGGAAGTTGTGTGTTTGATTCCAAAGACTGCTAGGCACCACTGAGGTACCCTGAGCAAGATACTGTCCCCACACGCTGCTCCTTGGGTGCCATGTTCCTGGTTGCCCACAGCTTCACTTGGTGAATGGGTTAAATAGGGAAGTAGAATTTTCACACTATGTTCACACTGTGTGCGTTATGACCAACTGTCATTTTTACAATTCAAATAACATTGTTTTGGTTATATTATTTTAGATTATATTAGATTATATAAAGATTAGATCATGTTACATTAAATCAGATCATGGTATAGTTAAATAATTTTATACAAGATTATGTTAAGGTTATTTTGTGTTTGATTACATTTTGATTAAATCATGTTAAATCAGGGTCAATTTCTATCATAATATAATTGTGGCAAAATGTATGTGTATGTATGTATATAATAAATTATTATATTGAGTAAGCATTCCAGCTCATCAGTTATGTATAGATTTTAGTCAGTATAAGTTTTAGTTGCACTCTCTAATGCCAAATGTTTGAAAATGTCCTAAAATTGATAGTTGTTTGTTAATATCTTTGCCAAAAAAAAACAAACCCACTTGCAGGCTCATTCGGAAAGAGCAATCATGCAGGCTCAAATATTTGCTTAAGCTTGGCTTCAGGAATGATGGACATTCAGAGGCAGGACTTTTAGTCTGTGCTCTATATGAGAGGTAGTATAAGGGATTGCTTCAGGCAATAATGAAGCAACAGCTCTATCTAGTGGCAGCTGACATGCAGCACAGTATTGAAGTTGAAACTTCCATATTTCCATGAGTTACAGTCTTATATCCCCAAATATCTTTTGATAGACTACTGTTTAAGGAAAAGGCATTATAACTTTATTACACATTATACTAAACAAATACACACATACAATACACCATAGTAGTTTCTCATAGGTGCAATATTAATTGAGTGGACTTTTTCAGATGTGCAACATGTGCAATTTTGGGGGTGTGATCAAATGTGCAATTTATAAATTGCAGTTCTGGTTTTGTCAATGCCTGTATATGCCCATTGTGTACGTACATACATGTACTTATCTATGTTTATATATATCTAAGGTTATATTTATAAGATCCTAATTTTTGGTGCCTTGTGACAACATCGCAGATTGTAACATGAAAATCTACGCATATATAAGTGCTGTCAAGCGATTCAAATTTTTTATCTAATTAATTACCGGGTGTGGTGACTACTTAATCTAATTGATGGCATTTAATCGCACATACATACAGACTTACAAGAAGCTGTTTTTACCATTTATTAATGAATACTTAAGCTTCAATGGTCATGACATTTTTATCACTGACTAAACCAAACCTAGGAATTAGGTTACACTATATTACTATATATATTTGATAAACTACGTCTCCCAGCTTTCTCTCACACACACTATGGCCTGCGCTGAGACTCCGCCCCTCTGTATTCCTTGTATTCACATTCTATAGAGCATATTGGATGACCTTCTGTATGTATTCTGTAATAGAAATGAACTTGAACTTGAACTTATCTTCACCATTGTATAGTTTTTACTCGATTCTATTGTTTGATTTTTGCTGCGCTTACCTTTGTACTGTCCACTTACCTGCCATCACAAAGCAATTTTAAATGCAAATTTTAAAAAGGTTTATTTAATTTTCTATTTTATTTTATCATAATATATAATGCAAACTTCCCACTATTTCCCATTTGAGGCCCATATCCTTTATTTTAATTTTTAATGTTCACATTATGTTTTTGCTACATATATATAATACAGTACAATATAATGGAATTACCAAATTAAACTGAGGCTGTCTACAAAAATAGGCTTAAATAACTGAGACTCTTTGGCTAAGTGAAAGCTTGGGTCAGTTTAACCTGTTTCAACTGGAGTTTGCCATGGGCTAAGGTGGGGTGTGGACACTTGTTCAAATTACCTGTGGGTGCGTACTTCTTTTAACTGCTTGGTAGATTCCGTGTAAAGCTCACCTAACTGTGCAACATAGACTTTTCATGTAACCACAGAAGTTTCCACACAAGAGTCAAGCCGCAATGTTGTCTCAAGGCACCAAAACGTGGATTTTCTTCATTCTCCAAAAACAGATTACCTGACTCTATAATTAATCAAGCATGTAAGAGTAAGATCACACAAGTGATCTCACTCTTAGCTATTATATGTATCAGCCCTGATCTTTACACTGACAATAATGGACCAATTCTTATCCATGGTTTGGGCTAAACCCCTAACTTTCAATGAAGAGTTTAATCTTAATGCTTCAGCCAGACAATCTGGACATCATACTTCCGACTTTGTGGTCACAGTTTGGAAAATAATATTTTCTATTCAGCACAAATTCACACAGAAATACACCAAAATATTGCGGAAATCCTTCCAAGAATAGTTGAAGCTGTTATAACAACTTCATTTTAAAGTCCCTGCAGGTGTGATGGTCGGGGGTCCCAATACATTTGTCCATATAGGGTACGTGACAGAATCTTGAATCCTGACCCTGAAGTGATGTGGCAGGAGGTCTGACAGCTTAAGTGAGGCTTTAGTGAGGTTAAAACCATGCCGGCAGAACACCCACCTTGTTCCACAGGATCTGTCCTACGGGTGGTCTCCTCTTCTCCTTCTGTCTCATGACTTTGCATGTTGTACTCCTCCATGTTCTGCAAGTGAGTCAAAAGAGTCTGTAAGGTATTTGCGTCTTGTTGAGAGACAGAAGGTGTGTTCTTCACAGAGAAAAGGGAGGAGAACGAAGGAGTCCTGGCAGAAGAGTGGAGGATGGGCTGTTCGTATGACTCAGCACAAAAGAATGGGAAAACAAAGCTACGTTCAGCAGACCAAGAGGCTTTCTAAATATACTTTGAACATTATAATTTTCATCTTTGTTTGATATCTAAACAAAGAGCCACACATAAAGACATTGGGTCCAAACTCTGTATGCACAATAATGCTGCAGAACAAACCCTACAGCACAGATCCACTAAAGAGAGACACGACGGTATTTACACTCAAGAAAGTATCACTCTTACTCCCAAAAAGTCACTTAAAAGCAATTATCAGGGTTAAAAAGCTTTAAAAGGCTAACCTGGGAGGCTGGCTGCTTGCTAGTCTGGTGCTACTCCGCGTCTCTCAGCACTTCCTCATTCTGAGGAAAACACTGCAGACACTGTTCCTCACCCTGGACACATGACTCAGTTTGGTCATTGAATCTTTCTTCTCTCTCTTCTATTCTTACCTCTTCACACACATCGCAGAGTATTCCTGATACGAAAGGATTCCTTATCCCGCCTTTTTAAAATTACCATTAAAACATATCTATCATTTTATAATTGCTTTTGAAAACATGTATCCAACTGCAATGGTCCATGGTTTTGTCCCAGGATTGAATGGGGTAATGGTGAAATGTAAAGTGCTGCAAAGTTAGATTTAAGTTTGCAGAACAAGCAGAACTTTGCACTGGTTAATTCCTAAGACTGATGTTCATTATTGTTTTTTCTTCTGTCCAAGCAGTCCATATCCTATTAATTTTCCTTTTTCATTTTCATATTCCATTTTATTCATTTTCCTGCCTTCCATCAACTTGGGCTTGTGTGGGTTTATGTACCAAAGACATCTCACTCTTGTAAAACCAGGGGCCTTAAGAATTTATTTTTAATTTAATCTAGATTTAAAAAGCTGTTAAAAACTGTACTTTTGTCTTTGATCTTCTTTTAAACACACTTCAATTGCACTTTCGGTTTTCTTTTACTGATTTTCTGTGCACTCATTTGTTTTATTTTGCATTCACATTCTTTTGGGCACATTGGATGACCCTCTTTATGTATAAATAAATAAACATAAACTTGAAATTATCTACATCATTATCTTAAACTTTACTGACTGAAGCTATACTTTTCCTTAACTTTTGGCCTCAGTGAAAACAAGAAAAACAAGTCATAGCAAAGGAAACGGGAAAACTTATGAAATGTGTGCAAAGTCCATGAAGCATTGGGATTAATCTGGCATTTAAAAACCAAAGTGTTTTGATTATGTTTAGATAGTAGATGAATGTTTACAAACTCTATTTTAAAAAGTGAGCAAGTTTTAGTCTCCCATGATGAGTCCTTGTAATGCTGTTAACTGTCCGAAGGTGTTACAAGAAATTCTGGCCTGAGATGAATGTAATCTAGGTAATATAACTCAATTCACCACACTTTCGACATTGATTCCACACATGCTTTTACTGTAAACAAACATTTAAATTACAATATTTATATTTTTACTTATAAAAAACAGTAAATGAGGCAATAAAATGACTACTGCAGTCACACTGCTGTTTCTTTACATTAACTTAATGGTAAATTAATTTTAAAAAAGCCTTGGGCTCCGACATGAAACTGTACAGTTTGGAATAAAAATAAATTCTCTGGACATAATGAATGTACGCATGTTGAATAAGAACACTAACAAATTCCCAGACAATACACATTCACACAAACATCCACACACTTACACACATACTCACAAACACACAACAAAACACACACTGGGACAAGAAAACCCTACATAGACATGTTTTATAAAATAGGATTCCTGATACCTCCTTTTTAAAAAAGTACAATTAAAAAATATCTACCATTTTAAAATTGCTTTTAAAAACATGTCTCCAACTAAAAATGTCTGTTGTTTTTGTCCAAGATTGGAATGGGGCATGGATAAAATCCTCTGGCTCTTCTTTTGTTTAGTTCCTCTAAAAACTGATGTTGGAAGATGAATGAGGCCAGTTTCTCATGAAGTGCGTTTGCGGTAGATCAGGTCTCTGTTGTGTGGGTTCACAGTCCAGGCATTATGTAAGCTATATTGTCCAAGGTGTTTGACTGCAAAAGAAGAGAAAAGAAATTCATTTGGGCTACAGTCAGTTATTGTAAACCTACAAAGTGAAAAATATGAGAACAAATGTAGTAAAATCTGCAATTTAAATATCAGTTGGTGTTACAAACTTTAATCTACAAACTATCATCTGTGAAGCTGACCAATAGGGAGGGGGGTGGGGGGTGGCAACAAAGTGTAATTATTTACCTATGTCTCCAAGCTCATTAGTAGCTGTTACAGGGAATAATCACATCCTAACTTGGCTATGAAGTATAACAAAATTAGATTACAGGATTTGTAAATAAATGAGAACTAAATAAATAAGAGCAGGATATTGGTCATAGCAGAAGAGTACTTGAGAAAAACGAATCTCAAGTTTCTCTTTGTTCTTGAAATCTTTATACTCATTTTCTCACAATTACACTGGTTGCACGTGCAAATGAAGAATTGAGCCTGCACAGTATTACAACAATGATTTAGAAACAGTGCAGGAATCTTCAATAGTTTCATGCTAATTCTGATGAACTTTACTTTATTTTACTGCTTTTTAGTTCTTCAGTATTTTCTAATTAATTAATTAATTTAAAAATGTGTAATCAATGCCCAGCATGAATACAAATTAGGGTTGTTCAGTTAACACGTTCTTTTCAATCACAGAAAAAATTATGCAAAAAAAAAATTTAAATGCAGTTTAATCGCACCACGTGTATTTAACCCGGTGTTCTGTCAAAATATGCTACCAATTGAAAAGTGCTTCTGCACATGTGCAGTTCTCCAGTCTGGGGATTCAATGCTACCTAGTGGTAAGGCAGTTGGTGTCACTGGTTTATGGAGATTAATATCTCTTTTTAATACATTTCTTAATTGTACTTTCAACTTGTACATGTACTTGTTTGCTGCTACATAATCCGTAGAGCACATTTCAAGGGTATATGTGTGTATGTCGCTACACTGGGGTCTGTGTTAGTACATAAGCAATTTCCTTCAGGATGAATAAAGTTTTCTGATTCAAAAGTGCCTGTTTTTCTTCAGCAGAATGTTATCTGAACCTGGGAATTATCAGCACTGCCCAGAATCACCACAAGATATAAGCATGGCATGATCTGCACTGTCCTGCTTCATGGTAGCATTTCCCAGTGTTAGAACCTGACTGTATAAGTTGGCTCTATGCACCTCTATCTATCCATCTTTCTAGGCTCTTCTTAATTAAATGAAAAAAATTCATTCACTCATATGGCAAATTTAATTGAAATTATTAAATACTTCTGCAGCAAAAAAGGGTGATTAATTTAGATTAATCATGGACCTTATAATTAATTAAATTTTATTTAATCATATGACAATCCTAAAAATATACTTGTATTTATATTTGTCCCTCTACATAAGCCGGCATGGTGATTCTGAATAACGCTTCCTACTCTTACTTAAAGTCATTCTGCTATCTTGTTTAGAGTCTGATCATGAGGGTATGTGCCTCACCAGGACACTGCGAGGACAGCCATTGAGCTGGGGCACCTGGGCAGTGAGGCAGGTTAATGGACCAAGAGCACACAATATGGAGTCTAGAAGTACAGAAAGACTGCCAGACACCGCCACCATTCCCTGCAGAGAGAATGGAAAAAGACTTGGAGAAAAATCTTGTGAATGCATTACACAAGAATATTACTGCGGCTTTGATTTCAGAATGTGGAAGAGGATAGTGAAGTCATGAACTGACTTCCTCTGCAAACATCCACCCCACACATAAAAAAGCGAACGCTTTTTCATGAATTTGCAAAAGGGATGTACACTATCGGAATTGTATTAGTATCAGCAACTAAGTGCAACAAATAATTGTCAGCGCTGAGCAGATATTTAGATATGACAGATATTTCATTACATTTACTGGAGTGAATAACTCTGATTTATTACAAAGGCATTTTTTAAAGGAAGGGACACATTAGGCACCAAGTGAAGGGCTCCAGTAGGTGATGTGATGGTGATGTTTAGATGACTTGACGTGAGCATCTCCCAAACAACAGTCAAAAAGAATTTCACATTGTTCACACTGTGCGATGTGCTGTGCTGTGTTCACACATGACTAAAAGGGGCCACTTTACTTTAGTCCCACAAGTGGTCCAAACGGTCAACTAATGACAATAACTTGGTCCGGAGAATCATATTTTCTTTTTCCATCTTGTGGGTGGCCATTAATGTAATGGTTTTATCTGTTATGTTTAGGCTAATTAATTTTACATACGTGAGGAAGAGATGGCACCAAGATGCTTAGTGGAGAAAAGCAAGCTGGCAATGTTCTCTACCTACCTAAACATTGTTGCAAGCCAAGTACACCCTTTTATGGCAATGGTACTCCTTTACAGTTCTGTCCTCTTTCAAATGGACAATGCAAACTGCCACACTGCAAAAACTGTTTTGGAGTAGTTGGGAATTATTTGAGGAACATTACAAAGAGCACTGACTTGGCTTCCAAATGATCCAGATAAAGCATCTCTGGAACGTGCTGGACGAGCTAGTCTGATCCCCACAGGACCCACATCGAAACTTAGGGGATTTAAATGATCTGCAGCTACCATCTTTAGGCCAAGCTCTTGTGGGGTCTCTGGCTAAGGTAAGTACTACTTTGTCATCATGAGGGGGACCAACACAATATTAAGCAGGGCAGCCATGTTATGGCTTTGTCTGTTATTTTATGGCTTTCTGATATTAGATGAATCACATGATACAAATAATGACTGCTGGATTGAAATCAGCGGAATGTTCCTGTATACTCAGTTTTGATATGTACGGCTCAGTTTTTAAAAACATTTTCCTTCCTTTTAAAACCTAACAAAAAAGCCTGCAAAGTTGTCATATATTGTCACACAGACAAAGAATTAGCCTAATATCAGTACTCAATGAGGTAAATGGAGATAAGCACATTTGCCTAGTCACAGAAAACATTTCGCTGGAGTTTAATCTATTGTATACACAACCCCTGTGCAAATATTTAACTTCCTCCATCATTGCCAAACATAAACCTCTTTATGTTAATTTATCAATAATGTAAAACAAGAGATATTCAAAGTTATATCCAGTTCTTATAATTACATTATAAAATAAATCAGTTATCAGTTGTAATTGTTGAATACATTCCTCCTCAATAGTGATCTGTACAGCTGTTGCTGTTGTCTTCTATTCTATTCTGCTATTCTATTACTTCATTTGTTTTCTGCAACTGTCACAGTAGCAAAGTTGCTTTTTCTGGTAAGCCATGCAGACATAAAACAAAGCAAATATACGCACTATTAACACAGTTTCAAGTAGGTTTCACTACATGTTATAACATGAGTGTAATGTAGCTTGGACTGTTTTTTAAAAGTACTGACCTCAGTCTCCTGAAGCCGGTGACCAATGAGCGAGAGAGACTCGCCCAGAAGCTGCAGGTGGGCAGCAGCATCAATGGGGTCCACCTCTGGTACCCGGACTGGAGACAATGCCATCCCCAGAGAAGAGCGGCCTGGTGAGGTCAAACCTGATCCTAACCCTACAGCCTTTCCTGACACTGAAGGAGAGAGGGGGAGCAGTTCTTAAACACAGACCTTGGAGTACTTGACAAAGCTAGATATGTCATTCACAGTTTCTGTAGATGTTTTTAAGTTTGGTCTTTTTACATATAATTGAAAGTAATGTTGCTGAATTCTGCCTGTTTTTGTCTGTTGTTTTAGAGAAAAATATATGTTGTACAGTTTCAGGCACCAAATAAGCTCTTGTGATTACATAACATTTTTACATGAGATGAGGCAAGTGTGTGATGATGTAGACCAGCAGTTTGAACAATGATTCCTTTACATTACACAATCATCTACAAATATTATTGTTAGCTTTATCTCTGAAACTGAAAAATCACACATCAAACACTAATTGTCCTGGCTTGGGGAAAATTTGTATACATTTGATTTGTTGCTCAATTATCTGTTTCTTTAACCAGATGTGCAATATGACAATAGGAATTGGACATTTCTTTTGAACATGTATTACTTCAAGCTTACTAAGGAATCTGTTAATACTGTTAATGCCGGTTAGTCCTGGGCCCAATTTCAGACATAGTTTGATAAAGAAAGTGAACACATGGAGAAACTGTAGAAAAGTTACATTTGCTTTTGTTGTCCAGTAAAGAGCTCTTCTGCTTCACTGTGGTGGCCTCAGCTTTATTCTGCTTATGTTGAAGATACTGAGCTTTCTGCTTCCACACCTGCACAGAAAGCAGCCAAAGTGTTCAACACTTACTAACACAAGTAACTCAGTTCACACTGCTGAGGGAATAATAAAAGATCAACAAGAACACACAACCCCTATTATTCAAATGAGGATGGCACAATACTGTTAGGGGATTCTCACCTGCTTTTCTTTTTCTGGAAGTTGCTTCCAAATCTCTGCAAGCTTCTTGCTCAGTTCCCCAAATACTACTTAACAAAACGTCAGAGTATTGGAATCAATCACGCAACTCAAGTCAATGGAATGCAAGGTTATATTTATCGATGAATATATTCATGTTCCATACAAAAAGTAGAGAATATATCAAACTTAGTTAGAACAAAACATCTCTGATTTTGGGAGCAACTGGTAATAAAGCCCCAAAATATGACAAGAATAAAAACAATGCGTTTGATCCAGTCAGTACTCACCGAGCCCAGGTTGTTCTGCACTAATATTAAGCCTGTATTCTTTACAGAACACCTGGTATGCAGTCACGCTCTTCTTCTTTGGCTGAAAAGACCACAAATACACCTAGTAAGTGGCAGCAACACAGATTCCCAATCTTGGAATATTGCCTTGCACTCATGTTTAAGTAATTTTCTCAGCTGCAGAAAGGACTTCTTAAATAGCTCATTTGATCAGGTGTATTAGAGTTGGGTTTAGTTCATAAAACTACTTTAAGTGAGATTGTACATACAAAAATAAAACAGAATAACTATGCAAACATTTGGGTTAAATACAAGGTGTCTTAATAGGAAAAAGATGAAAGCTGTTTTCTAGGGGCTAGAATGGGGAGGAAGGATATTCGCTCTGCATCTTACGTATTTCCCCACATACAAATTGCTAGGTGAATGGGGGGTGCACGCCACGGCTAACACGAGCACTATGAAAATACACTTACAGAACTTCCACAGAACTGCCACAGAACCATATCTTATCTCCATCCCTGTGATCATTGTCCCAAGTGTGCGTGTGTTTTCAATTGCAGACATTATCACCCAAACGTCTCAGTTGATACTGTGTATAATAATTCAAGCATAATAATTAATAATTAAAAGTAAACCCGCAGTGATCAGTTCAGAATGCATTTACTTTCAGTCAAAAAACAGACTTTTTCAAGTCATCTATTTCATCATTAAATTTGATATGAAAAATCTTTTCAAAATTTCATCTTTTTCTCTTGAACCCAATAATATGTATCATGAGCAGAGCTGAGCATCTCATCCCACCCCTATGGGGGCGTTCACATGTCGCGTCTTTTGCGCGCTCAAGTCCATTATTTCAAATGTAGATGCACGGCTGCGCTCATAATGGAAGTGACGCGCCCGTTATTTTCAGATGCGCCCGCGCCGCATCGAGTTGAAAACACCTCAACTTTTCAGAACGCTGCAAGCGCACCGCGGTTCAAGTGACAAGATTCAACCAATTAGCTTCCTTGCCTTTTCCGTTACACTGACCAAAGATGGCTTCACGGGAGAAGCTCTGTTTATTGATGCTTGGGCCAATTTTTCCTAAAATATAATCCAACTTGTCCTTGTGAAATCTGAAATAGGCTTTGAACCTCCCGTTGTCCAGGCGGAGCTCCTGGATCAACTAGTGAAATTCCGTGTTTTTTCCGTTTTTGGAGAATGGGGTGCACCCAGACACTACGGCGTTTTTTTTTTCATTTTCTGCGTAAATAAATAACGTAGCACGGTCACAGTGAGTGTTTTTTGTTGGAGATGGTAAGCTAAGCAACCACTGCAGATGGTTGCTTAGCAACGACAGACACTTCCGGAGCACAACTGCACGAGCGCTTTTAGAAGTGACGTGCCTCACATTTCCAAGCGTTTTTAGGTGCGATATGTGAATGCCCCCGTTAAACTTACACAATCTGCTCCATACCCCACATCAGCCCAGACAGCCCTGAATGTTGCTACTTTAGTTTTACACTGGAGTTAGGAGATTTGTGTTCTCTTTAAATTGTCACACATTTGCCTCAAACTAAGATATTGTATGATATACCAGCATCAAAAAACATATGATTAACAACAGTAGGTGCCAAATGTAAACACTGTATAGTAGCTCCAGAAGATGACTAAAGAAGTCAACTTTGGTCACCAAATATTTTCTGGCTGTCAAGCTACATTTGGGGCAAGCAAAATTGTGTATATTTGGCTGTAGGTCAAAATATTCTGTTAAGATTTTGCTGGTTACTAAGTGGCTACTGTCAATAAGAACCAACTCTTTATGCCTGCTTGGTTAAATAAATACTGTGTTGATTTAAATGTCCCAATGAATCTTAAGCTTAGCTGAAGGGGAGCATCACCTTATCCTTGTCATGCCTGTCCCTGTCCTTCTCCTCTTTCTTTTTCTTTTTCTCGGTCATGTGGTCACTGCTTTGATGATGATGGTGATGATGAGAATGGACTGCTGATGTCATGGCGTACATCCCTCCAGAGGTGCTGTGATTAGATGAGCTGTGGGAATGGGAGTGGCTTCTGGACGGGTCCCCTACAGAAACAGAAGACAAAAAACAAGCCTTTAATTCAGTGACATTTTAATAAAACAGCCCATTTTTCATCCTAACAATGGTGTAGCTTAACATGGAAGATCAGAGAAGCTTTCACTCCTGGTACTCTCACCTGAAAAACCTTTCTTTCCTGCACTTCCTCCTTTGCTGTGCTTCTTCTCTTTCGAGCTTTTGTCCTTGTCTCTGTCTTTCTCTTTCTCCTTTTTCTTTTTGCTCTTCTTACTCTTTTTCTTTTTTTTGGAAATGTGTGTGTAGGAGTCGTCAATGACTAGTTCACCAGCCTCTAGCTCTCCTCCTGAAGAGGAACTCTCACCTCGCAGGCCTCCAACAGACCCACCCATGTGCCCTAAAACACAAAGCAAATGCTTTTTCAGCCATTAAAGGAAACACATTTTGCAGGGCATTAAGACTTTACTTTGCCTCATCTCTACACTAAACATTATAATTGCTATTCTATATAGTTGTATCACAGAAGACCTTACAATAGTTACTGCAATGTTATTACTAAAGTGTTTGTAATTTGCACAGGTTAAAAAAGAACACTCAAAATATTTAGATAACGCTGAACTGATTCCCTCATACCCTTAGGAGACATGTTGGCAAAAATAAAAAAATAGATCTAATGTACACTCTATTTACCCCTTATCCCAAAACATGTAGCTCCTTCAAATAAAAAATTTAATGCTTGCTTCTATGTTTTGCACAGATTGATGTTCAGCCAAGACAAGTTTGGAATCCAAATTTTGCTTCTTTAGTGTGGCAGAGGAGCTACAAATCAAAAGCTAAAAACACTGGAAGTGATTTGTCCGGACAGAAGTCACAATATGTGTGATTAGTCTCTTCCATTCATTTAGGTGTTGGATATTCGTCAATGTAATTTAAGACACAGTATGACTTACTGAAAAATACAAAACCGAAAGAAAAAAACATTCCAGGGTCCAAACTACAAGTTTAGTAGGAGCTCAACAACGACTTTTGAAGTAAAAAAAAAATTATGTGAACCAGTGTTTTGTGCTGCACTAGAGATCATTCGGAGTGTGTCCAACCTTCCACTTCCACTTCTTTTCCCACCACAGGCAGTGGTTCTCGGCTGTGCTGCTTCTTTTTCGAGAGCTTGGATGACGTCATCCTGTCCTTTTCCTTTTCCTTCTTCATCCCTGTTTTTTTCACACTGGAAGACGAGTGATGACCGGTGTTTCCCGAGGTGGATGTAGAGTGCGGAGGGATGGGGAACCCCTCATTCCCTCCTCCTTCGTTTCTTTCTTTGGGTGAAAGGATGAGCTTCATCTTTAGCCCCTCAGCTTCTCGCAGTGTGAGCGGCTCACCTCTACCTGCGCCGCCATGGAAGAGAGATGACTTGGAGGAAGAGGATGATGAGGAAGAGGAGTGCTTCTTGGGCAACAAGGATGATGAGCCAGGTGGCCGGGTTAGGGAGAAGGACGGGTGGCTGGTTTTGGAGTTTCCTTCACGCTTGCGGTCCTTAGGGGAGGAATGAGAGGAGTGGGGGGGATAGGCAGGTTTTTTGTGCAGATGGGGGCTGGGATCTGAGCCTGTGGCCATAGGAGAGGTGATGGCCTGTAGAAGGCCCATAGCAGTGTCTGTAGAGTGGGGTGGATGAGAAGAGGATGAGGAGGAGAGTAAAGGCGAATGGTCTAAGGACTTGCGCTTCTTCTTATGGGGAGGAGGACCTGAGCTGTGGTGGTCTGGGGAAAGATGGAATGCACAGATTTTAACCCCTTCAACCCTTAATCCCCTTATTACTACCCTTATTATTATTCTGTTTCTAACATTAAAAGTTATTTCACACCAAATGTTTGTGCCATTTATTCAAAAATTAAAGAAGTATTAATGTAATAAAGGTCCAAAATATGTTATTATCAGTCTCTCTTCCTCAACAACACGATCACTCAGAAATACCCTTCACACCATCACACCTACCTCTGTAGTAGTGGTCATCAGAGTGCTTCTTCTTCTTCTTGTGTGAATCTCCCGCCATTGAAAACAGTTCAGAGTCCTAATCATTGGCAGACAAAACAGGATTGAATAGAATCATATAGAAATCATACCTATAAACTTTAAGCTAATTTTTACTCAATAACTGACCACAGCCATACCTACACTATGACAGTAGATGCCAAATGGAATTGGGGCAGAATGTCAAGATCCCATCATGACCCCTCTATTCCAAATGCCATATCTACCTAGGTAACATAACATCAAGTTGCATGTAATTATGAAATACCAAAAAAGATGATGACTATGCCATTGTACTGTAGCTAACATGAAGCAGGAATTAACCGATTTGTTCTCATATTTAACTACTACAGCTCTTCGTTAGCAGACAATTAGACATAGTCACAAAACCACCTTTCACAAAGTACTTGCATGAAAGAAGGGCAACTTGATGTTTAGTGTTACCATGTCTACCTCCCTGCTGTTACCTTGGGCTGTTTCTTGGAGGTTTTGCGCACCTGCGCGGCGATTTCCTCCTCCTCTCTTAACAAATCTTTATACGAACGCTTCTTCTCCCTCTGACTGCGCCCTGCCACCAGGCCCATCTCTCCCTCCATAGCTGACATATCTAAGAGGAGGAAAGATATATTAATCCTGGTTTGCAGTCCATAACCATAAGGCCATGTCTAATAATTGCCTGATAATGCTCACCCACCACTCCTTTCTTCTTTACCTCATCAAAAGCCATGGTGACTAACCAGCCTCTTTGACAACACTATTACATAGCATCTTCTTTCAGGCATACCTACCAGCCATAACATTACAACCAACAGTTTAAAATTGTGTTGGTCCAATTGTGCCACTAAAACAGGTCTGATCATTTATGGTATGAACTCCACACCACATCTCACAGTGGCCTATTGTTTCTGGCATCAAATTGGCAGGCAATAACCACTGTACACAGTAGCCATCACAATTTGGCCCTTATGAAATTACTCAGATCCTTACTCTTGTCCGTTTTGTCCAGATTCTATTTCATAAACTTCAAGAACTTGCTGCCTAAAATAGTTTACTCCCTGACAGGTCTCACTGTAATAAGGTGTTAGTGCCACTGTATTGAGAGTTTATAACACATCCATTGACAAGTGACACTCTAACTTCACCTCTCAGTGGTTTTAATGTTGTGGCAGATATGAGGACTTCTTGTCCCTTCAAGCTGAAACAATCCTAATCACTTACTAGCCGACACTGCAGACTCAACACAAATGTATCCTCACAAACTAGAAAATAATCAATATTAAGGTCCTTAACTGCAGCTTCAGCGAAAGCAGAGTAAAGCAAGAAGTTGGAGAAAAAGTTCACACTTGTTTTGACAAGTACTGTCAAAGTTGTTTAAGTCCAGCGCCACTACACGTTTAATAAATAAGCCCGCCTAACTGAGCAAAGGCTGTCTGGAACGATAAGAGTGAGGGATGCTGTCAGAGCGGGTTGTGTGTCAGCTGGACATGGAGAGGACAGGGCTGGACAGACTGTGGGCAAATCGTTTAGCTCTCCCGGATCTGTGAAAAGCCGCTAACCCTTCTGTTTGCGTATAGGCACGGAGAAACAGTGTGTGGCAAAATTAGGATGAGAGCAGTAGCCCTGTCGTTAATTGAGTGGACGTTTCCCGCCTACTTTCGAAAAGACACACAAACACACCCCCTTCGCTCCACCGGGGTCCATCTCGCTCTCGTGTGTGTACAAGTCCGAGGAAGGCTGACACTGAAACGGCCGGAGCGTCCAACGCAGCTCGCGGCTTCACTCAGAGCAGGCCGCAACAGAACCGCTTTTAAATTAACGAACACTTTCTTGTGCACCTCGCCTCGTTCCGACTGCATCCCCAACGCAGAGAGAGCAGGATAATTTTTAGCAAACGCAAAAAACGTGAACATTGTCGAATTAAATGATAAAATTACCTTCGCCGATGCCTCGGTTTAAGCACAGACGGACGCCATCTTTGATTTCAGTCAACAACAAAGCGTGGAACTGAGAGGAGGGTCCAGAGCGAAACAGCTTCTCTCATTAAAACCCTCTCTCAGTCAAACCAGACTCTGGCATTTTCTGGCTCTACGGCATCTATTAAACTTTTCTCTTGTACCTCATTTTGTAAATCATATTTATGCAGCTGGTGACCTAGTTGTTAGGGAGTTGCCCGTTTGATCAGAAAGTTTTGGATTTTAATCCCAGGACTGCTTAGTGACACCACTGAGCAATTGTTTAAATGTAGAGAATATTTTTACTTGTCACACTGCGTGCTGTGTTCACATATGATTTATGGCACTTCACACCTTTTTAAGACATTTTTTATTCTGGAATTGTCTGGTACAATTTCAAGCACCCACATCCAAAAAGAATGGCTTATGGTGAACAGTGATGGCAAAAACAAAATAGACCAAACATGCAATTCAGAAACAGACAGGCATAAAACTTTTTTTTTTTAATTCAAGGGACAACATGAGTGAGAAGAATATTTGAATACTTTGAACACAGACTGTCAAAAACAAAATTATACAGCATATGGTCACATAAATAAATATCTCAGGCATTTCTCGTCCAGCCACCATTAAGCTTCTTGTAAGCATTCAGTTTTCAGCCCACGTCCAACCTTCTCTACCTGTCTCCCATATTTTGCATCTGTATGCTCAAGGATGTGAAGCTGGCCAGCAAGTCAGTGACCTCATCCACCTGTTAATTGTACACACACAGTAATAAACATTTTAAGTCCTCCACAAAGCAGCAGCACCAAAATGGGCTGAAGACTTCCACTGTAACACAGTTATGTATCAGTAACGATCAGTGATGACTGATAGTAGCAGACCTAGACGAAGAGAAATTAAAACAAAAGCAGACAGCTATTCGACTATGGCTACTGCTTGTCTATGGCAGTAATGTCAAAACAAATATCATAACTTTTAATAACTATTATAACATAATGACTTTCACCGTTCTTATTTATCACCGCAATACACAGGATTGAGCAGTGTAACGACATAAGATTTGCAGATCTGTAGATGCTTATCCCTTTTAAACATATGTATGAAATAAAACAAACAAATAAAATGTGATATCAAACGGAGAATGTATCAGCAGTACTAAAATAGACCAGTATATAAGGAGACAGAATGAATAAATAAATTAATGACAACCTGAAGAAAATGATAAATAGATACATTCTTCAAATGCAAGAGCCCAGTTCCCACCGTCATGGCAAAAAGGGAGATCTGAACTTGCAATTTGAAAGCATAAGCCCCAGGGATTAAAACTATGACTGAATGCAATTCAGCACACGGCCTCAGGTTACAGATGTAAGGAAGTTAAGCAGTGTATCGGTATATGAAGACAGCCATGTAGCGGCCAGTTACATTGGGTATATGTATATATGTTGATGTAGCTAAATGAGTTAATATAACTAAACATCAGGGCAGTTGCTTTTCTTCTGCTACTAATTATTCTGTCCAGTTAATTCAGTTTTTAATTCAGCATCACAAATACTCACCTGGCAGATGTGGATGTTTGCAATTATGACATTATGTGGCATAATGGTCACTGTGTAACAACAAGCTACTGTTTAACTGAAAACAATGTCCTCGTACATGCAAACAGGTTGGTGTCCAATAAATCTGGATTCTGATGTCACTGTCGAGTTATTTTTCTGCCTCCATACCGGTAGACACCAGCTGATCATATGGATTTTGAAATGTGTGTGGCTTTTTCCAACTGTAATGTTACCTGTTCTTTAGTGCGAGTCTGTTGTAGTTGAGTAGAGATGTGCTCCAGTTTCTCTCGCTCTTCATTTTGGCCCATAACATTCAGGTACTCACGCAGCATCTGAATGATCTGTGGACATGCACACCGCAGCATTTCAGCAAAAGTGAATGCAGCTGCAGGTCCTATTTTTTAAATAATAAATTGAAAGAGACTAAGTAATCATAACACACAACATATAAAATTTCAATTTATTTTGCCTCTTACATGCCTCTGTGGGGCATGGAATATACATCTATAATGGATGCCATCATATTACCATTTTAATAGCATTACACTGTCGGCTGCCTTTATACTATAAAAGTGCATTTAAAGGGCTGCCCTAGTTACTGGACCACAAATGCACTTTTAAAAAGCTGGTAATCTGTCTCTTGGGCTATCTGGCTGCAATTTCACAGTTGATGAAGCATGAATGTTAGCCATCCTTTCAATGCCCTATTTAAGCCTAGGAGTGCTGGGTTATTTTTCTGTGGCCACATCTAAAAACTGGAACATTTTACTACCTCTAAAACTATGCAAATCACAACTGGACATTTACCGAATTATTTCAATTACTGCCTTTAATAATCAAAAGTAATTATTAACAATTCTGAGAGTTATGCAATGAATTATATTCACATCACTTATATATTCACTTATATATTCTGTGTCTACCGTATAGAGGGTGCATTTCCTCCTGTTTTTCGGAAATGTAAATACCAAAGTGTGGGTTCCAATTCCAATTTTAATGTTAAGGGGTTCGAACTGGGTGGGTATGGTATAGCGAATAGGATGGTCTTAGTCATATACTTTGGCACAGATTGGCTGATATATTAAAGCAATACAACTGACATAAAAGAACCTAAGACAATTTGAATTATTGTCTGCTCTCATAACTGCCTTAGCATGTGTCAAAAAATTACAATTCTGTTTTGGCATGTGTACATTTTATCAAAGCAACATGAGCTCCAAGTTGGCAATTACAATATGGATAAGAATTATTGTCACCACATGCATAAAATCCAGCCAATCAGCTCTGACTCTCTATACTTTTGGTTTGATGTTAAATGTGACCAATAATTCTAACCAAGACTAAAATACAACAATGTATAACTGTCTTTTTTGGTTGGGACAAAGGGAACTACATAATCAATACACACTTCTAAAGAAGTATAGTACTGCAAGTGCTTTTAAAATTTAGTGAATGGAGGCAAAGTTGAGTAAAGTAATGTATGACTACCCAGTGATATTGAAGTAATCTTAGTATTGATTTATTAACCTGTGTTACTTCTCCTCGCAAAGTCTCCAAGCTACGTGATTCGCCCTCTTGTAAGATGTTGAGCTTTGAGCGGGCAAGGTGTAGAGGGGTCCTTCCTGCACGGTCCAGTGCATCTACACGAGCGCCTAAAATACACCTCCAATATTATGGCTCAGGAAAACAAGTGTTTCTACATTTCAGTAAAATTGTGAAAAGAGGTGGATACAATTAAATTCTCACTTAGTTAATTTAAAAGTATTTATAATCTATTCATATCTTACCCCCTCTCAGTAAGGTGGTGATCACAGGCACATGGTTGGTACAGGCAGCTGTTTAGGGAAAACCAGCATAAATGTAACTTCTACCGCCACATTTTACTGATAAGGTATATACCAGCACATTGGCTGCTCAGCAGACCTCTGGCTTCTATTATTAGTTCAAAGTTAATTCGTTTTCTAATTCGTTAATAAAAACAAAAAAACCGAGAGGAAAACATTGGGATAAATTACAAGGATATTCTTTTAACATGTAAAACTAGTTTTAATTTAATCATCCAGTATATGTGGGTCAGAAGTTAAGTGTGAGCTAATTGTATTATAGAAGTTAAGTAATTTGTATTATAAATGTACACCTCTGCCATTATAAATCACAGGATTACCTTACCAAGATGCAGTGGAGTGTTCCCTAGACTGTCTCTCTGGTTTGGGTCAGCACCACAGCTTAGCAAGAGCATAACTTGATTGTTAGAAAACAAGCAGAAGAGAAGACAGACAGGAATAACATTAGAATTGCAGAAAATGTTGGGGCTGAGGATGCAACTATTTAAATATATAGCAATGCTCCCTCTTTTATAGTGTTATCAAGCAGAACTGGCTGCAAAGTGGGGGAGAGTAAACAAACTAACTTTCCTTAATTTTCACTAGCCTTGCCTATCCTGTTCTGAGGAGTCTACATTACATAAAATAGCATGAAAGAAAGGGTGAGCAAAATCATATGCGTTATCATGATAGCTTGATGCACTATTTCACAATATGCTATTCTGAGCATATTATGGACATCATGAGTACTTCAAAAACACCAACTGCATGTTTCTTTACCCACAGAGCATAATTATGCTTGTTTAAAAGATTAGGGCAGTGCACAATGCGAAATATTACATTTAGAAATTACTGTATTCACAGTACTAGACGGTTTTCTTTATAAGTGGCATATCCAGGATGCTTTGTGCTTATCAAACCTCAGAAAAAGTCATCACATGTTATTGTTACATTTCCTCATTTTGAATTTCTATATGCCTGTTGGATCGCATTGTATTTAGAAAGCATGCTGCTCAGAACCAGTAGAAAAAAAACCTACAAATTTTCACTTGTGTGCACACATAGCAAGAAAGGCATTTGCAGTTAATGTTTCAGGTCTAATGTTTTGGCAGCCTATCAGTCTAAATAGGATAAAAAAAAGGAGTATTGTGCAAAAATAAACAGACAACTGTCAGTCTTGCCATTGCTGTAGCAGTGTTCCTTTCCGTTTGCTGAGAAGATGCAGAGGAATTGTTAGCAGGCAAGGAAAGTTTACTGAACTGTCCAGTAAAAATATATGCACTAGTAGGGGAAACACTACATTGGTTAATGACATTCAAAAGCAGACTCTTTGTAATGCTTACCAATGTTTTCGTTGCCATTGCAGGAGGAAAAGTGTAAGGCTGTTCTTCCCTTGTCATCTGCAGCACAGGGGTCAATACCGTCTTGCAGAAGCCTACGAACTACAAACAAACTTTCAAAACTTGATTGACTTCATTTTTAAGAGCTGTTCACATGTCTTCTTATACCTCTTACCTGTGTCAATATCATTGCTGTTGGCTGCTTCTCTTAGCTTCTTCACAGCTGAAAAACAATAATGTGGGGTTAATGGAAACAGAGCATCAATGCTGTCACACATCACTGATAACTGAAACTTGATTTGCATATTTACCCGTAATCCTGCAAAAGGAGCCTTAGATACCACTTCTAGCTCGACAAAGCTGTTTTTCACTTCTTCATTTACTTACAACCATACTAATAATTAGCAAAATATACTTTCAAATGCTTTACAACTTTAAGGCAGGTGCACAAAATATCGATGTTATTTCTTTCTTTAAAAAGAAAAAGCAGGAAATAAGTCTACAGCCTACCAAGAGTTATTTCCCCCTTCAGGCACAGTTAATATACCTGGCAGACCAAAGTACATAACCCTGTATCTAAACACACGCACACACACACTCAGACTTGTTTCAGTCTTTCTGACAATACAGACTTACCAGGCGTTCACACATCAAGTTCCAGTCTCTTTTCATCTAATTAGCTAAAGTACGTTGATCCGTAGGCCACATTCCTTTCTGACCAGTTTAACAACCTGTAGGATACTGTAGATACAATAAAAAAGACCCCTTACAGTCACCCTAGTACACACAACAGCACAATACACAGCGTAAACAATGTGAAATTCACATTGAATAGCAATTGGCAGTCGGCGATGCAGAGAACAGGAAGCAGTGTGTGGGGACGGTACCTTGCTCAGGTGTACCTCAGGGCTCCTAGGAATTGAACCTGCTACGTTATAAACTCAGGGCAACTCCCTAACCACCAGGACGCCAGAAGGGGAAATTGCTTGACAGGAGTAGGATTTTAACCAATCGTCAACAGTGGACACTTCTACGTGAACAGAGTACCTGGCCATAATGACGGGACCACTTTTGCGGAGGCATCTCAATCGTCTCTGTATCGTTAAATGCAGTCCCTCATTCATGAACAAAGCACAACACAACCATGCTACATTTGTTACCGTAGAATTTAACAAAATCACATAAAACGTGTTACCATAAAGGTCTTTTCCTAGGGGTCCCATACCCCGGAGCCTCCCGTGTCTTCTTGTCCGACTCGAAGTCATTTTCCCCGGCTTGCTGGCAGCTCCCACGTCTGCCTGGAGCAGAGAGTCGGGGGTCCAGAGCGCATGAAGGTAGCGGATGCTCTTCTCCGTGGTCTCGCTGCTCTTGTGGATCCTCAGGGCGCTCAGTGTGTTCAAGCCGGAGAATCCGAACCCAAACCCCCCTGGCGCTGCCACGTCCATCCTTCCGCCATCCTCCCTTTTTTCGGGATCTTTTACTGTGTACTCGCCCTCGGAGCTGGACCGCTCGTCCTCAGAAGCTGCTGTTGCTGTTGTAGCAGTAGCAGCAGCAGCAGCAACAGGACTCCACCCGTCCATTCTGCCCAGCTCCTTCACCAGAAACGGGCAGTCCGTCCCTGCATCACGCTGCAAGCAGGACCAAAAACCCTGCTGCATCAATATACACCCAGCACCCACAGACTCTGTCCTACTCCCACGTTCAGGGGGCTGTACTACTTCTTACATTATCAACGGAAGCCCACCACCACCACTTTCTCCCTTGGGTTTCAGTATGATAATATCGACCCGTGACTTGCTAATGTGCCACAGAGCCAAAATGTCGTCTCCTTCATGTTAGTGCTCCACTCCAACAACAAACACGCTGATTGCGTTGAAGTCGGGCCCACGTAGCCAATCAAATCTGCCTTTGGTGTTCTTTTAACCAATCAGAAAAGTCGAACATGGGTATTCTTTGGATTTTATTATGAGTTGTGCGTAATTGTTACTTATCTTTTGGCCTTACTTCATTTTTGTGTCGTGTGTGCACTTACTCGCTGTAGGGATGTATGTTCTAATAACACAACTTAAAAAAAGAGACTAATAAGATGTGGTCTCATAGTCATATGTGAACAGACCATGACCCAAAATTGATCAGTGTGAAATTCTTTTTCTGCAGTTAACCAATTCAAAAAGTGAACCAGTGGGCAGACACCAATAAGAGAGGCACCCAGGTAGCAGTGTGTGGGGAGGGTACCTTGCTTAGGTTATCTAACTGGTGCCACTGGCAGTCCTGGGATTCAAACCCACAGCCTTCTAATTCCAAGGACTCCCTTATCACCAACTGTCCTTAGTACATATATGAGTGTAAAATGAGTTCAATAAGAGTTAACAAAAATGTTATTACATCTTCCTAAACTGTTTATGTGTAATGTATTGTCCTGTAGGGCAGGATTTAATGTCTGCATTTTATCAGTTTGCCAGAATGTATAGTTTATATACATTATTTTGCGTATTTAGACTGTTTACATGTGTACAATGTTTGGTATCCATCATCATTACATTACCCAACATGCGTTGTGCGAATAGGTCACAGCATCACTGGAAAGCCCATTGCTGAAAAACTATGATGTCTCATTCAGATTCTTAGCAGAAAGTGTCAGGTTTCCTTCTACCATGTGTGAACATTAGCACACCTAATAAAAAACAAGTGGAGGTGTTATATAAATATTTATTTAACTGTTGGACTGGCATCATGAATTTGGCAGCATTTGGAATGAAGTTCCCTTAATACTTACATCCATTTGTGGGTCCTAAACATCCATTTGTGGATCCTGGTCTGTTGCAGTACACAGCAAAAATAAATAAAGTAACCCACAGCAGACCCAAACCCAATATATACATATTAAGGATACATTTGCTTCTGTAAAAAAGTATAGAAAAAATCTTTGATAAAAAAACATTAAGCATTCAGCGAATGCCACAGGGAGGTATAGATGGAACAGAGCAGAGCTTCTTAAAATATCATTGAATTTGTTCTTTGGTTTGTTTAGTTAACTTCAGAGGTCAAAGTTGATTGTTGAAGTAACTGCAGCACTAGCATGTGACGGATATTCAGAAAATGTCCTGTCGTCAGCAAAAGTAACCGAGCCTTTATGGCCTGGCATGAGTCCAGCTTCCCGGGCGTGCTGCCACAGGTGCTTATTACCCACAAAGCCCTCGTTGTTCAGGTAGCCTTGACGACAGAAGAGGGGCGGCTTGCGATTAGTGAGGGTAAGATGGAAACATGTTTCTGAAATGGGAAAAGTCAGATGGAGGAGAACTGTGAGGGACAAGATACAATGACAGTCAAATTATTAAGATAAGATAAAACTTTGTCATTGTCTCTTTTCCCTCCGGAACAACAGAATTTAAAGTGCAGTCGTCTCAGTGTGAGGAATATAGATAAGACATGAATAAAGTGTAGTTAAATAAACAAACAGAAACAGTAGTATACACATTCAGTATAAATTGCATTGGTAGAATAAATATGAAAAAAAATGGAACATTCTACTGCACAGTGTGAGAATGTATTGCATAATTGTGGATTTGTCTACTACATTTTATAGTGACAACAAATGGCATCCTATCTGACCACACTTGGACTGGAACACCCCTACTAGTGTACACACCTGCATAGAAGGCTCTGAGGTCAGTCTGAAGGCAGTGTTCAAGAAAGCGTCTGAGCGGCTGGCTGTGAGAGATCGGCTGGTCCCACTCGGTCAAGAAGTCCTCGACCATGTGATGCACAGCTGCAGGCCGTGGCAGTATCCAGCCGACTGGTCGCTGCCTCATATCTTTCTCTGTGGAAGGATGGATTAACAGTTCTCTGAGGTACTAACACAGGGTAGTACATCAGATGTTATTACACAGAAGATACTTGTAACCCTTGATGCAGCACATTATTTTACAAGCATAAACATGGTATCTGCAGGCTTAAGAAAGCCAAATTTAAGACTTTGATCAAATTTAAGACCCTACATTCACAAAACGGCAAACAGCATGTGACCTCCTTACAAATATTTTTGGAACACTTGTTGGAACTGAAATCGCTGAAAAATAACTGTTCTACAAAGCATGAAAGTGCCTGTACTGCACAACAAAAACATTACACACTAACAAGTTTTGTGAAATGAATACATGGAATAAAATAAGAACATTCCAGTTACATGTATGTGTAAACTGAACAAGTTTTAAAGTGATCGAGCCCAAAAAAATTAACCCGACCCGGCCCGACACATTAACTGCAATTTTTAGCCCGAGCCCTATTTAAAGCCGACAATTTTTAAATATGTGGGCCGTTATAACTAGTGATGAGGAAGTACAGCATTATCTGTATCTGTAAACCAGATGAATTATCTGTATCTGTATCTGTACTCGGGCTGGGCAGGGCCTATTCCAGAAGTGGGCGGGGTTTAACCAGGAAGTGGACCGGGTTGTCTTGAAATGGGCGGGGCTTTAACCTGCATGTTATTTTAAGCATGCACTTAATATGTATTCATCAGAAATTGTTATATTTATTGCTGATTAGAAATTACATTTACATGACAGCATCAACATTGAGCTTCAGGTCAGTGGTTTTGATCACGATAACAAACTAAGTATATACAGAACAAGTTTTGCAACAATGAATACAACACATGCGGTTGCAATTATGAAGTAAAATGTAATGAACA
>JBBKCR010000027.1:9415636-9454125 GCA_037577295.1 Ladigesia roloffi | reverse complement strand
AACATTTTGAGGCACTCTTATTTGGTACAAAAATTGTATTTTATGACACCTGTCCAACTGTCTTATCTCTGGCATACTGAATAGACTACATTAAATAAATGTAATTTATAAACTAATTTATTATATACGCACCTTGCTTGAGGTAGTAAGGTGCATATGAATACAAATTACATAGATATAGGTGTTCCAACCTCTCAGTATTAAGAATGACCAATATATCGGTCACTAAAAATTGACATTTTAATGTTCAATATTTCATAGGTCACTGTGTGTTTTAACAAGACAAATGGAAAAGTACTAATTTACAAATGAGAGCTTCTGGGAGGCCTGGAATGTTATTAATCAAGACAACTTTAAAAGATTGTCTCTTTGAAGGAGTGTATCAAGAAATGTATATTTATATAGTTGATGACTGTGGGACAAATATTGTATTACTGTGACACTGCTGCAGGTCATAGAGGTAAAAATACTACAGTAGAAGAATAATTATACATAAAAAATACTTTATGGCTGTTCTAGAATTACTGTCTGCAAATAATTATAAACAGTTATCATTTTTAATTTATAGGTAGTCTTTGCTGTTCTAAATTATGCTGAGATTTTACAGGGATGGTAAAGTCTGTTTGCTGCGTAATAACATGATATTGATTATGAACCATATACTAACACTGAACATGGAATTTATCTTCACAGTGATCTGTCAGAACAGATTAAAGAGGTGACCAAAGACAGCCATGTGCGTGCTGAAAACACCCAGCTGATGCTGAACTACCAGAAAGGACAGATCACTCTGCCTCAGTATAAGGTATTATTACTGAGCAATGATGGGAATCTGTTGTCCTTTTAGGAGTCCGCTCTGCCTTCAGAAACAACTGTTTAACAGCTGACCTCAGATAAACCTTTGTTCCACTTCCTTTCCAAAGAATGAACTCAGTTCTCTAAACCTGCAGGCTCAGCACTCAAGCCTTTCTCTCTCTCTCTTTCTCTCTCTCTCTCTGCATGCAGCTCCTCCTTTGTTCTCTGTATGAAATCTACCGAGCACTGGAAGATGAGCTGGACAAGAACTCAGGCCACCCAGCTGTGGAGCCCATCTATTTTCCCCAGGAGCTGGCCAGACTGGAGTCTCTCGAGAGAGACCTTGAGTTTTTCTTTGGGCCTCAGTGGAGGAAAAGAGTAACAGTACCGGCAGCAACAGTCAGATACACAGAGAGACTTAGAGAGGTACAGCTGATCACAAAGTACAGCACATGAGAGACATGATTTAAAGAGACATTATTTTGAATTACAGAAATGTTGCATTGGCACGATTTTCTCCTTGATTCATAACCTGATATGCTACAATGGAAGAAATACACATACATTTATATAGAAACTGCAGGAAAATAAGCTGATTTGAGATGATTTAATATTGTGATATAGGGTGTGTGTGATTATTTAGAGATGCTCAGTACTAATTGATGAAATTTTAGTTGTTGTAACCTCAGAGCACTCAAACACATACTTTGGCCATGATACATCTGGTCTAATATGCCCTGTTTGAGTCAAAGGGCAAAACTGTGTACATTTGATATAATCTCTTTATCCTTTAATATGTGAGGGTTAAAGTGATGTGAATTAGAGCAGTAGCACATAGTTGAAGCTATTACACATAGAAAACAAGTCCAGGACAGTTTTGTGCCTAGAGGATTTTCTGTGTAAAAGGCCTTTTTTGGAGTGCTATGTGAATGTAGTTTCACTGTGAGTGCATTGAGGCTTTATGGTGCTACTTTCTGAAGAAATCCACCCACAATCTCTCTGAATAAGGATATGAAAGTTCCATGTATAACCATTTGACTTACAGTGTGGGCTCTTCTTTCTTTGAATCAGATTGGCAGGGATAATCCCATCCTCCTGGTGGCTCATGCTTACACCCGTTACCTTGGTGACCTGTCGGGGGGTCAGGTTCTGGGAAAGATTACTCAGAAGGCCATGGGTTCCAGCGGCAATGAGGGCGTGGCCTTCTTCTCCTTACCTGGAGTGACCAGTCCTCACCGTTTTAAGCAGCTGTACAGGAGCCGGATGAACAGCATCGAACTGATGGAGGAGGAGCGTGAGAAGGTCCTGGATGAAGCAGTGAGGTCTTTCGAGTTCAATATAGAAGTAAGTTGAGTAAGAGAGTGGGGACCAGTAATCAGAATATAAGTTATTGGAAAGTGATTACAATGGAGCAAAAAAGTGTATGGCAGCCACTGATGGTGCAAGTTGTCCCACTTAAAACAATGAGAGAGGTCTATAATTTTCATCATAGGTACATTTAAACTGTAAGAGACAGAATGTAAAAAAACATCCAGGTATGATTTTTAAAGAATTTATTTGCATAATGGTGCAGAAAAAAAGTATTTACCACCTAAAAACAAGCAAGAATTCTGGCCCTCACAGGTCTGTTACTTCTTCTTTAAGAAGCTCTTCCATCCTCTACTCTACTGAATGAATGGCACCTGTTTGAAATCGTTATCTGCATAAAAGACACCTGTCCACACCATCAGTCAGACTCCAACCACCACCATGGCCTAAAACACCAGGGACAAGATACACCTGAACATAACTGGGATGAGCCAATCTAAAATAGGCTAGCACCTTGGTGAGAAGAGATCAAATGTTGGAGCAATTATTAGAAAATGGAATAAATACAAGATCACTGACAATCTCCTTCGACTTGAGGCTCCATGCAAGATCAAACATTGTGAGAGAACTGGTCAATGACCTGAAGAGAGCTGGGACCACAGTAATAAAAAGGTTACTATTAATAACACACTACATCGTCATGTAATAAAATCCTGCAGTGCTCGAAAGATCCCCCTGCTAAAGAGAGCACATGTCCAGGCCTGTCTAAAGTTTGCCAGAAAACATCTGGATGATCCAGAGAATGATTGGTATAAAAGACGACTGAACTGTATTAAAGAAAGGATAAATGGGGCCATGTATTGCAAAAATCTCCTTCCATCAGTGAGAGCTTTGAAGATGAAATGTGACTGTATCTTCCAGCATAACAATGATCCCAAACCTACTGCCCAGGCAATGAAGGAATAACTACATAAAAAGCATTTGAAGATTCTGGAGTGGTCTAGTCAGTCTCCAGACCTCAATCCACTAGGGTATCTGTGGAGGGAGTTTAAAGTCCGTGTTGCCCAGTGACAGCCCCAAAACATCACTGCCCTAGAGGAGATCTGCATGGAAGAATGGGCCAAAATACCCACAACAGTGTAAACCTGGTGAAGACCTACAAGAGACATATGACCTTTGTCATTGCTAACCAAGGTGAACATTTGTTAATGACCAAATACTTATTTTCTGCACCAATATACAAATACATTCTATTAAAATTTCAGTGTGATTTCTTTGATCTCTTACAGTTGAAGTGTACCTATAGACAATACTATCAATAAACAATACAACAGATTCATTTTAGTGACAACTTAAATGTTATAATGCTGCTATAATACTAATACAGTTCTGTGCAAAAGGCACCTATGCAAATTGTTTACAGCCATTTTTCTCAGCACATGCCCTTAAAGGCAAAAAAGCAGTAAAAAAGTATTTTTAAAAAGTAGCTGGTAATGTGAACACACATTGGGTTTCAGATCTTTCCTTGCTGCCTCCAGAAATGGTATGGATTTGTAAATTTTCCTGATGTAATGTAACGATATACTAATTAAGTCAAACCAAGTTACTGATGGGGAAATTATACTGAGCATCCACAAGGAGAACACTGATATACTCTACATAATCATGATTGACTATAAAATGGTTTTATAGTATTTTTAATATAATTTAGTATGTTTAGTAAAAATAATGGGGGAAATAGAATATTAAATACTTTCACAAGTATTTAAGACTTTTGCACAGGAAAACTGTCAGTCATAGTAGCTGTCCAAAACTAGGCATAATCTGGAAAACCACCCGTTTTATTACCTTAGAATGCTGAAGTGATTGTTGTAATGCATTGTGATTGTATGTCTAGGCAAACATGCTAAACTACACGTTTGCCTACATCAGTAACGTAATTCAATAATGTCATTCTGGATTAGTGCAACTGCATATCTGCTATAGTAAACACAATCGAGCAAGAAACTACTATAGAATAGACTATAATGAAGTCTATAATTACGGTACTACCTAAAGTGACAATACATTTACGCCCCTATAATAAACACTAGTAAATTATAGCTGCAACAATTAAAACAAAAATTATTACTGTCTAAATTTGGTCTCTCTCAGGACTATCAAACTTAACTACAGTATGTTTGAAGACATATTTTTGTAGGCTGTGGTTTACAATGAAAACTTAAACATATCCTCTTTAACAGGTGTTTGATGACCTGCAGAGAACATTAAGCATAACAGAAGAGGCTTCAGGTAAGCAATAAAATCACTGCTTCTCATAAGCAACAATTCAAATGTACATTTTATGTACACCATATTTTTTTTTACAAAATGAAACTGACCAAAATGCTTTTATCTGTTTAGGTGACATTGGAAAACGAAATGCATCTTCCACATCATTACTGGGCTTTTCCCAATCTGCAGCTGCTCAGTTCACATTAGGAGTGTGTGCTGCATTGGTCACTGTTGGTATGGGAGTATACGCCATTTGAAAAGAAGACTATAGAGCTCAAATTTGAGCACACGGATGTTACTCTTAAAGCATTTTGATTCTAGAGGGGGAAAAAAAAGCGCAACGATTATAAAAATGCAATATAATTAAGTCTCTATGCATTGATTTTTTTACATTCTCCAGTTGTGTAACCATGATAGATTATCTACTGTAACTCTTTTCTATCCAATGTTTTAACTCACCTATATACCTCTACATGCACTTCTTCATATGACAGGCCATTAACTGTAAATACATATTTATATAAATAAAAATGTAATAAAATTTTGTTGTGTATTTCGGACAATGTGTGTTTTGTAGGGGTGCGTATATTGTACTGCACTTCAAGTGAGATATTTCCAAAATGCTTTATTATTTTTTGATTCAGACAAAACTCATCACCAAACAAGAACAATGAACCCCTTTTAGAAAAGCAAGTCACACAAGCATAGATTCTTACAACATTGTTGCTGACAGTCAACACAATCCTTAGACTTATGGTTTATGATCCACTATTTACAATTTGACAATGCAATGAAGACCGTCAATGTGCACAGAAATAGGCTGAGTATGTTTCAGATATTTATTTTTAAATGGACACACACATTTAAACATTCACGCATCCTACATCTACTTGACCCTGTAAAGCACCTTCCTCTGCATTCGGTGCTGCAGCTCTCCTCTCCTCAGCATCAGATGAAGAACCTTATGGATAGCGTGCTCAGGATACTTCTGCAAACAGACAAGACAAAATAACAAGGGTTACAGTATTGCTATTCAAGTACCCCAACACTTTTTAAACACAGACACTTTATCAATTTCTAAATGCACAGGGTCTGCTTATATAAAACAACAATGAAAGCCAGTGACTGAGCTGCAAAAAATTGAACAGCTGTTTCTGAAGAAGTTGCTGAAATTATGCATATTTTCACCTGTTTGGTGAAATCCTGTATGATGCTGTGCTCGGACACTTGAGATCCGATAGCAAAGCGCCTCTTTAACTGCTTCTCAATGCGGGAAATCATCTCCTGATCCTCCTGAGTGGTGAAACCCTCCACACCTGAAAACATAGCATTGCACGTTATTATATGCACTTTATTTAATAAAATCTACTTTTTACTCAGCTGTGTCATCAACATTCAACTAATACCGATTTGTTTAATTTCACTCTTTTGGTTACAGCAGCTGTACTGCTTTTTGCACCTACAACATTTTAATCAAGGCCAAGTAAAATATGTATGCAAAAAAAAGTATTATTTTGTCCTCTAATTACTTTAAAATGTTGGGAGTTGAAGTAGAACTTGGTACATCCAAAATCAATCATAAGCAAGCACAGTAAGTGAGGCTTGTTGAAAACGGCTTCTGTACTTAAGCAAGCAAGTCTAACGTCAAAGACACAATCACAAAAATAACAGGCTACCCTACACACCACTTAATACTCCATAAAAATGATACAAATGCAATTTACAATCAGATGAGCACAGACAGAATTCTTGCTTTTAGTATGTAGTTACAAAGTTACAAAAACACTATATACACAGACACACCTGAGAGGCTGCCGGACAGTGCAGCATCCAAAGTAGACACTTGGAAAAGCCGCAGAGCCTCATCAACCTCCTCTTCTCCTGCTATAGCTTGCAGTTTCATCTTAGCCAGGGACTCTGCAATTCGAACAACAGCCTCCAACTGCCTGCAAGCGGAAATGGCAGACAGTAAATAACAGCAGGCCACAAAAAACACACAGGTCTCGAAATCTGCTACTCACTAGACATTTCAATAAAGGAGCACAAGGAAACGCCTTAAACATTTTTGTCCCAATTATGAGAATGATACTAATACTTTCCTGTTAAATCTTAGCCTAGCATACTAAAGATTCATGATCCTGTTTGCTTCATTACCTGACTGTGATTGGAATAGAGGCTCTACGGTCACTCTCCCTTTCGTGCTCCCTCGCACCACTCCTCATCACCACATAGCGGTTCTTCAGCTTCTCCGCTGCAGCTGCAGACAGACGAGGGCCGCATTTCCTGCAGGAAATTGCTCATTTTTACTCCATCCCGTCCCAGACATTTTTCAATTGAGGTTAAGAAACGAAGTTAAAGCAGGCTATTTCTAAAACCCTCCCCAAGTTTAATGAAAATGATCATTTTGTCATACGTTAACACACCACAGCACATACTATGAGGCACCATGCAGTCAAAAAGACAGCACCCAGGGAGCAGTGTGTGGTGACGGTACCACCAGCAGTCCTAGGATTCAAACCCACAACCTTCAGATTGCAGGGGTAACTCCCGAACCACTGGGCCACCAGCTGTCCCATATGCATTCAGCTTGTGAACAGTTATAAGCAACCTGAAACTATAATGAGAATGTTCAAAAAGAATAAAAACAGGGAAGTATAAAACACTCACGCTCTGCAATAGGCAATGTATTTCTTCAGTGTGGCCAAAGGAATCTCCCCCTCTACACCCTCAGTCTGGGTCTGGGCACTCAGGTGCACATTCATCACATGGCGAGCCAGTGTCTATAAACAAACACTGTTTAAATAACAAGACTACTACATTAAACATTTTAGATGGCTTGCTGTACTGTAAATTCTGTGCAGTGTGCAACGGTCATTATCTTCACACACCATGTCTCTCTCTTGGTCATGGTGATCCTTGATGATGAAGATCATGTCGAAACGAGACAAGATGGTGGGCATGAAGTCGATGTTGTCCTCTCCCTTTGTGTCATCCCAGCGGCCAAACACAGAGTTGGCAGCGGCCAGCACAGAACAACGAGAGTTCAGAGTGGTGGTGATGCCAGCCTGCATACAAAGCAAATAGGTTAGTAACAATTTCTCCAGTTTCAGGACAAGAAGACAGTTAAGGAATGCTCAAAAAACCAAAGTGTTAACAGGACTGGGTCCATTAGTGCTGCTTTTGTCAACAAAAATTATTACTTAATATACTCACTAATTAATATTTATCACTACAAAAACGATACGAGATGCAATGTAAAGGCTCATCATGTGATAACTAAATACATATAATTTTATTTAGATATCACGTTCTTATTTAACAATATTACAAGACAAAATATGGTTTATTTATTCTCATTCTTGTGTGGCTCAACCTTAGAATTTAACGGCACTATGTCCCTCGGGCACCAGGGCCAATATAGTGCCAGTGAGAGAAATAAAAAAACACACAGTCTCACACACCGCATTTTATTATGCAGCCTATGGTCATACAAAAAAGCTGATCCCAAATCACTCTGAGCAGACTGTATTTGTTCAGGAATAATACGATTAATTTCAGTCATTTCAGGCACACACACTGAAAGTGAGGACTTTTACCAGTTTATAAATGTGGGTTTTAGGGCAACAAACTTTTTTTTTTTGGTACCTGTGATGTTTATTTATTTATTCTATTGAATGTGTGTACAAGTTCTAACGTATTTGGTTGGCAAAATAAATGTTAAATTCAAATCAGTGTCTTCTGTGTCTGAAATGGATGTTCAGTATTCTTGAATCTATAAGTTAACAATAATTTAATCAAATAACCTTTTTAGAATTGTGAAATAGCTTTGATTAAAGGAAAATGAAGATGATTTTGTCTTTTCTTATAGGTAGTCACACACTATATTAACTGGGTTAAATAGAATTGCATTACTAAAAAAAGAGACTAAAATACAACTTTCGTTGGATAATTGACTAAAATGATCAGACTTTGTCAAACGAAACTTGACTAGAATAAAATGTATCGGATGTGACCAAAACTATGAAAAACGAAAATGACAGCTTCATGCAAATCCTAGACTTAAACTAAAATTAAGACAGGCTGCTAAAAACACTAGTCTCTGTACCTTGGCAATAGAGATGGTCTGCTGTTCCATAGCTTCATGGATGGCTACTCGGTCATCCTCTCTCATCTTAAAAGAAACACAATATTTAAAAACTTCAGAACCTTATATGCTACTTTATTGGAGACAAGGTTCACACTATTAAATCAAGAGATCACCCCAAATTTAGCCATTTACCCAAGACATGCTTTAGTTTTGAACAGGATCTACAAGGAAAAGGTGGCATACAAGCAACAGAACTTTGAAATTTGCAGTTCTAGGCCAAAGTTTCCCCAAACTGTATAGATGTGCACAGGTTGGCACTAAAATAATGTACTTTTTGAAATAACCAAAAGAAAACTTGTTACTATATAATTATCTTATGATCACCACAGCTATAATACTGAATTTAGACAAAAAGAACTTCACCTTGTCAAACTCGTCAATGCAGACCACACCACCATCTGCCAGCACCATGGCCCCGCCCTCCATTATGAAACCACGAGTGTTGGGATCTCTAAGCACCGAAGCTGTGAGACCAGCAGCGCTGCTGCCCTTGCCTGAGGTGTACACCTGAGAAGGAATAATAATCTTATACTAGTGACTGAAAAGTAGTGTTTGATGGTATTTTTAAATAAACAGACAATAGTACATTGTTTTGGTGGGTTTCTAGCAAAAATCATTTTTCACAGGAAAGTATAGACAAGACAGAAATGAACTATCCGAAAAGCCTGCCGTAACAAGATTTCTATCCAGGGCTTACCCCAATTGGAGAACATCTCTCCACAAACTTGAGCAGCTGAGACTTGGCTGTTCCTGGATCTCCCAGCATCAGCAGGTTAATATCACCTCTGCGAGTCAGACCATCTGGCAATCTAAAAAAACACATACATATGTTTATTCTAACTGGCCCATTAAATAAATATCACATTTTAACAAAAGCTTAAATCAGGATACGAATAATTTCACCTCTTTCTGGAGCCACCAAACAAAAGGCTGGCAATAGCCTTTTTCAGATCATCACTTCCATAGATGGACGGAGCTAGAGAACGAGCAACAGACTCGTAGACGGAGGGGGAAGCAGCCAGAGCCCTCAACTCCTCCTCTTCCTGAGGAGACACTGAGCTAGTTGCTCCCCGACCTGGTAAAACCAAATGTAGAACCAAAGATGAATAAAAACTGGTGTAGGAAACTTCAAACAAAAATTAAAGGAAAAATATATATACCTGCTCCCTCTGTGTCCACTTGAATACCAACAACGCGAAGGTAAGCAGAGCGGATGCCCACGCCGGCCCCTTTATCACGACCTTTCCATTTGGCCTGGGCCACTTTCTTGATGGAATAAATGCCCATGATGGTCACTCTGTTCCCTGGCACTACACGATCACACAAGTACCTGAAAGACAAGCAAAAGATCTTAATAATTAGGTGCCAAGTTATAAAACTTACATAAAAAGAACACACACCATAAGGTATACAGTCACGTGTTTTAGATGACAAAATAGAATTAACTACATGGACTCAGACTGGATTTAATGTAAGTCTTGAAAGACTACATGTGCTTTCTAGTTGAAACTGAAGTCAAATGTCAACTAGCAGATTAGATTTATCCAACTCTGTATTTGCTTAACACTTGCTGATATTGTGAGAGAACGCTGATAGAAAAAATGAGTTTTAAATGCTACCAAAACAATTAGGCTAAAGAAAACGATGTGGCATTACAGAGTAATACATACACTCAAAGTGATCACTGGTTTCACTGCCTTTTCCTGTCAGAGATGGCAATTCTCAAAAATGACCCAGTCTAGCTTACGAGTGTTATTTTTTTTTATTTGATTCATTTCATCAAAATCAGTTTCAACTCATCCTAGCCCACACACAAACGGACTGTTTTTTCTGTTAAATACAAACATTGATTTGTTTCCTCCCAATCTGATGGTTCATTGTTCAGCTAATGTCACTCAGGCACCACTCCTGACCAGTAGCCTGCAGCCAACAATGCTGTCATGTGGATTTTGCCTATCCAGAGCATCTAGCATGCATACCTGTCACAGTAAAGCTGCATGTGGCGGGGCATCTCTCCATGAGGCACAGCATCGGGGGACTCCTGCAGACGGAGGGTCTGGAAATCCACACACACACACCGGTCTGGAATGATGAAGTAGGGATCCACTGGACACTTCATACGGCCTGCCTGCTCACTGAGGGCACGGAGAAAGAGAAACACTTACTACAGCCACAGTATAGAGCCATAATCCAGGTTTCTACTTTCTTAAATATATGGGACTCACGTGTTGCACTTGCGGGGCAAAGCATAGCCCTGCAGTCCAGGTGGCAGAGGGATGTTACTGATGACCGCACGGCAGCCCCTGCACTGCAGACACACTCTGGTGGCCTTGGCTCTAACTGCTGAGGAAGAGATGATGATCCCAGGAATCTTCACCAGACGAGACACTTGCTCTGACTGTTAGATAGATCATTAAAAGAAAGAATAAATTAAAGTACAGACAAAATTATCAGATTTGAAGCGTTAGACTTTAGCACAAACTCACCTTCAGGCTACGAATTGAGGCAGGGTGGGCATCACTTTTCAGCATGACCTGGATGTCCTGCACGGTCTCTTCCCCTACAGGCCGCGGGCGTGTGACCTCATCAGCTACTTCCTGTGCTGCCTCCTCCAGCTACCAAAACAGCAGATATCGTATGCACGATTCAGAGAAAACATACAAAATCCCCCAAAATTGTTGCCAAAAAATACTGAATATAGATGTTCTGGTATATATTTTTGTATTACTTTATATATATATAATATGCATCACTCAAGAAAAGAAACTTTTCGTATATAATGTAATACTTTTTTTGGACAGGTGGCAGAGGAAGAGACAATGCTCCAACCATGTCACTACTAGGCATTTTTAGATCTGTGCACACCCAGTGTGTACTTACCAGAGGAAGGTTCTCTGTGGGCAGCTTGTACAGGCAGTCTGACAGATCCTCATCAAAACTAGCCAAATCCTCCATCTCCACTTCCACCCAGTACTCTCCAAGCGTATAGTGCCTCTTGAGCTCATCTCTAAAGAAAATGACACATTTAAAAAGGATAGTAAGCAAAGTAAAAAGTTAACCCCTTACAGTAACACGTGAACACAGCACAAGACAGAGTCTGAACTATGCGAAATTCTTTCTCTGCGTTTAAACCATTTGCCATTTGAGGCAGGGGCGCCCGGGGGAGCAATGGATAGACACCACTAGGCCACCAACTTCCATACAACTTCATCTGATTTGTGTTTGGTACATTTACCACCAACACCCCAGAACATGTTCTGATTGGTCTGTACTTAGTTTTTGAAGAGTTATACTTTTCAAACCGAACAATGTATATTCGAGCTTTCATAAAATAATCTTATTTAAAATAAGTGGTTCACAGAAGAGGTTCTAAAGAGCTTCACAGAAATAAAGACCAATCACGAATCATACACTGTAGACAAAGGTATTTTCTACAAATTCATATAAGTCTATGAATTTAAATGCAAAGTCATTAAAGTCCCCGTTGGTGTAATGGTCAGGCGTCCCAAAACTTTTGGCCACATAGTGTGGCTAAGCGTTTTGAACCTATATATTCTTTGCTGGTGAATTAAATGCACAAGCTCTTAAGGTTATGGTTAAACTGTGGCGAACATGTAGATTAAAAAAAATTAAACTAGAAAGTAAGCTGGTAGACGTTAGGGAACCAGTAAACCATAATGTAAAATCAGCCTGCGCTTACATTACCTGTATTTGTAGGTGAATCCAGTGCGGTCAGTGCCGACTCGGAACTGCCTTAAAAATTCACGAAATCGCTTCTTAATCTGGCTCCTCTTCAGGGCTCCTTCGTCCCCAACACCTTCTCCTCCACCAAAACTGTCGCTGTAGTATACTCCTGGATCGTCAAATCCGGACATTTTTTGCACGTTTAGTCGAGAGTGCACGCAAAATTAAAAAAAGGTATTGTTGTTTATTGTTGTTTTTTTTATATAACTGTCCTATTCTGTACGCACAGGACCTCCTCAGCTAACCCCCTTTCCACAAAATGCCCGGCACGCCACCAGTTTGGCGGCAAAACGCTTGGACTCCACCCATTACTGACATCCTCGCCTGCCCATTGGTTTAGCTGTGCATATACGTCAATAAAAGGCGGTACTACAGGGGCGCTGTGGCGGGAAACTTTTAAGCTGTGGGGGAAAAAAAACACAAAGAATAGAGTTGTTTAGGACTTAAAATATCAATTGTATTTAGAGCTAGTTGTTGTCAATATTTATACAAGGCCAGCTTCTTGTAGACAGATCATACTCATACATATATTGTTAAATACATAATTTCATGGCATTAAATACAATTTTTATTGTTTAAAATAGCCAAATGATCAGTTCTGTCAAAATTTACTGATTAAGAACCAGATGCTATAATCAATAATACACATCTGCTTCTTACAAGAGGCAAAACTCACACATTGTTAAATCATTTAATGGCCTTTAATGATACTACAAAGGTCAAATGACTTAATAAATATTCTCAAAACAGTTGCCTTTAAAATTTGGCCTGGCTGCATCAAAAAAAGAAGTGCCTGGTTTATTCAAATCAAACTTTTAAATATACAGCCTATAATAATGGCTAGGCTGCTTTATTTTATGTTAGCAACACACCAGTGCAATGTTCAATTGGCTGTAATTTTCTGAAATATCAGTCTTCAGGAAAATTTTGAAGTTAGATAGGGATTCTGCTGCTCTGCTCACATTGAACAGTTCATTCCACCAGCAGGGAACCACAAATGAAATCAGTCCAGACTAGGTTTGCTTTGTGTGTAGGAAAGACAGGACCAGTCTATCCTCTAGAGCAGGGGTGGGTAACTTTGGTTCTGGAGGGCCAGTGTTCAGGACAGTTTGATGGTACTGCTCAAATGCATTCACACATGCACAATACTAAGTGTCAGTTGGAAGGCTACAAAGCATTCAACCACTGGGAACTGAAGCAGTTTCATGTTTTCTGGAGTGATTAATCACATTTCACTGTCTGTTTCTTGGAAATACAGTCAGAAAGCTAATGCATAACATAAAATGCATAATGTCCGTGGCAAAAGGTTTTTAAGGGTTTGGCCTAGCCAACTGTGTAGGCTAATGTAAATGCTACACCACACACAGCATTTCACACACTGTAGCAATAGCTGGGAAACACTTTCCTGTTCCAATAAGGCTATGCCCTTGTGCACAAAGCACAAATAAACATATGTAAAGAACTCCAGCAACTTGCACAGAGCCCTGATCCCAACCCAACTAAACAGCTTTGAGCTGAAATTGAATGGGGATTGCAAGCTTCCCATCCAACATTAGTGCCTGTCCTTCTAAGTTCTTAAGTCAGTATTTGCACAAACATACTTCATAGTACATAGTTTCAAGCTCCAAGCACAGCTGGGTGAGTAAGGTCAGGGCTAACACTAATATATGCAGGATAGAGGACCTGCAGTGTCAAGGTTGGGAACCACTGATGTATTGTAATATTAAATTAAAAAAGACTAATTAAAAATCAATTCTCCATCTAGTAAAACACAACAAAAAGAACACAAAAGAAACACCAAAAAAAACTGGTAAACCAAACATAGATAAACAAAAGCATTTATTAGCACAAAGATAAAAGAATTTGTTCTTTGTTCATACCTCAATATGCTGTTTTGATTATATTATGGCTAAGTAGTTGCTTTAGTGTTAAGCCTCACTGTAACAGTCAATTTTCTGGAAGCTGTTCTTTCGAGTTGAATCTTTGAAAGGCACATTTTCAGAGTTCTGAATGTTACGAAACAACACCATGCTTTCGGCCAGTCTGTATAAAGGCCTCTACGGTACGGTCAATGTCTGAATCAGCGTGGGCTGCTGAGATCTGGACCCGGATACGGGCTTTTCCTTTGGGAACCACTGGGTAAGAGAATCCGATCACATATACTCCTGAGGGGAAAAAAAAAAAAAACGTTATAAACTGAGTATACCTGTATCAATTTATCAAATCACATCATTATGTCTCATTTCTTGCAATGTAAAAGTGCATTTTCTTTATAGGTCCTAAAACAATTTCTCACCAAGAATAATGGAATTATATGTCCAGCTTTTTTACATAAATGTACTATTATGAAATCGCTTAAAAGTAATAATGTGAAGTCTCACCCAGTTTAAGCATGTCGTCGGCCATGATCGAAGCCAAGCGAGCATCTCCCAGCATCACAGGGCAGATGGGGTGAGCAGTGCCTCCAATCGTGAACCCTGCCTGGGTCATGCTGTTTCTAAACCTGATGCATCAAATCACAAAGATGTGTATTTATGTAAAGGTCTAATACTATGATTAGTCATTGAATCCATTTGATTTTCCATGAAATTCCAGTCCTTTGAACTAATGTAGCATGATTGTTGATTCAATGGAAATCACAATTTTATACTTAGAACTGAAATCTGCAAGGATAATTCATAGTACTCTAAAGTAGGACAACTGCAATTCAACATCTAAATGTTAGAATGGCAAGTGTGAAGTTGATTTTTTTTGTTAAGAGTCCACAGGTCAAGGTGTTCCCAACCACTATTTACCAGAAATGGAAAGTTTTGGTTATATATTGCCATTATGAAGATACAAACACCTGAGAGTCAAGTGTTAACCACTGTGATTCAATCGCCATATTGTAACTCAACAAGTTACATAGAATCATAACTCTTACACTATTAAGTAAAGTATTGTATCAAGAGCTAAGTACACAGGCCTGTTCTCTATTTTGGTCAAGTTATATCTGAGAACTGAGACTTTTAAATAAAGCAGTTATCTGAAATTTAAAAAGAAATACATTTGGAT
The DNA here is from genome assembly GCA_037577295.1 of Ladigesia roloffi. Lineage (NCBI taxonomy): Eukaryota > Metazoa > Chordata > Actinopteri > Characiformes > Alestidae > Ladigesia > Ladigesia roloffi. Next base: position 9,438,803 of record JBBKCR010000027.1, on the reverse strand, counting down.
ACATACAGAGTTGTGGAGATTATGCATGTGTTTCAATCTTATGTTGTAACATGACCTTGGTGGATTTGTCCAGCCACAGACAAACATGGCTTTCTTATCTACTTTGCTGAACCACAAACTCTCACCAGTTTAAGGGTGTAACTAAATCAACCCATTGCACAGCTATTTCTTTACTCCTACCTCATGGTTTTAGCAGTCATGCTCTGTGCAATTTCATTTGAGGCTAGGAGCAGATCCACAGCCCGAGTGGCCGAGCCCACCACCGGAGGTGGGAGAGAGTTGGAGAATAGATAAGGACGAGAGCGTTGCCTGAGTAGGTCGATTAAAGGTTTAGGTCCAACAGTATACCCACCTGAAAGAATTGAGAGTTAATATTAGGATTTTGAAATTAGTCTGCAATATACAGCATACTGTTGCTGCTGGGACAAAGCCTTGTATCTCTAAGAAAGTAACTTTGGATCAGATGTAAAATTCCTCCTGAACATTAATAAAAAACACCAAAATTAAACAGACTGCCAGTTATTATTTATGATAACTTTCCGTTACCAACACATTTATAACACGGATGGTGAAATGATCAATAATCAATATGTTCTAGAATTTCCAGCATTAACTCTAACAGCAATTCTGTAATTAAACTGTTGAGAAATTGATCGGAATTTGGATTAGCCAGAATTTTTACCTGTAGTGTCCAAATGGTAAACACAAGATATTTCAGTTTCTCTGCATTCCAGACCTTGACCACAGGCTCAAAACTCCGACCTGCATGCAATTTTTTTATGAAATTATATAAAGACTTACCTGCTGCCCCTCCAAGGGCTTTTCCCAGAGTGGAGTTTACAATCTGCACTCTGTCCATCACCCCAAGGAGTTCATCAGTACCACTAAATAAAAACACAGTAAAACATTCTTGTAGTTCCTTTATGTTAAATGCACTTTAGCTCTATACAGTAAAAGCCACATTATTTTTCAACAACACCAGGCAGAACTACCAAAAAAAAAACACAGAAGAATTAGCGTACTAGTGCAATGTAACATCAAGACAGAGTCACAACAACAAATATCAAATTAAGTTACCTAATCTTATAAAGATACATAAAATTAAGGGAAACAAGTATTCAGACAATATATTTTTGTATTTAACGTGCCTCAAGTGGATATACTGACAATCTTTTAACTGTGTTCATAAGTTTTAAAAGGACATGGTTGTTAGAGTGAATGTCTGTTATGTGCAGAAAGTAAAAAAAAATATTTACTTAAATTTGCAGTAGACATGTACTAGAAATATATTAAATAAAAAAGTCTTTGAGTAATTGTTTTCCCTCTTATTAAGTTTCTGTGTTGGCTAGTGTTGTGCAGGTAGGCTATTTTTGTTGAACACCTGCCCCAGACCAACACATCAGGCGACCCAAATGCCCCGCCCAAAACCCAGCCTCACCCGAGCAGAAAAAACGAACAGTTTGCAACATGTTTTGATTGATAATTAAATGCATGCCATTTTTGACACAACTGTCCGCACCCACGATACTTAAAAAATGTCTGTCCTTAAACCGCCCGCACCTGCACATTACTAGTGTGGGCCAAACACAAATGTTTTCTCTGACAGACTTGTAATACACACCACAGTCTTTCTACTCACCGTCCACGAGCACCCATGAAGCCTGTGGCATGGCACTCATCGATAAAGACCAAGGCTCCATACTGCTCAGCAAGGTCACAGATGCCCACCAGAGGGGCAACATCCCCGTCCATAGAAAATACCCCATCTGTCACCACCAGTCTCAGACGAGATGACTATGGATGGAAGAGAAGGTGGATTTTAGGTTTTGGTAAGTAGGATACAACTGAAATGACCGCTACATGTTTTTACTTGTTCTGCTGCCAGCACACATACTGTGCATCAAAAATATTTTTTAACTATTTATTAGAGTAGCTACTATTGAGTAGCTACTAATATATTGAACAGCTGGACAATCAGATATGAAGATATAAGTCAGTCAGGGTGACTGGCTTAGATCCACCGACATGCTGTTACCCTGAACAAATATAATTACTTGTATCTACCTGAGCTTCTTTCAACTTCTCCTCCAAATCATTCAGGTCCATGTGCTTGTAACGGAATCGTTTGGCACGGCACAGTCTAATTCCATCAATGATTGAGGCATGGTTCAATTCATCAGACAGCACAGCATCATCTGGTCCCAAAAGAACCTGTGACAACATGAAGAGCTCGTACTTGCCAGCAAATCACTGTTTACAGAACAATTTATTCCCAGGTATAATATACAATGACAAATATAGAACTGTGGAATTACCTGACCATATAGTTATTTTACCTAAAACATTAAAAGGTATAATATGGAATGCTTAGAAATCACAAATGTGTGCTATAGCATTAACAGAATTAAAATGAACAAATATTGCCATTTTTAAATACACATGATTGAAATACCTCAAAGAGGCCAGCATTAGCATCAAAGCAGCTGGCATACAGGATGCAGTCCTCTCTTTCATGGAACTGAGCAAGCTTCTGCTCTAGATTTTTATGGAGGTCCTGAGGGAAAATAAATATATATATATAAACATACACAGAGGTGTGAATAATTAAAACCACAAACAAAATTGCAGGCTTAGGATGTGTCATTACAGGGTATTTTTGAGCACTGTAATGCTTTCAGATTATCTATCCTTTTACCTGTGTTCCACAAATGAACCGGACAGAACTCAGCCCAGCTCCATACTTCTGGAGCGCTTCTATCCCAGCCTGAATAACATCTGGGTGACTGGACAGGCCCAGGTAGTTGTTGGCACAGAAGTTCAATATATCTAAAGTAGATATACAAAACACACACATCACAACAATTAAAGAACAATATCTGGGCACTGTTTAAAAAATATCACTGGCATGAGAGTGCTGAGAGTGCTACTTCTTTTTACTGAGTGCCTTTGCAGTACTACTAACAAAATAACTCGAAAAGGGGAAGCAACATGTTACAAAGAACTTTCAGCTTACAGGAAAACTGAGTAAAGCTGGCTCACTTCCACAAATGCCAGAATTACACAACACATTTACTGGAAGAAAACGATGCATATAACAATGTGATTTACTAACTGGTGTCATTATACTTAACCATATTAGGACCCAGTACGAAAACGAGGTTTAATCGAACCGGAAGAGATAAACACACATTGAGCTGGAAATAAAGAGCTTAACTTCGACGGTATAAGCTTCGATTTCTCAGCAATTTTAACGAAGAGTACTGCAAACATTAACAATACTAAACACGCACATATACTTCCACAAGCTCCTACGCATATTATCTGAAGGAATGTCAGGCCGTTATCTCTGAATATACACGGACAAAATGTTGGGACAGCCGACCATTACACCAAGAAGGACTTTTATGACACTGCATTCATAAGTTGGTGCCCTCTTTGCAGCTCTATCAACTTCCACTCTTTGGGGAAGGCTTTCCATGATTTTGACTGTTCGTTCTGAGGAGCCCAAAGTTCTTCAATCCATGTTTTTAATGAATTGCTGAGTGTACTGGGGCACAGTAATGCTAGTATGTAAAAGGGCTTTTCCCCACAAAGTGTACACAATGTATCGCTAAAGCATTAAGACATCCCTTCACAACAAATAAGAGTACACCAATTCGTTATTTAAGAGGTGCGTCCCAATTCTTTTGTCCATGTAGTGTAAATCCCCAGGCTCACCTCCTCGACTGCCGTCCACGTTGATGTGAGCTCCCTGTTTGGAGGTGATCACTCTTTCGCCTTTCCAGGTTCCTCCTGCGCGGATGGTGTCCAGCTCGTTCTCCAGCACCAAGCGCGCCTGGGCGAGGGAGCCGTGCGGCCGCCCGAGGAACAGCCCGGGGGCCTGTAAGACTCTCAGAGGAAGATTTAACCGACGAATTACTGACCGAAGTGGCATGGCGGTTCTGCTGTCAACTCAAAACTGAACTGCACACGGAGCAAAGCCAGCAGAAATGGGTGACGTTGACAGGGGAGGTGGGGGCGCGACCACGTGGTCTAAACGAATGGGCGTGAGCAAACCCACCAATCACGCGCTCGCTATGTGTGTGTGTGTGTGTGTGTGTGTGTGCGCGTGTGTGTGCGTGTGGGAGGGTGTTGCACGCGCGCGCGCGTCTGTATGTATGAGCAGGGGCGCCGCCAAAAATTTTGGGCCCCATGAAAGATTAGAATTTTGGGCAACATTATTATAAAGATAATATTACTAGCCCCTAACAGGGCCCCATGTCAGTGCTGGGCCCCTAGAATCGTTCTCACCTCTCCCCCCCTGGCGGAGCCTCCTGTGCATGAGTGTGTGCCTTTTGTGTGTATGCCATTTGTGTGTGTAACGTTTGTGTATGTGTGTATGTATGTCTGAATGTGTATGCTTGTGCAGGTGCGGTTGAAAGTAACTTTTTCCGCGAAAAGAGCTGACGGAGAACACATACTAATATAATGTTCCCCATATAACTAAATAGTGGTATGTTGTTGTGTGTTGTTGTATGAACGTTGTGCAATGAACAGTTAATGGGCAGGGTGATATGTATACTTCCTTCCTGCCTCTAACTGTAAATAAATCATATCATTTGCTGCTATTTTCATCATCTATTTTTCATCTCAAGACACCCCTGAGATTCCCTTGCTGAAGTACCATGCCCAAACACTGCTCCCTGGGCTCCCCTGTTGGTGGCTGCTTATTGCTTCACTTGGCGATTTGGTTAAATGCAGATAAATTATTTCACATTGGCCACACTGTGCACTGTGGTATGTGACAGTAATGTCTTATTATCTTTTATTTTTTCTCGTTGCATGTGTGCTTATGGCACAATCATTTTTCTTGGGATTACATTTTCATATCTTATCCCAGTATATTTACCATGCCTGGAAGAATTTAGTTGACATTGGCTTTTCAAAGAGCAGGCGTGGTAACAGTCTCACTTTGCTACCTCCCGAGAAATAAAATGAAAGAGAAAAAAAATTTGAACGAGGGTATACATTTCTACACTTTACCTCATCTCACAGCATCCGTGACTTGTGGAGACAATCTTTGACCCCAAAGTCTAAAAGCTCTTATGGAAGCACAAGGACATAAAGGTCTGTGATTTTCTACCACAGAATGCATTCAGTTGAAAGAATTTGTTGAAATTTTCGCCCAATTTCTTCAAGTAACAGACCTCTCAATATGGGAGAAAGTGGTGACTGAGAACACAATAAAAGTTATTTTAGTGTTTTTTACTGGGGTCTTTAGTCATTAAGACCTCATAATATGCCCTCACAGTGCAATGATACTTTTAGGCTAAAACATTATTTTTTTAAGTCCTGCTTGTAACACAATGCACTTGAGAGTTTAGAGAGCACGGCACACTCTGCCTTCACTGGCAATGAAGATCACGGTTGTAGCGCGTTCTCTCTGAATCAGGTTTCAGTTCTCGAAATGCCACAAGTTTTTCTGTCCTCTTGCTCCTGCAAATCCCAGCAACGTATTGCAAAATTAAACAAAAATACAACAAACCTGGCATCAGAGACAATATAATATCTAAACAACACAGCAATGTAACAGTATTATGTGAATGAGATGTAAGCATTCTAGAGTTACTGGTGTCAATATAATATTGCACAAGAGTCACTTGGCTGCATTAAATAAAGTACAAATTGTGACAGAAACAATATAATAAATAGACAATATCAAAGTGTGTATTGACCATTTGACACAAAACACCCTCTGCTGAGGCAGGCTCGCAGCATGTTGATGAAGTTTAGGTATGTGTCTTAGCTGTTCAGCTTAGCTGGTGTCACTCCAATTCAGCCATAGCCAGTGGCTGGTCCTCTCGGCAGTGTTGGTCAGTTCTTTGTTGGCAAACTGCAGCTTCTTACAATCACAAACCTCCTCAAAGGCATCCTCCCATGGCACTGTCTGCTCAATTATGTAAGCAACTTGGCAGGAATTAGACCAGGTCTGGTCAGGGGGGTTTTACACACTCTCCAAGAGGAAAATTAGTCCTCAGTCCAAGTCAACTTGCATCTGCCAGTCCCTGGCTATATACTGCGGGTCCCAATGAGGGTTTGAGGGGCTAGACCGTTACTTGTCCCCCTCTCAGATAAATGCTGGTGGATGCGGCTCACATCCTCATTGGTGAAAAGTTGGCCATTTATGGAGAACCCCTTCCACTCAAGTTTCTCGGCTAGACTTCCGAGAACATGGCTGTGGCTCCATATGTATTTGCCTTGAGTGAGGCTGGTCCTACATCCAACCAGGATGTACTTGAGTGTTACTGGGACAGGGGGCAGCATTTCCTTTCCAAGCCACAGCTGCAGATTTGTAGGGGATGGCAGCACATCATATGCAGCTTGGATAATGAAGCTTGGATTTCATGCTCCAGAGTTCTCTCCATCCAAGTTTCTTCTTTTTCACATCCTCCCATCTCATCCAGTGTCCCTGTTTGACCTGCACTATGGCTCTGGAGCATCTGGCTGCTTCCTACTTTCGATGCACCTCCTCCACCACCATGGAGCAATATTCAGTTGTAGGTCACTTCTGAAGGAGAGGTGTCACCATTCCTAGTCCAGAGCCTTTTCTGCCCTGTTGGACATGGCCCATTACATAAAGATGGATGAGAGCAGATTTGGCATGTGGCGCAGCAGCAGTGTCTGGGATCCACATCTTCCCTGTTGCTAGGTTAGGAGTGACCCCTGTCACTACGGGATCCCAGGACAGTGCTCTGATGAATCCAATGCTGCTTAGGAAGTCCAAGCCAGTTGACACGAGTTAGCAAGACCTCATACATAGCCAGTGGATACTGATACTTGCAGCACTGAAACATAGGCCACTAAAAGTGTATCAGCTGTTCTCTTTCTGAGGTGTTCCTGAAAATAATTTTAAAGAAAAATATGTCCATATTCTACATGATCCTTACCATACAAGTGACATGTTTCTCAATTCTTAATAAGTTAAATAAAGAGGACACAGTAGCATAGGCTTTTAAGTTCCATCCATTTGTTTTTGTATTGGGACCAGTTGCAGGATCTACAATGTGTAGATTAATTAAATGATGTATGATGTAGAACGTTGATTTATTTTTACAATTACACTATTTTTTTTAAAGAAAAAAGGCCAAAACATTGACAAGTGGTACAAGCCTGTTTTAAACTGAGAACAAATAGCTACGCTGTTACAGGGCTAATAAACCCAAGATGATTAAAGCGAGCTATACAACCTATGTGCAGTCGTCAGTGACGGAAGGTGCCCCCCCCCCATCGCGGCACCGCTCTCTGTCCGTCTGACCGCTACACAGACAAGCTTCAGGAAAGGCGAGTCATTTATCTTACCTCTGATAGGTAATATGCACATGTACTGTACCAGAGCTTTTGCTTTCTGTATAAAATACTTTGTAGGGTCACATATTCTGATACCAGTTGTCAGAAATGGTGACCTCTCTGCCAGAGCTTCTCTGTGTGCTTAAGACACAAAGATTGTTTTCTATCTAAAATACTCAAGCACAACCTGTACAAAAAGAAATTATGGCACATTTCGATTTCAGAGCTGTTGACTTTCCTTCCCGTAACTTTCTAGCCCCGCCCCACTGTTTTGCGTCATTAGCGCGGGAAATCTGCAACACGTGGTCGGTTAGTTCCCGAGGCATGCAGAGATAGGTGGGTTACAATTTGCTTCTTTTTGTGTGTTTAACTTTAGCGCTACGCTGGGTAGTAGTGGAACAGTGTTAATTTTTACTCGTCCATCAGTTGCTTGAAGAGGAGTTAGAAAGAAATATCTGACGCTGGAATAAGGTGAGTACATTTTGTTTAATATCTGCTGGAATTACTACAGTATATAGATATATAAAAACAGTACCTTTCACCGTTTTCCCCCGCCAGCTCTTTTCCAATTTTCTCGTCCACAGGTTTTTGTAGTCTTAATATGATTAAGCAAAACTTAAGTACAATACATGTTATTTGCTGTAGTTTTGAATGTGTGAAGTTAATTATAAATCAACTAGGATTTTACATGATCCATATTTATTCGATCGCAATTATGCCTACACTTTCTAGCAGAAAAAAAATTGGATTATTTCAACAGACTTGGAATTTTTCTTTTCTTTTTTTCATTTTATTAGCCAGTCTTAGTTGTAGGGTGGGGCGGGACCTGTCACTCATAATTCCGCCTACCCGCTCCGTCAGAGCAGATCTAGTGACACTCAGAGTGGAGCTTCACTCGAAACCTGTCTTTACGTGTATTTTTTACGTAGGCTGTACTACAGTAACGAGCAGTGTTGGGCAACTTACTTCAAAACTGTAATGCATTATTTATTACTTGTTACTGTCCTTTCAAAGTAATTCGTTACATTGCAATATTACTGCAATTAAAATGTAAGGCATTACACTACTGTTGCATTACTTTTAAGTTACTCTCAACAAATTAAATGGAAATAAGGATCGGGCAAGGAAAATGTAGCTCATAACGCTCAATGAGCTCATTCCACAGCCAGTGGAAGGTGATGAGGTATCTTACTGAGCGGCTAGTGTTTAAAAACAGGACAAACTGCTGTTCGATCAGTTGCAGGTTCACACATCTCTCTGCTCTGTCTGGCTACAAGACTTCCTCCTCCGCTGATCTCGCGGTAATTTTGGTGAATTTGTACTGCAGTGATGTTTAATGTTATTTTTAAAAACGTTTTACAGAGCATTTTGGGGGCGGGGTCTGCGTGTATCTGTGTGGGACCCTAACCCTAACCTTAACCTTGCGTTATCGCGTTACAGCAAAAAGCAATGCATTACAGTAATTAGTTACTTTTGTATCGCGTTACTCCTAACACTGGTAACGAGTGTGTGGGTGTATATATATATATGTATGTGTGTCAATGTCAGTGTGTCTGATTTGTTATTTCTTTAAATTAAAAAAGGTTTATATGTAAACCTTTTTTAACGAATACTTTTCTCCTTTCAACAAATACAGATACGAATAGCAGCCGCTTTGCAAACCAGTACAATATGATCAAACCACCTTTTCATAAAAAACGATCTGTGCTTATACAACATGTCTGTAATTTCATACAAAGTGGTTATGAGGATAAAAAAATTGTAGATGAGACAGACACGTAAGCCTGACGGTGAAATGCAGACATTTACAGGAATCTTATCAATATCATAATTACAAACAAGAAAAAAAGTAGGCCACCTAACTGAGAAAATATGAAAAGGTAGAATTTTCCAAATTAAGGTTGGATGTCGAAAGAAATTCTTAACCAGATAATCTTAGAAGTATTATTTAAAATACAGAAAGCCAGAAAATGAAGACCCCTATTTGAATAAGCATTCATAATCACGTTTTTATTTTATGGAAGCAATGGATCCTATTTTTCTAAAAGAACTACAAACACTCACAGCGACGACTCTCATGCAGTGCATGGGGTGGCTAGATTTCACTGTGTGGTTGCCATGGCCACCCCACCCCAAACCCCGCCCCAAACCCCTACCGACCAATCCAGAGCCACTCTGCAGTGTTCATTTACACTCGACTCGAAACCAGTCGCGGGAGAACTCTCTTTTCGTTCGTAAACTACAGTAAACTAGCACCATGATGCCCAGTTTTACAGGTAAGGAATATATTGTGGTAGAAAGGTAATGTTTCTTGCATTTTGGCTTTCTGTTATCGTTTACTTTTTGTGAAGTCAATCTCGTGTCTTCAAGATGTTAGCTCACCGCTAAGCTGCATCAACCCCTCTCCCGAAGACATATTTGTGAATTAAAAATATCTTACAGTTCAGAGACACTTGAGAAACACATGCTACGACAGTAAAGCTTGGCTTAGAGTCTTTACTGTTCATAATGACAAAACGAACTGCAGACAGGTCGAAACACCGTGGTCTGAAAACTAGCGTTGCGGTTGAGTCCCATTTGAGGCGCCGTTCCTGGACACCTGTGACCACAGAGGCATTCCCTGTTTAGTCCGGGGACCTGCTCTGGATCTTTAGTTTCCGGTTGTTTTGCGAAGCGATTTTGTTGCATTAAGGGATTTCAATTGATTTGGTTTTAGGTAGTTTGTTTTACGTAACTATTGTCGTCCCCGACCGTAGTCAGAGATTTCAGGGGAGACTAATGCTCCAGGGCCGGGAAAAACTTCGCGGGAGAATAACGGCACTGTTATTCTGTTCAAAAGTTGGTTTATTGTTCTGTTTTGCACATAAATCCATAACATTAACTCCAGCTGGCCGCCACAGCTTCTCTCTCTACCCGCTCTCATACTACGGCCCAAAACACACACACACACGCGCACCCCCTCCCTCCTCCGAATCCGGAGCGGAGGCTTAAAGGGCCAGCCCCCGATTTTACAACACTGTGTTTAGTAATCATTAGTATAATATATTTATTGATCCTAATCAAGGTTTAAAATTTCTGCGTGCTTACTTACAGTGATCATTCTGCTGTGAAGTCGTGGGAAAATCCCTCAGGGAATTGCTGCTTGCTATACCCATCGTGTTGGTGTTAGTGATGTTCCTACCACAATCCGATCCATTCCACAGAAAGTCCTCAGTGATGCGATCACTCGCACAGTAACCTATATGCTTAGTAGATAGTGTACAGTAGCCTTGTCGTCCATCTGACATACATATTCATTTATTCCTTTTTAACAGAGGAGTCCAAGAACCATGAATTTGACCTACTAATTTGCTGATTTAGTTTGTTGCAACTGTGGTATAAGAGCAAGCTTCCAGAACTGAAACTGTGACATTTGGTCTACGACTTTCTGAACCAGAACTTTACCCCTGGCAGAAATCAGCATCATGGATACGTTTTTACTTCACTAAGGCTACCAATAAAGAAAATGTTTCTGTAGTTAGGACCGGCATGTCATGTTCACAGTGAATAAGATAAAACTACACTATTATATCTAATTAAATTAAATCATGTTTGCACGGTTGAAATATTAGTGGTATTTTTATTTTCCTTGTTTTCTGATGCTGGAACAGCTTCACAGCTCTTGGTAAAGGCCAGGGTTGTTGTAGCTATTACCTCATCCTTCTACCATAGAAGGAAAGTTGGATGTTATGTAAAAGCAGCCAAAAGTCAGATATTGGTCAGGAAGTTTCAGGAGATGAAGCAGCCATGCTGCAGCTGTGGATAAATGACTGATTGACTGTATCCTATAAATAATATCTTCTACTTCACTGGCCACCCCCCAGATATTTCTGATGGCATTCTACCATAATGGACCTCAAGTATTCTGATGGACAGTTGTGGCTTCCATTTAGTATTGAATTACACCCAGCTGTTATTGTGGTTTTCAGTGTATATCCAATGTCTTAACAGAAAACCGTGGTGTGAAATTCTCCGTGGAGGAAACATCTCCTTCTCTGGGTGTTGTCCAGACCTGGAATGTGAATGAAGATGAGGATCAAAATCTGATCACAATCTGCAACATATACCTGGATAGATTTTTAGGCAAGTTCCATTAGTAGAGTTCTTCATTTTTTTCTTGCATTTGAGTTTGTCGGGCTTCAATTTTTGTTCCTGGAGATCGGATTCTTCATTATACAGTAACGTGACCCTGCATTAACCTAATAAAAATAATCTCTGCAGGGTGGCAGTGTTGCAGGTGCAATGTTGAACTACAAATCAAGTATAAACAGCTAAAGAGTTTATCAGCTTAAGCTGAATTATTGCATTTTAAATCTTAGTAATTGTCTTTGGTCATTTTAGTTTGCAGTGTTTCATAGAAACTCATTCAGACTTCATAGGAGTCCTGCATTTGCTAATTGAACAGATTACAGATTACAACTATCTACTATGTGAATACTGTGAAGAGGTACAGTAAACCTGTGCTGCTCAGCGTCGCACCAAACATAAACAACCAGCACTAGGATGAGGGGGTGTGGTGCACGAGGCTGGAACATCTCAGTCAGCTGTTCTCAAAGGGGGCGATTTGACAGTAGCCAATCATAGAAAGTTCTTTATTACTCCTTCCAACTTATTGGCTGCTGCTGTCCAGAATATCCCCCCTGGAGCGTTTCGAGTGTTCTAGTTTTTCCATTTGGTTCTTAAAGCCGTGTATTTATATTAATGTAAATTGAATGTATTACTGTATTTACCAGCTTATACCAGAGAAAATGACAGCACACATGCATTAATTTTTGTACAGTCTGTACAGGGGTAATTCTAGCGCTGCAGGTGTTCAGTTTAAACTGTGCAGTATGAATGTGGGTTTACCTTAACATTTTTAAGGCTAAATAAACTCATTAGCATAATTGGGGGCATATTTAGTCATTTTAACCACAACATAACTATGCGTTTTTTCTTGGAATGTAACCCCGCAAAACGTTTAGTGTATATCCACAACAGTTCAAGTGCATCAAACATGAATAATCTTAACGTGTTTCTCCACAGGTGCTGTTTTACGATCTCTCACTGGAGTGGTCTCTTGCTGCAGAGTCTTCAGTTGTTGTGGCTGGCATGAGGCAGGTCAGCACATTGATAAAATTTCCTGTTTCACAGTGATTCTAGTTGAAGTGAGCAATGCAGAAAAAAAATCAAATCTCAATATACATTACGATATAATGATGTATTCAAAGGCATACGGTTGTGTGATGTGTCTTGATAACTATAAATTATGACATTATTGGTGTCTTCCCCCTAAATGAGCACTATGGGATTTAATTGGGTGGTTGGTGGTTGATTTCTATACTTTATTTCTTTACTTACTGTACTTATTCATATTCATATTTATCCATATTTATTACATGCATAATTGTTTTTGCTTTTTATAATTTGTTTTTTTGTACACCACTATTGCTTGGGTTGCTTGCACACAAGAATTTCACTCACATGTACTGTACCAGTATACTGTAATGTGACGTGACAATAAAAGTGATTTGATTTGATTTGATTTGTGCCTTTGTTCATGTGTTAATTAGTGACTTTCCGTATGCCCATGTTTCAACAGTGAAACTGTCCGTGGAAGAAACCTCTCCTAGCCGAGTGTCTGTACAGCCCTGGGGGGTTGTAGAAGGGGATACACCATGTCACCACATTCCTTACCCTATTCGACCAGTACCAGTGTATCCATGGGCAGATACTCAGGCAAGTTTTATTATTGTTATGTCCTTGTCTGGGTGGTATTTTGTCATGTGGCAATTAAATATTCAGGTGGTTATCATCTACAGTTTTTGCATTTAGTTGTGGCTATTTCACATCGCACTCTACTCCTGGAAATTTACTAAACCAAGCAAAGTAAGACTGCTGGTTTATCCTTTACATAGTCTTTGATAATTTGTAGTTCATGATTCTTCCTAAAATGTTAAATGTTTGCCATAGTCAACAGGTGTCAAACCGTTATCATACCACAATGAATAAATAAAAAGTTCTGTAATTATATTATTTTTAAATAAACCAATAATATAAAATGATTTAGTAGTTGAACACACTTGCATGGAGCACTATACGTTTTATTAAACATTGAATGTAGTTATTTACATAGTCCACATTTTAAACTGGCTGTTATTGAAGACCCACTTGGTTAGTGACATGCTTAGTAATTTCAAAACTGTATTGGTAAACAAAGTTTTTATTTATTTATTTATTTATTTATTTATTTAATTATTTATTTATTTATTTAATATATTACTGAACGTATTTAAAGCTTTGATATATTGTTTTTTGTTTTAAGCAGATATCAGATGTTTTCACTCCCTAAAAGAAGCAAAAACTTGAAGATGTTTTGACCGTACAGTGCTGTAGGATCCTCATGAATTTCAGGACACAATTGAGAACCTAAATAATATATCTGTGTGTAAAGTCCTGTTTATGAAACTCATCAAAGGAGACAACTCTGGGAAATAAGGATTTGACGTTGTTGAATCATTTATATATGTGCATCCCTACTGTACAAAAAACCAGAAGCACAAACCAAAGTCTGAAAGGAAACAAATAATTCTAGAGTCAGGCAAAATCCTGAGAAGATGTGAATTATTTGTTTGCCAATATTTATTTCCTCCTTGCTTCTTGCACCACTGCTACATTAATAGGGATGGGTATCGAGAACCGGTATTTAATCAGCCCCGGTGCCTAATTTTAAAAGACTGAAGTACCAATAAGCACACACACACACACACACACACACACATACCACAAGAGAGAATTCGTGCACACACACTCTCAACATAAAAAAGAACACACAACACGAGAGAACTCACGCTAATGGAGTGACGATGGCAGAAAAAGCCAAATGAGCCAAAATATTGTTACTTAATTTGTAGTGAGTGGAACTTTTTTTAGATTATGGTTAGATTGTCATTCTGTTCTCAATTTTCTTCCATTTTGAAAGTAAAAAATTCTACAAAAAGTACTGATAAGAATACCGTTAAAGTACCGAATCGATAAGTTGTATCAATATAAGTAGTAATACCATTAAAAAACCTTAACGATACCCATCCCTATACATTAAGATATTAGCACTGGAAACTCTGGTTCCACTGTAGTGGAAGTTGCGTTTCCGCGTATTATAGGTCACTTTGGCCAAAAGCATCTGCCAAATGAAAGAAATGTGAAAATAATATTAATAGAAATGCAGAGAAAGAAGATTTTTATATTGCAGTGCCTTTTAAAGCCATGACTGATTTTGGTTTGTGTTCAGTACTTTGACTTGGTGCAATTTTGTAACTGTTCATGCTATTAGGAGTCCCTAACACACCTACCCCCATTGCCCTTCCACTGATTAATCGCATTTTAATCATGATGACGATTAATATTTGAGTTACGACTATTTGAGTAGCGATATCAAATCAAGCACTTTTTTAACCAATATTTAGCCAACCACCAGGGGGTGAACCAACTATTATGGCTTTATTAAGCCTCCTAAAGAAAGGTGTGTGTGTGTGTGTGTGTGTGTGTGTGCTTGTGCATCTGTATGTGAGAGTACATGCACAAGAGAGAAAGCGGGTGTGTGTATGTATGTACAGTCTTGGGCACCTGTGAAAAATGGTTTTAATCTGTTTATATCAGCAGTGAGTTTCTTTCTGCCAGCAAAACACAAGTTAACATTAGAATGAACTCAAACCAACAAAGCAATAAAAAGGTGTCAAGGTTTCCTTTTTTCTAAAATGAGTTGATATTTTGTGAGCTGGTTAGAACAACACAGGTTTGGTTTCAGATTTCTGCTCAGTGCCTCCAGTCATTGTGTGGATTAAACAAATTCCATAAGCAGCACCACCTAATATAATCTAATGAAGTAAAGCCAGTCAAAGCAGGTATTTGATTGTAGCTAAAATGAATATTGGACTTCCATGAGGAAAGAGTTCTGGAAATGGTTACGAGAACTCTTTGCCATACATAAAACCACCTTTTACTCTAATAATGTTGATTGTATTTATTGTAAAATGAATGTTTTAACATTTAACTTAACACTAGTTAACAGGTTATAAGTTATTTTTTCCTGGGTGCCTAAGACTGCGTGCATAGGCCTGTACTATTTTCCTTTTTTTTGTGCCTTTTCTGAAAAGGCTTAATCCCCCCCCCCCCCCCCCCCAGTTTATGGTTGGACTCTGCAATTGCGTATTTATTTTTTGTTGGCACTTTTTCTTTGGTCAATTTTATTGTTTTTTATTTGTTTTTTTTTTTTTTTTTTACTGAAAAAGAACTGCCTTATTCACTTAATGCTGGTTTAAAATAAGTGCAATAAAATGTTTTACCGAAAATATGAATAATCATGACTAATAATCGTGATTTCAATATTGGTTAACATAATTGAGTTGATCCTTAGTGATGTGGCCCAAATGTAGCAAACTTTGTGCAGTAAGAGTGCAGATTTAGTGCCTTTTATATTGCACAAAAAATAATCGGTATTCTTTAATAAAACCTTAATAAAAGTGTGATGAATTCTAATTACAGTTTGTAAAATTGTAAAATCAACTCTGTTTACCAACACTTCCTAAAAGAATGCTTATCTTTTCTTTCTCACAATCTCACTGCATCGTGTTCTTTTTATTGGGGATGCACTTTTGACAGCATATTCATTAAAGTATTTTATGCTAGCAATACTGTAAGGCCCCACACAATGTCAATCATCCAACGCATTGTAGGACGGACGCTATAATGCTATTATTGATAATGAATGTTATAAGTCACCCAGATTTGTTTCTGTAAACTGTTATAAAACATATCTTTTTGTTTCCAGTCTCATGGGCTGTAGGTCTATCGTTTGAGGCATCAACAAAAATGTTCTTTTGTCATCTAATTAGGTCTGTGAGACTGTAAATCTGCTGTGGTATAAATGAGAGGATATTTAATTTAGAGTGCTGTATGGATTTGTGAATTTTCTTATCAATGAACTTTTGGGTGTCACATCTGCAAAAAAGTGCCTCTTTATGTACAGCTGGATGTGGTTTGATTTCTTTTTATGTAAAAGATCTGGGTGACCAAAGGAACAACCACATTTTATTAGATTAAGCCACACAAAAGTGGCTCTCAGGGGGAAAAATGAAGTGTGGGTCATAATATTATTTGCTGCAATAATGTTCTTTATTTGTCAGATGTTCATACCCCCTACTTCCCACTTGTTGTAAATATTTTCTATGCACTTGTTTGCTTCCATGTAAATAAAGGTGGATATTTTCACTTTAATTTTATCCTCTTATTGCCTCCTTTCTACCGTCTGGTCTAAACCATGTTTGTGCTCAAATGTGTTCAGGTTCTAGATGGGGTGTTTTTCAGGTTTCTAGTCTCTGTAGAAATAGTTTCTAAAAGCAAACGATAATCAAAATTGAGCTTTCAGTAATCCTTGTCAATGTTGCAGACTGGGAACCAGTTTGTCTGACTGAATATGCATATATGGAATAATATTCTACTGGGCATTCAGCTATAAAAGGAGAACACAGTAGCATATTCACACAGCTCCAGTTTCACATCATCTGTATTGCTTATTGTGCACATACGTACGCCAGCAGATTTTAATGAGTTAAAGTAGACAATGACAATATATTGCTGCTTGTGCTTAAGTTAATAGTGACTTCTGGCTACATGGTATTCAGTGGACTAAGGTGTAAAAGATTTTTTTTTTTGTGTGTAGTATTGAATTGCCTCTGTATATTTTGTAAACTTGTTCCTGAATGCGGTAAAGAAAGGTGTATTACCTGTAAATTCATTTATGGATGTAACCTTTGTCCAGTATAATAAGATTAATCATGTAGTCAATTATTTTCTTATACGTTGTTTTATGGAAAACCAAATGCATTTTTCCAAACTAAAAACATTTCCAGCAAAATGTTCAGTAACAAAATCAAAACTTTCAATGACAGAATAAATACACATACACAAGCAAAAGTACAGTTCACAGTGATGTCTGTCTAGAATTTATTGATTTTTAAAGATTTATATACTTAACATTGTTTGTAAACAGAAATTAATCTATCATCTCATGTTTTTATACTGGGGGGCAGAAAAAGAAAACTCCACATTTGTCTATCAACCACGTTGATGGCATTTCTAATATATTTTTCCTTTCAGGAATAGCCAGTCATTTTTAGCCTTTTGTTTATTTTTCCACATTTTATTTATTCATCAGAAAAATTACAAATTTAATATAAAATATAATTAAACAAATGACTTCTTGTCTTATGGGGCCTGATGTCCTGCCTCAGTCCCCTGTAATCGTGATGAAACTAGACCATTATTCAGTCTGATCCAAATTTAGACCCCACATCTTTTGTTCTGAACAACCTACCCTTTTTCTCGTGATCAGTATTAACTTGTAATTCTTAGTAGTGGCTACTGGATGAAGTCTCTATACTTTCTAAGGAGGATAACAGTCTCTTAGACCAGGGCCCCACACAAATGATAAAATTAGTTTATATTAGATAAATATTTTTTGGAAAATGGGGAATGACTCAATAATGAGACAGCACAAGACTCCGAAACTGCCAACAAAAAGAAACAAAAAAAGTAAATACAAAGAGATGTAATTTATGGGTTCATTGCAACAGATGATTCACATGCTCCATACACACATAAGCATAATAAAAGTTGAGATCAAGTGTATTATATAAAATACAATAATTACATGTACATTATTAAACACGAATTTATTAAATAAAAAGGAAACTACAATAATATGTAATAATTACATTATACATTACGCACTTTATGTTTTGTTATGAATTCTTCTGCAGACTGTTCTTCCGGTCTCTTTCGTCAGAGACCCCGCCACTTTTTGCGTCATTAGCGCGGGAAATCTGCACCCCGTGGCAGAGACTTTCCTAAGGCGTGCACTGTTAGGTGGAGTTAAAATGTTCTCTGAGCTTGTTTTTTGGTAAGTTCTACACAACTTGTACGTTGAACTGTACTGTAATTCAGCTTTCATTTGATGCATCCTGAAGCCCCTTGAGGAGGAATGGGGGAGAAATGCCTGGAGCTGGAATAAGGTGAGAGCCCTTTAATGTTCAGTTAGTGAGCAGTAAATATCGTGTTTATAATGGGTAAAAAAAAAGATCTTGTCCATTATTCCTCGTCCACAGGTAAGGTTTGATAGTCTTAACGGCACTGGGGGTTAAAAGCACAATGCATGTCAGCTGCTGTTCGAGTAGTGCGAGTTAACCGTAGCTAGGATTGTGCATGGTCCCTTAAGTAGGATTCTTATATGATACAAGGTTTTAGCGAGATTTTGTGCCTATACATACCTTTTTGGCATTTATTTATTCATTTTCTGTCCATCAAACGTAATTGTAGCCTTATAATTGCCTAATTGTGTGATGTTCTGTTACATTAGCAGGCATTCCTACTTTTGTTTAATATTTGAATTAAATTTTAACTGCAAATCGGGTATACCTACAGTACTAGTTGCTGCTGCCGCAGCAGTCTATTGTTTGGGACCAGACACTCCTGGGTCAGTAGACGTTGAGCCAGTTTGCCTTCTCTCCTCCAACTGCATTGTGAGATGGACAGTTCTGACGTGTGTGTGCAGATTTGTAGTGGAACCTGCTCTTACTGTAACTTTAAATTTACAATGAAGGCGCTCTGCTATTACCAATATTTTTAAACTGCAGCCAAATGCTGTTTCGTTTACGGATGTCAGTCATATTTGCTTGTTTTTTTGCGATGCACATGCACTCTTTACTTCACCGCTGTTTCCAGTCTAACTTACGGCTGTTGAAGCACTCAGAACAGCTACAGTCCACTTGAGCTTCGCCACTTCCCTCGATTTATTACAAACCAGAAGAGGCGTTTCCTTTAACTCATAACCCCGCCTCCAACTCCAAAACTCGCCGCGGGAAAGGAGCAGAAAACTAAAGACGGTCTGGTTTACTTACACTATGATGCCTACGTTTAGAGGTAATGAATACGTGATGGAAAGATCATGTTACTTCAATTGACTTGCTTGTGTTTTGGTTACTTTTCAGGAAGCTAGTCGTGTGTTTGTTAGCTGTTAGCTGTCAGCTACGCCGCGTCCATCCCGAAATCTATTTTTCTTAATAATGTCCTTTAGTTCGGAGAAACACGCGGGACGACAGCAAAACGTAATTCTTACTGGTGTTCATAACGACATAATTACTTGCAGACAGGTGTCCGGTTAAATAAGTCGTGCTCTAAAAACTAGCGCCACCCTTACATCCCATTGGAGGGCACCATGAACATCACCTAAAGACGAAACCCTGTTTAGACCCGAACCACACAGGTAAACCCTGTTTGAACACGTACCGCACAACCAAACTCTATTTAGACCCGAGACCAGCTATGGATCTGGAGTTTCTAATTTTTCTGGAAATGGAGTTGGATGCAGGATCAGAATTTGGACAAGTGGCGAACTGACTCACCAGTATATTTGAAAACAAAATCAACAGTATTGATTTTTATGTTTACAAAAACTGACTTCTTTTAACACGATATGTATTCATCCTAAATCAACGTTTTAATCAGTCAGTGTATTTTCTTACTGTGATTATTGTGCTGTTACGTCGTGGGGAAATCCCACAGGAAGGTGCTGCTTGTTAGACGCGTTGAAGCTAGGAAAAAAAATCGTGGTGGAGGCGGTGATTTTCCATAAAACGTTCAGCTGCATTGCACCGTATATCCTAAGTGATCAGATCACAAACATTGACCTGTTTTGATATCAAAATGGCTTTGCTTTGATACTGGTACAACTGTGGTGTAAGGGGGAAATGTAAAGCTAATTTCCGGTGAGCTTCCAGGACTGAAAATAGAACCTTTTTCCAAGACTTCCAAGAGGTTATCTCTATTAGATATCAACATCTAGCTTCTATTTAATATCTGAATTACACTGAGTTGTTCTTGTGGTATTTATTCTGTCACCAATGTTGTAATAGAGAACCATGGTGTGAAACTCTCTGTGGAGGAAACCTCTCCGTACCCAGGACTTGTCCAGGTCTGGAGTGTGAATGAAGATGAAGATCACAATGGGATCACAGACTGCCGCACATACCTGGAAAGATGTGTAGGCAAGTTCCATTAGGAAGGATACTCATGTTTTACTTGCCTGTCTCAAATTGGCATTTGAACTTGTGTGTCATGCTTCTCTCTCTTTTTAGGGTTGTAGTTAAACTGTAATATTCCCTCCTGGGTGATGGTGTTCCAGGAGCAATGTTGAATACTTTTGCTGTAGTTAATCAGCTCAAGCTGAATTATCTTTGTCGTGTTGCAAATGTACAACCCCAAATCAGAAAAAGTTGGGACAAGGTGGAGAATGTGAATAAAAAGAGAAAAAAGCAAGTTATACATTTTCCTCAAATTTTATTTTATTGCAGACAATATAAACATCAAGATAATTCATGTTTTTTTTGGTCAACATCATGTGATTCGTAAATAAACATACATTCTTGCAATTCCAGCTTGCAACACATTTAAAAAATTCAGGGGTAGTAATGAGGTATAATAAGTAAATATTGATCTGATTTGAAACTGGTGGTGTTAACAGGTGAATGCAATCATGATTAAGCACAAAAGCAGCATCGAGGAAAGGCTTACTGCTTTAGGAGCAAAGATGGGCAGAGGATCGCCAGTTTGCCACCAACTGCGGGCAAAAATCTTTGAAATGCTGAAGAAAAACGTTTCTCAAAGAAAGATAGAAGGAGATTTGGGCATTTCTCCCTCTACAGTGCATAACATAGTGAAAAGAATAAGGGAATCTGGAGAAATGACCATGCACAAAGGCCAAGGGCACAAGCCTAAACTGAATGGCTGTGACCTCCGAGCCCTCAGACAGCACTGCATTAAAAACCGTCATTCATCAATAAATGATATAACTGCGTGTGCTCAGGACTACTTCAGGAAGTCACTCTCAAGCACTACAGTACGTAGTTACATTAGGAATTAAAGCTAAAACTGTACTGTGCCAAGAGGAAGCCCTACATGAATAGTATCCAGAAGCGCCATCGACTTCTCTGGGCTCAGAGGCATCTGGTATGGTCCATTGTGCAGTAGAAACGTGTATTGTGGTCAGACGAATCGGTTTTTCACATCTTTTTTGTTAGAATTGGACGCCGTGTGCTGCGGACCAAAGAGGAAAAGGACCATCCAGACGGTTACCAGGTACAAGTGCAAAAGCCAGGTTCTGTCATGGTATGGAGTCGTGTCAGTGCCTTCGGGAAAGGTAACTTGCACTTCTGTGATGGCACCATCAATGCTGAGAAGTATGTCTCAGTTTTGGAGGAACAAATACTGCCTTCAAGATGATGTCTTTTCCAGGAACGCCCATGCTTATTGCAGCAAGACAATGCCAAACCAATGTTGCGCACCTAAAACGTTGTTTGCAGGAAGAATGGGACAAACTAACACCTGCAACACTTAGTCACTTGATTTCTTCAATGCCTAAACGTCTTTTAAGTGTTGTTAAAAGACAGGGGAACTGTACAAAGTGGTAAATGCTGTACTGTCCCAACTTTTTTTGAAATGTGTTGCAAGCCTGAATTGCAAGAATGTATGTTTATTTATGAATCACATGATGTTGACCAAAAAAACATGAATTATCTTGTGTTCATATTGTCTGCAATGAAATAAAATTTGAGGAAAATGTATAACTGGCTTTTTTCTCTTTTTATTAGTATTTTCCACCCTCTCCCAACTTTTTCTGATTTGGGGTTGTACGTAATTGACTTTGGTCTGTGTAGTTTTCAGGGTTCAGTTCAAGTTAATTTAGACTTTATAGGAGTCCTGCATTTGTCAGTTGAATTCCTGCCTACCATGTAACTGCTATGGAGAGGAATGGAGGTATATCAATAGCAGTTTGTCAAATGTTAGTTCTTAGTTCTCACTTATTTTTTGTCTAAGTCCAGATTTTATTTTTTGTTATCTTAGTGTCTAAATTCTAGATTTTATTCTTAATTTAAATTTTTTCAATATAATTCTGCACAGTCTAAAGGAGCGGTTCAGGACACATTTCACTGCGTGTTGTACCTGTATGACTATGCATGTGACAAATAAATCTTGAATTTATCATCATTAATAACCTTAATGTTTTCCAACGCAGGTTCGGTGTCTTGTGTTTCACTGACTCTCACTTCACTGGTCGCTTTCTGCAGAGTTTTCAAATGTTGGGCTTGGTGTGAGGCAGGTAGGCACAGTGGAGGGATTTTCTGGCTTCTCTATTCTTTTACCACAGTGGTGGTAATAGGAGTGGGTGATAGAGTAAAAATCAATAAAGATCTGTCATAATAATTTATTGTAAATAAAATAATGATTATTTTGGAGCCCCTTATGTAACAGACAGAAAAGGACAAGTGATACCACATTTAAAAAACACTACCAAAAATGCTTTGAGAATACAAATGATATTTTATTCATGTCACTGCACTGCTCTAATTGAATAGGACTAATTGTGCTGTATTTGTAACTATAGATTCTGTTGACAGTTCCAATTATTTAATGATTTGGTCAGGAAAGCTTATGGTTATGTCATGTGTCTTGATAAATATAAATAATGCCATTTTCAAGCCAAGTTCATAGCATTATCTGTGGTGTCTTGTACTTCAATTAATGCTAATTGGGTTGTTGAAAATCATGGGATTCTAAAGCCATGTTTATATACTGTTTCTTTACTGTGCCTTTGTTAAAGGGATAGTTCACCCTAAAATGAAAATCTGATGTTTATTTGCTTACCCCCAGGGCATCTAAGTCGAAGGTGAATTTGTTTCCTCAGCAGAACACAAACGCAGATTATTAG
>JBBKCR010000027.1:9393209-9415536 GCA_037577295.1 Ladigesia roloffi | reverse complement strand
CCAAGTTGCTCCAGGGAGACTGTCCCCTGTAGTTAGGAATGGCAGTCGCTTTGGATAAAAAAGCGTCTGCTAAATGCCGTAAATGTAAACTGAATGATGAAACTCAGACATCTACTTTAAGAAATACCAGCAACAGCGTACTATGTGAGCTGAGATGGTTTTACAAGACCTTGTGGTGAGAGTGGAATAAACATAGTTTGTGACTAAATCTGGAGACCACGCACAGAGCGCTCCAAATAAACAGCTGTGAAGCTGGCCATGTGGACAGGTCTGAGGAAATTTCATTGCTCTGAAGACGAAAATGATCCAAGAAAAAAAATTCTATCTCAGCTTGCTTTAGTGCAAAACGTTTTTGTACATGAAGCAATAGCTCTAAACCACAAACCTGCTCAGCATCTTTAAACAGGCTGCTTCATTTAAACCTCGGCCCAGCCGTCTACATAGCACTTCAGTGCAACCTGTACAATCAGCATATTATAAGGAGCCTTATCTCAGTGTGTGTCCTGTAAAAAGAACACGAGACTACAGAGTGTAATGGGAGCTTGCAGAGCAGAGTGATAGAGTGGAAACCTCAGCGTTCTATAAATGGCTCAAAACAGCAGTTCTTCAGGGAGACACACCCTTAGCTCCACACTTCTCTCTCGCCTCAGTCGCTCACCACCAGGGCTGACAGCTGGACCCCCGATTTGCACTGTAGTGATCCCTATTTTTTTATATTACCAACACTAAATAAATGTGCTTTAAATGATACCCTAAAAATGTCTGGAACCACATTTTCCAAGTAAACTCTAACAGATCAGATCAGCCCATGTATAAACTGATCCCCACACAGCCCTTGTATTTAAAAGAATTGGCCCATTCATTATGTTTCTTAAAAAAAGCAAGCAATATTTATTTCACATGTACAATATCACTTATAAATATAATAAAATACTTAACATATCTAACATGATGCAATACTGTTTCTCTGGCAGCAAGGGGGAACAACATCCAGATGGGACTCAATGGTCATTAGCGATAGCTCTTACAGTATAATAGATAAAATATGACATCAATGTGTTTTCAGGGTACCAGTGAGGATATCCACTGGAAATTCTCTGCTTGTACTAGATTATTATATCTAAAAACACTGTTTAAAACAATGAGGCTTTGGTTAATATATATTTAATAAAGAATATAAAAGTTATTATTCACCAATATTCAACATGTGTGGTGTATAGATTCAGCATATGTACTTTAAGTATAGGGTTTGAGCTCCTAAAGGCTAAAAGGGCCAGTCCTTTCCTTCCCAATACAGACCACGCTGAAGCTGAAATAGCCCAGAGACCGGCGAGTTCTTACCACAGATATTTTGCAACAAGCCTGGACCACACTACATTTCATGCAGATGACAGCTGGATGAAAATTACATTCAAATAAAAACTGTAGTAAACATTGGTTTAAAAAGTCATTTGGTATCCGTGTTTGCATCCAAGAGACAAGACTGCAGCTTCGGCAGAAGAGAGGGGGTCTGAAACCAGAACCCAGATTTTGAGAGGAAATTAAAAACTGTTGATTTTACTAATTGCTACTCTTTGATCAATAATCAGAAATGGAGTCTCCCAAAAACAACATTTCAAAATATTTTTTAATTAGTGAGCATAATTCCCTCTGGTTTATAACCAAATGTTCTGAGGACTTCGGCCCAGCAGCATAAAATAAAACAATGTTGGGTGGTTGGTTTTAGCTGTCACAAGGCAATCTTTTTCAGGCCTTCGCTGCTTTAGCATCTGGTGATGGAGGTCCTGCCACCGCTCCTGCCTTCGGTTTTGGCCACCAGCAATCTGAGAGAATCTCCTGATGTCCGGATAATCTCCCTACCACTGTGACAGACAGAAAGGGATTCAGAGTATAGGAGGGTTATTTTGGTCTGCGTTAACTTAGGTAAAGTGCCAAGAAAATCCACCAAATCTCATCTGTGTAACCCCATACATCCTCCTATATTTTATCTGGATCCAGGGACAAGCCAGAATGATGTGGCTGGCAACAGGTTTCATTAATTATTTGTTTAAATGTTTATTTCAAAGCTTTATGACACTTTCAGGCCAAATACAAGTACTCTTTTATATGAACATACCAACCCCACAAAACCTATTTATGATGGTAGTGTGTGCTAATGGTATTGCTAATATTGTGTGAAGTCAGTGCAAAAGCGGCATAAGACATTAAACTTACGTATGATAATCCATGCCCACAAGACTGATTCCATTCACAGCCAGGATGCGATCACCCAGTCTGAGCCTCTGGCACTGAGCAGCAGGTGAATCTGGCACAACTGACTTTACATAGATGCCACTCATCCTCAGTGGAGTTTTCTATAGACAGAAGACAATCAGTAAACAAAAAAGAACTTCCAAGGTATTATCTCATTTGCTTATGCTACTACTTCACTGCTCTTACTATATGACACATCACGGAGTGAGGAGGGTGAATCGCGACACAGACACACCCCTTCCAACTCTTTCCCGTATATAGTTCCTGCCCGTAATAGGAGGATTGTCACGTCAATTTATTTTCTTTAACCAATAGCTGAGGGTCTTAGGGTTTCAAAGAGCCCTCCCACCAGTTTACTAACATATGGAGCACGGACGGACACTTTGTTTATGGAAGATTATGAGCACAGAAATTCAAAAGGCAATTCATTTTGCAATTGGCAATTCATTATTCAATATAAGCATGTAATTTGAAAATATGTTTTGCAATTGGGAAGTCAATGTGCAAAGTGCTGATGCAATCCTTAGTTCATTTCAAAATATTTAAAAAAAAAAAATAGAATAACAAGGCATTGAACTACATTTTCCATTGCGAAGTGTTTTGTGGCACTTTATTCAAACGACAATTCCAACTCTCAGATGCTCATCAAGACGGGCCTTCACTAACGACGTCACTTCCTTGTTCAGGCCCTCACCAGAATCAATTAAACTCAAGAGCGTCTAGCCTCAGACTCCAGAGTGGAACAGGAAACATGTGACCGCCACTCTTTACAACTCATGACTTCAGTTATAAAACAAGGGATAAATACGTAAACTCCGGAATACAGCATTATTGAGTTGGAAATAATATTGACAAAATATATTCAATGTTTATTTTGTATTTTATTTATTTTTGGTAATTTATTCGGCACACACTAAAAACTCAATATGACCTTTCCAATGAGCCCAAGCACGGAGTTCTCCTCCACCCAGAACCGGAGAATCATTTCTTCCTGCAGCTCGGCCGTGGGAAAAACAGCTTTAATGGGAGACATACTAGAGCCCTCCGGCTCTAATGGTTTACTGCTAATACCTCCGAGGGTGTCGAAGGGGTTGTTGGAAAGGTCTCCTGGAGGTCTATTTTACTGTAAAGTTTGAGGCGGATTGATGCTTGCTCAGTGTATCTATGCATGTTCAGAAATCCCAGGGGTCAAAAATAATGGGACAGCTTGGTGAAGGTTAACGTGCAAGTTTCTACAGTTCTGGGTGGAGGAGAGCATAGTGCTCAGGGTCATTATGGAACCCTATCGAACGTTGTAATTTGATAGAAATTGGTGCTTGCCCGGCAAAACTATGCCACTTGGAGCACAGAGATCCGCACACATGGGACTGTTGCGCCAGTTTTCTGTGGAGGATGGCTTCAGCACTGGTCACATTCCATAAAAATGGGGGAATTGGGGGTCCTTTAAAAATTCTGGAATGCGACACTTTTGGGTACAGGTGGAAGTAAAAATACCCTATGAGATATATAATAAACATATCTCAAATAAATAACAATTACACAAGGAAGTGACGTTTTTAGTGAAGGTCCGCCTTAATGAGCGGTCTAACAGTTTGAATTGCCGTTTGAATAAAGTGGCACAAAACCAAAGACAATGTGAAATGCAGTTCAATGGCTTGTTATTTTTTTTTTATATTTTTAAATGAACCAAATATTGCATCAGTACTTTGAAGTGTCAATTGCAAAATGTATTTAGAAATGACATGCTCAGATTGAACATCTAATTGAATAAAAAGGCAAAAAAAAACATGGCAAAATGCAATTAAATTCATTGCTATTCTATTATTTTAATCAAAATGTTTTTAAATTAATTAAGGATTGCATCAGCACTTTGCACATTGAATTGCCAATTGCAAAACATATTTTCAAATTTAAGCGTACATTGAATATTGAATTGCCAATTGCAAAATTAATTTGAATTTCTGTGCTCATTATCTTCCATATTTGTTTGCTGAATTGATTTGCTGTAAGTACATGTAAGTTATGACACTGGGCTTAAAATTGTCTATTAGCTGGCTGGTTGTGATAAAACTAGGGCTGGTACGAATGCCATTTTTTGAGCTTCGAGTATCCGGTAGTGAAAAACATCGAATACTCGAGGCTTCGGTGGGAGGGGGCTGAATGTATTCTTATCCTGTATTCGCCATCTTGGATTCAGAAATCCATATTTTTGAAGTAAAATTATAAATAAACAAACAAACCGCTAAACACAGCTTTTCTTTTTCTGCCTCAAAAGCCACAATTTGAATTTGTCGCGAGCTCCTATTAGCCAGTGTACTAGCCAGTGCTAACCGGCTAGCAAGATAACGTCTTCACAAAAAGCCACAAAACTTGACAAATCTGATGTGAGGGGTGTCCAGTGCCACCCCAAAATGATATTTGCTACCAGCGGTTCCTGATGCTGTTGGCTTTCAGACTGTTTCTATTATTTTTCTTCATGGTTATTAAGGTCGGGCATTGCAGCAAGAATTTTACGACATGTTGTACAGTGTATGACACTGTATGTGACTAATAAAACCTGAATCTGAATTTTGCCGGTGGTCTCGGTGAGGTCAGGGGTGGTCCGTCTCTCAGACGATTGAGAGCTGCGCGCTTAGTTATTAGCTTAGTTATTATTTCAACTTTGAGTACAGTGTGTGTGTGAGGCCTGAAATAGCAGTGGCCACCCCCTGTAAAAAATTCTAGCTCTGCCGCTGGTTTGGAGCGAGTTTTGTGGCTCCGGGCAGCTGGGGAGCGCAGTTTCTTTTGTTTGAATGGAGCGGTGAACCGAGAGAGACGATTCGACTCCTCCAACTTGACTTCTCGACTCTCAGTATGAATGGAAAGAAGTGGTATATAAACGAATATTGGTTTATGATTTTGTGGTAAAAATAAGGTGTCTCCAAACAAAATGGCGCCTCAGAACTTTTCCTCTCCTCCACCGCAAATTCATCATGATACAAAACGAATCGTGAGTCAAAAATCGAGAAATGAACCGAATCGTGGGTTCAGTGTATCATTACATCTCTAACTAAAGAAAACATTTTTTGTTAAATGTATTACAACAAAAGGGTGTACTCTTACTAACAAAGTGTCATTATACTGTTACTTCTGGGAAAAACAGGTTTGTTTCAGTCATGATCTCGATAAGCCCACAATTAATGACTGCAGTGGAGCCATGGTGAGACCAAAGCAAAGCCATTTACCACCTATTGAGCAATTTCCAGCAAAACCTGACGCACCTCCCCCTTCACACATATCTCCATACCAAGCTTCTCAATCAGCAACCCTGAATATCTTGAACATCAAACACAGTAGGCGAGCTAAACAATGTTGCCTTTATTTTCTATACACCACCACTATACTTGTTCAAACATGCAGGATTATTTTTAGGCATAACAGTTGCTGACTGGGCTACTTTTGGAGCCTGTAAGATCTTGGTCATGCAGGGAGCTCAGATTGCAACTTCAGACTGTTTAAAGTAATGGGTGTTACTAAAATATCACTGCCTGCATAGTCACAACTAGCCACTTGATGAACTAGCATAGCCAGTTGAGGAACACATAAATCTAGATTTGGTCATTATATTTCTGTCAATCCGTTTACAGAATGTGTAGTTTAACTTAGGATGTGATGGTAATAAAGATGAAAAGTCATTTCCTGCACTGACGAGAAGTAGGCAAAGGTATTTTGTTTCACCTGTAACCAATTATTTTGTCCTGCACTTAATAAGACCCATCTTTGTGAAAGCTCAACAAGAGCTGTAGGTGTAAAGTGTATATGGTGGGCAGAGTTTGCTAATGTGAGCATAATAAGAGTAAAGATTTATGAAGTTCTGCCACTCATAGTTCCAGACCCATTAATAACATCTTATAAATAAAGCACAGTCTTGTAACTCTTACTTTTAACAAGTAGTACGGAAGTGAACCTAAACTTAACTGTAAGGTGTGATTTAAGGCCACAGTGAAATCCGCGATAAAAAAAGGAACTAAACACATATGCTGACTAAAAACACAAAGTAGGATATACAGTGGAAAGACAGTTAGCAACCACTGGGGGTCAGGGGGTTATCCTTACCAATCCATCCACCAGTGCCAGGCCAAGGCCATGCGGTCCCTTTGACAGCTCTATGGTGAAAACTTCATCTCGCTCATCATCATCAACTTCCTCCTTTCTCTTGTCCCTTTGATCTGTAGCTCCCAGCACACCATTTCCTACAGTCAAAACAAAAGCCACATCTTACTATCACACCAGTTACTTTATACTAGGGTTTAGATCGGGCCCAAAAAATGAGACACCTTGTGCCCGAGCCTAGCCCGGCCCGACACATTAACTGTAATTAATGGCGCGAGCCCGATTTAAACCCGACAATTTTTTACAAATATGTGGGCCGTTGTAACACACGTTCTCAATTGTGGGTGCGTTCTTAAACACACACTCCGAGCTCCGAGCACACTCTGGTCCATTGAAACTGTTTGAGTGTCTACCTGAAAACAGCGGCAGACAGAATTTTTAGGAAATACACCAGGCACATGTGTTGTCCCTGCCCAGGACTTGCTGGAAATGGTTCCATACCTCCGACTTTCTTCCAAACTTACTCAAAGTTAATTCTCTCGTTTTTATTTTTTTCCTTATGTCTTCAAGATCCATGTTGCACTTTAAGCTCTGCACAATACAGCACAGCAGGACCGGAGTAACGTGGCCAGTGGTAGGAGCTGGAGCGCTGCTGCGCATGACACGCAGCAATTTAACTTAGCTAAAATATTCATATATTTATAAATTTGGCATCGCTCCTCAACCAAATAGGCTAATTAAGTAATGATTAAAAAATCAAATGCCTGATAATGGCCCCACCGTTTCGGGTTCCGGCAGAGAATCTAAACTCTACTTGATACCATTTTTCTGATAGACTTAAAATCATGTTTGCTTGTAGTTAAAGACTTTTAAAATAAAACTTAAATAGACTATAAACACAGCAACAACAGCGCATTAGGGTAACAACTTCAAGGTAAAGACTGTAGCTGAACCTTGAGATATATTATTTGGTTAAAAGTATATAGACCTATATAAGCTTATTGGATGTTTTTTTGGACGTTTTTTTCCCCTCTATGACTTGTGAATCACCAGCAAAATGGATGAGCAAACCACCAAAGAAACTAAATGTAAAGATTTATACTATCCATTGTATTTCATGCCCAACGTATTATGGTGCACTGCACACCTGGTTAGTATGAGCGCTTCAGAAAAAATGGAGGGATTTTTTTTTCATAACAAGCATAGATATATTTTTAGAAGTAACTCCGTTCCAAAAGCTCATAACTCAGTTCCAAAAGCAGTGGGACACCTGAAAACAAGGGGTAGAGGAAGTAAAAGGATTATGGCCATTAAGTTAAAATTCTTCGTATTTAATATAAAGCTATGTTGTTAAAATTCATGTTAAAAGTCAGTTTGTGACTGCACCCTCTGGTTAACCTTAGTTTACAATATCTTTAAAGCAACATGTTCCATTCTTTAGGAGTATCAACAAATATAACTGGCCTGATTTGCAGTTTGTAAGCCATTTCAATAAAAATTACATGCAAATGATAAGTTTAACCAAATAATTAACAGAAAGTTTTTTAGTTTTTAAAGACAGATGCCAATTTTGAATTTTCAGCCACATTTAAAACATTTTTGTTCTGGGCTTGAGTGTGCCATTTCTCTGCATAGTCTACTGCTCTTTTGATGTTACTCCCTCATTACAACAGCAATAATAAAACCCCCACCCCCTAAAACCATTCGCACCCCGGCCCAGCACCCCGAACAATGCCAGTCCCGATTAAGATTCCACCCAGCAAACCAACTGTAAATTCCCATGACGCTTTATCCACCGTTCTTTTCTCTCCTGACATCACCACTTCGCTGTAATTCTTGCTCCAGATTATAGGATTAGCCTGGCTACCAAAATAGTGTGATGTGTTAGCAAGGAAAACTAGTGTGGTTTAACGAGAATCTCTTTGATTTGAGTATGAGAATCCAGGCCGAAGTCTATTGAGGGCTGTCAAGTGTAAAATTCTATTTTGTATCCACTCTGTTGTTTATTTTTGGTAGATGCAGTTGGATATTTCAAGAAACTATTACAAGGGAGATGTCATGAGGTTCAATGAATTGAAGCAATAATCCGTCGTGAAAGGACACAGCCCCATGCCTTTTTCTAGGGGGGCTTAAAGCTTTAATTACCCTATGACCATATGTAAAGGTTAACCCCCAAGTCATGTGCTGAAAGGAGCAAACTTGCAACAGCACTGGGGGAAACCACTCATCTGTTTCCCAGAAACGTTTGATCAACAGTAAAAGTAGAACTCCATGTGTTTAATGTTTCTGAACAGAAACATAAAAAGGGGCAAATTTACCTTATATGCATGATTTACATGGTCAGGGATTTCTATACTGTTTAGCATTCTTTAAAAGTGACAAAATGCACTGGTTCATTTACGTGGGAGTTTGGCCTGTGGGGAGAGGAGTTAACTGGACTCTCCTCATGCTTTCTCTCTCCTGTAGCAAAATAACAAATCAGGGCCAGAACATACAAAGCACAACTTTCATATTCACATCCACTCCGCTGCCCCCGCATGACCTTAGTGCTTAGGCTTTTAAAAACAATAGACCTGAGGAGGAAACAGCTCATCCTTTGAACCTGGGGAACACCCCACAGGGTGACCATGCCCGAGACCTTCTCCTTGCTCAAAAGAAAAATGAAAAGAGCTGTAGGGGGAGCGGGAGATTTGTTGCTACAGGTTGTTCTCATTAACGGTTAACTCAGCAGAGGTCTGAGGTCAACTCCTTTTTCAGAATAGTTCTCTGCAGTAATCACATCACAAACGCTACGAGCCACCCATGTAAGAAATCATTTTGGCAGTTTTACAGATTTCAGGAGCAGTTATTGGGACTTTTGATCAGGACTTGGTAGAGATGTAAGGTCATGTGCTTTTGCCTATTGCTACTGTGTTCAAAACCCATCAGAGAAGCACATACCTTTCTTGTCCTGCTGGACTGACTGGTGTGTTGCCTCCTGCTGCATACTGGCCTCTAACTCAACTGGCTCAAGACCTTGGGGTGTGTTGGGTGGAGTGAGAAGACAGGAGGGGTCCAAGGCCAGGCTCTTGTGGTAGCCCAGGTCTGTTTCTCCTGGCAGGTTGCTCTGAAGTTCCAGGTTCTTCAGCTTTTGGGCCAACACTGCTTCACATGAACTTAAGTTACCCTGAGACCCCATTATATAAGGGGTTGATGCAGGCAAGCATGGTTGTTCCTCTGCCTCAGAGCCAAGAGGAACAGTTGGATCAGGGGTTAGACACGGTGCATGGCTTTCAGTTTTTTTATCTTCCATAAGGTCACTGCCGGTGTCCTGATTACAATAAAAATACAAGGTACATTCAACACAAATGTCTAGAACCAAATCTACAAGCAGTTAAATAAGTAAACAGTGTGAGCAGAGTACCTGCAGAGTTTGTAATTCATTTTGTGTGTGGCTGTTTGGAATAGTTTTTATGAACTCTTGCAGGTGTTGAAGCTGGGAGAAGAAACCTGGCTCTGTGATAGGCTTCCCAAGCTCCAAGCAAAAGGTGTTGTTGGGCAGGATGAGTGGAGGATGGTTGTCAAAACTCTCCAGAATTTCAGCTAGAAGGAAAGATTGGCTACATATAAGTATTTAAACAGGACACCTTTTATTTTTTTTCAAAAATGAGAAAAGTAGCATAAGCCTGTAAAGTGTGAAATGATGCCCTATTAAAGTGATACGAATTAATCTATCCTTTGTCCAGTCTTGTGAGATAGATTAATATTGTAAACTGCATTGCAGTATATGAACCAACATTAATAACACCTATTAATAACATGGATAGTTCAGTGTGCTATTGACTCACAGGTTCTGAACGCAGCTTCAGCTTCCTCTGGGGAGGGGGTCCAGCAAGAAGGACAGGTCCTGCCTGCATTGTATTCCCTCAGCATGTGATGAAGCTGTGCTGGATTAAGGTGTGTGAATTCATCTCTAAGAGATGGCCAAGAGGCCTGCACAAGGATACAAAGTAAACAGTAAGAAGAGTTAGAAAATGACTAAAATCGTTATTATAATCTGCACACAAAACCTACAATACACAACAAATTATAACTTGCACACAAAAATGAGCAATCGGTTGGAATAAGAGGAAAAACACACAAACAAAACAGACACATTAGCTATTTCTGAGAAAACTAGTGCTGTCAAGCTATTAAAATTTTTGATCTAATTAATTACATGGCACATACATACAGACGTTACAAGAAGCAGTTTTTTCACCATTTATTATTGAATACAAGCCAATAACTTAGGGTACAGTGGTCATGACATTTTTATCACTGACTGAACCAAACCTCTGAATTAGGTTACAGTATATGACAGTTGTAAGTTTTGATACAATTCCTCGTTTCTCAAATAAACCCAGCCACCATTATCATCGCTATTTCCAGCCCTACTCAGACCCAGACCACCCTGCTGCCTCTCCTACCTCTCCCGGCTCTCTCACACACAATACGGCCTCAGCGCTGAGACTCTGCCCCTCTGGAGGTCTGGAAAGAGCTAATGCGAAAGCTACTAATGCTACGGTGCAGCTGCGCTCCGAAGTTGAACCTGGAGACGCGCGAGTGTCATTTCCAAAAGGCAAAAAGTCATATTCAATCAGAATGGGCAAAACACTCACAAGACACGGGACAAACTTTTATTCGCAATTTTGGCGTTTTTTCTTCCAAATGTCACAAGCTTACTAGCGTGCTGTGAACCGAACTGCACTCTCTGCTGCATTTGAGAATATGACGAATTTTGGTCTGCCGACTAGCGGCAGGGCTTAAAGCGTTAATTGGGTTAAAAATATTAACACGTTATTTTTTTCTGTGATTAATTAAATCTAATTAACGCGTTAAATTCCCAGCCTAGAGAAAACAAAAGATCATTAAAGAACTTCATATAACATACCAAGCAACTTCAACAACAAAGGACAGCTTGCAACAAATCTTTCTGCACTTCCTTTGGTTAATGTATTGTGAATTATGACAGGCAAATTACAGTACATGGAGTGAACAATTTTGTCCACAATGCAGCCAGAATTGCCTGAATTTCACAATATCTTCCAGTATGCCTGTAATCAACCAGCCATTTTTCTTGGGTCACAGGACGAATTGCAGTTGCAAATGCACACAAACTAAAAAAAGAGACAAAGACTGCCTTTGAGAGATTTTAGAGTGGGAGTGCCGCAGACACAAACACAAGTTCAAAATAAACGGATGGGGTGATGACAGGGTCACTTAATCAGAGAAAGAGCATCACTCTGGGAGGAAAATTTAAGTTGCCCCAACATGCCAGCTCATCAGCCAGAGGTCTCCTGAGAAAAACTTCCTCTTACTAACAGTTGTCTGCACAGCTAGGGAAGGCTGATATGAGGGAGCTTAAAAGAGTTTCCAAAACACTTCCATGTGTCAACAGTGAGTTTAATGCTAACTTTAAGTTGGTGTATGAAATGCTTACACCTGACAACAGCCAGCAGCCAAATGATTGCCGAGCTAAGTTGCCCTTGTTGTGCTGATCCAAGAGCAAGTTGCTTATTGTCCACATGAGCTATGGCTACATTTGATCAATGCCAAAAACAGTGCACTAACAGACTGAACAAAGTCTGCCCAGAAAAGACAGATGGAAAAAAGCAGGAAAGCATAAGTGTTTAAGCACACTCCTGGCTTTGACACAAACCACAAACTGTGCCCCTGTGCCATGGGTGGAACAGTTGAAACCAGCTTCCTAGCAACTGTCCCACACAACTGCTGCTAATGCTGATCAGAGCAAATCTAACTGTGCTCAAACGCAATTATCATTAACATTCAGCAACACAGTAAGACTACATCTAACTACATCTAATTCTACACCAACATTAATTAGCAATTGATGAGATAAATAATGTGAGGCAGAAAGCTTATTCTCATAATGTTTTAATGCTTCTGCTGTATCTGCATCTAAATGTTATTGCATAATAATACATGACTCCTTGTTCTAAATAATCAATTGCCTCTTACTTTTAGATTATAACTAAACTTGATTAAAGTTATTTTAAAAGATATTTCAATAAACTATTTACAATGCTTACTATTTAAACTATTTATTAAAGCATAAACAACTTACTGGAAATGTGCTAGTGTGTTTATTAAGCGCACAAGTGAGAGCTTTGGGTTAAAAAAAGCAAAAAGAACTGAACCATATCTTTTATAAACAAAAACTGAATATATTCAAACAATAAAAGTAACAGTTGCATGTGATGGTATGAAAAAGCCCCAGGTACAACTCATACCCCTCACTCAAATTATTACTGCAAATATTTATTGACATAATTCAACTTAGGTAGACAGGAGAACCACTTGAATTTTGCTGATGAGGACATGTTTTGGCTGCTTTAGTGTCAATAAAATGATCAGCTGGTCATAACAAGTGTACACTGCAAAACACAAGGACATACACATGCCTCACAACACATTCAACATCAATGGGTTAAACTTTCATGAGTCAATGCTCTCATATTCATGCTCACCAAAAATGTAGTCATGTGTTCTAGCTGTAGTACAATGTGGTCAGCTGGTAAAGAGGCCATTGATTTTCAAGTAATAGTCTTGTCACTTGTGGGCCATGCAGACCCCTGGAGAACTATGTGACAAGCCCTATAAATCTTTCAAAGCGCAGGATGTGTCCTGGTGGGACATTGTAACTTTTGTATGTCCCTCTTAACAAGACAATATTCTGGTTCAAATTCTGTGGAATGGAAAGCTGACAGGTAGAGTAAATGTTGGAGGGTGACTCATGCATGGCATCTAAACAAGATCTTTTGGGGGACTGCAGAGGAAGTGACAGGCTTAAGTAAGGATTAACTACCTCAGTAACACTATTACAAGTCTGTACGCACTTAGGTGTCAAGGCCACAGATTATGTCCTCTTCTCAGTGTTTTTTCTTTTTTGAACAGAGAAACTATGATGAATAAGCTAATTTGTCAATGTTTCATTACATCACCCATGACATCTTGGTGCAACTCTTCATGGGGAACTACACAAACTACATGCCACAGCATGCCTGCTGGAGTTTCACTCAGATGACGTCAACTTAAACAGACTGTAGGCTCTTAGTTTTGGCACTTTCAGTATACTGTTTAAGAGGTTCACCCCACAGGGAACAAAGAGAGAGCATAAGCAAATAAATATGAATGTGTTATCAGATTAACTAAATTGCTCTGTCACATTAGAATGAACTTCACACTGTTTAAGTCAGGCTCTTTGTTGGTGCAACAGGTTTACTTAGCACTGCCAGAGGCATGAGGTCATTTCTGTTTTTATGAGAAGCCTAAAGGACTTTACAATGGTTTGCTTAAGATTATAAAACAACTTCTACCTTGGTTCCCACAGCCACACAAGTACATGACAGACTGAAACATAGTATACTTGTATACTGTAATAAATACAAAAACCCTATTCATAAACAGCTTTTAAAAACCAGACAGGTCAGATAGGTCTGTCAGGTGATTGAAGACAATTGTAGTATTTGCTGTATGCAAATACTAAAATCCGGCAAAGTGCACAGGTAAGCACAGCCTGTGTTAATTTGAGGGAAGTACAGCAGGATTACCTGTAGTAAAGTCTCCTTAGGTGTGGCCAGCAGATTGACTGCTGATGAGAGTTTCTTAAAATATTCAGCAGCCAGGTCACCTAATCCAATACTCTGAGTCCAATCCATTAGCAAATCCAGGTTTGCCCGAATCTGTACACCTCTTGACCACTGGTAGAACCCTCCTCCTGAACCTGGAATTAGATATATTAATGGTAGTTGGTTTAATAGTTCAAATTATTATTATTTTTAAATCTCCAGATTCAAAAACTGAGAAACAAGTAGGGGTGCTAAAACATCTGGATGCAACCATCTCTTTCAAGAGGAACTTTTTCATGTTTTAGAATATTATTTATAACATGTTTAACTATTCAGTAGATGATAAAGATTATAAAACAGCGCTGACCTCTTTCCATGAGTATATTGAAGATAGAGGCATTGGTGAAGAAGAACAAATAGGCCAGAAGCTGTGAGGAGATGTCTGTGTGCACTTGGAAGGTGTTAAGTAGCTGCAGTGCCTCCTTCAAAACATCCAGAATGTTGCTGACACCCACAGGCATACGCAGCTGTCCGCTCTCAGAAAAGGGGTTGCTATCCAGCAGCCCTGGCAGGACAGCATACAAAGTCTGGGCAGAGAGGAAGATTTACAAAAATACGTAGTACATTATTATTTACTTGGTAGAAAAGGCAGCTACAAAGTGCAATCCGAATAACCATCAAAAAATGTGGCAGGACTAGTGTTGCCTTGAGGTTTCAGAGAACTGGACATCACTGGTCTCATTAGTCCAATGAGATACAATGGAGCAACTGCAGTGATGCAGATCGTGTATGTTTTCCCTGAGCCCACAGGAAGCATTGGAAGAACAGACTTCCGTTCAGAGCTCAGATAAACGCCTGGGACTGGGCTATGAAGAACATCTCAGCTGTGACAGTCCAGTGCTATTACTGAAGAGAGAGTTTGGGGAATTTGCTAGATAAGATACTATTTATAGCAACA
The DNA here is from genome assembly GCA_037577295.1 of Ladigesia roloffi. Classification (NCBI taxonomy): domain Eukaryota; kingdom Metazoa; phylum Chordata; class Actinopteri; order Characiformes; family Alestidae; genus Ladigesia; species Ladigesia roloffi. Next base: position 9,400,623 of record JBBKCR010000027.1, on the reverse strand, counting down.
CTCTAATGTCTCATCTGCTTGATTACTGCATCCCTTACTGAACATCTAACTGTCAAGATAAACAAAGTAACGTAGATGATGGCAAATACACAGGAACTGGATGTATTATCATAATGTAGGAAGCGTATCAAACACTATGCAGACCTTAAATTTCAGGAAGAGGAAGATATCAAAGTACACAGGAAACAAAAGTATTTTCTGTGTTTTAACACATGGCTATAGCACTCTCTGTGATCCAACCTGTAGCAAGACCCATGAGTAAAAACTGACCCTGAGAACTTCAGACATTTCAGACTGTTATCCCACATGTTATCATTTAAGAGATGTCTCTCCTGACCTGCCATGAGGAAAGTCAAACATACTGAGGAACAAGATGAAATACCTGAAATAGTGCCCTGTTAACAGTATATCAGTGATATAGTCCTGTCTCCAATTAAACCAATCTATCTACAGATTTGCATTCCAACTTATAGTATTTAGGAGATGTTCATATCCAGCACACCTTAGTGAAGAGCTTTTGAGGCATTCTTGGGTCTCTTCACACTCATTGCACTGAAGGCATCAGAGGTCAATGAGTAATTTATCCTGGACAAAAGGTCCCAACCCACATTACTTCTTATTCGCTGACACATTCCTCTGCTTTGTTCAACATCATGACATCATTACACTGGTCACTCAGGTCCACATAAGGAGCGCATTACTAAGAAAATTCTCTCAAAGACTCGTGATGGCATTAAGTGATTCCACTATTGAAAACACAATAGACACACATTCCTCCCTTCTGGAGGCTGACTTGGGTGGTAACGTGTTCCTTTTTAGTAGATGTGAAAGGAGAAGTGAAATCTGTGTGACTAAAATTCCTCATAAGCATGATAATCATGCGATTTTTTAAAATCTATATTTTTAGTACAAACAGTTTGATAAATCTCCTGTCTAACATTAGTAAGCTATTTTCGGGGGGAAAAAATCTTTAAAAAGAAAAAGAAACTTGCACATTAACATATTTTAATAGAATCAACACCTGAGACACTTCATAATGTTGATACTTCAGGCCATATTTGCTCTGGCTGAAGTCAGTCAGCAGACATCAATACCATGTTAGAACACAAAAGCATAAGTCTTCTTGGGCTACTCTGAACACGTCTTTTAAATCATCACACTAAGGATTCTACTAACCATAACCCCCTCAGTAATTTGCACTCTGCACAGATAACTGTCTTTCTTCCATACTGGCTGTCTGGTGACGACAGCAGCCCTCTTCCTAGGCAGGAAACAGACCACAGGCTCAGGGCACCATTCCGGCTACGCATTCAAAGGCTGCAGCTGCTTCCCCATGAACTGGACAGCAGGCAACTGCTGGGTGAGTTTGTCCTTCCTGCTCACTCCACCATGAGCCCGCTCCACCCTCTCTCCATGCTACACAGCTCACCACTCAGGACAGACCAGGCTGACGTGTTCGCTTACCCATGTAATGGATATTTGAGAACATAGACATAATCAGGGCTGTGAAGGAGTCTTATATTTTCAAAGCCATCTCCCTTGCTTCATTAACAAAGTTAATCTGATTTGTAATCAGCTACCTATAGTGAGATACTACTCTTTATGTTAGTAATTTAAAGTTTTACAAAAAGCAGCTGCCCAATTTGTGTAGTGTTTTTCAGTGGAAGTTTGGCTCCAGAGTGTAATAAATGCCATGAAACTGGTAAATTTCCCTGATACTTACAATTTAGTTCTCAGACCTGATATCTACTCAATACTGCTGAAAGTAACTAAATCATCAAACAATGTGTTCTTGATTTAATAATGTGCAATCAAATGCATACATGTGTAAGAATTCCAGGACTCCATGACACTATCTTGAAGGGGAGAGAGGGTTTGTAAAAAAGCTGGGCAAAATATTAAAACCCTGGGAAAATGCAGGGCGTTTGTTTTTGGTCCCGTAGAACAGAGAAGCAATTACACACACGCACATTTCACACTGCCATTGCAAGGCAAAACTGTATGTTTCCAGTGCCTTGTTATGACTTTTCTCTGGCATGATTAACAAAAGATAAGAATGGTGTTTACACTCACATGTCCTGTTTCAGATATTCTACACACAGTAGACAGATCACTGTATCAAGTTTTCACATAGAGGCCTGTGGTGAATACTCAAATAATCTGATTTGGCTATAGGTTTGTGATTTACTGAAATTAAGCTGAAGCCCAAAATGTTAGTGACACAGTGGAGCTTACTTTAGTAAGGTAATAGACAGTCTGCTGGAAAGTAAACATGATGACTTCCTCTAGGACAGTCATAGCCTCTTCACTGGCAGTGCGTGTAGACAGGATCTGAAAATGCAATTCTACAGAAAGAAACAAATACAAAAATCACACAAAACATTAAACAACAAAATCTGCCTACAGACAGTTTACAAACCTCCAGACTGATCTACACTGCTATAAACAGCACAAAACACCACAAAGTGATTAAATTTTTATAGATGTAAACACCTTTACTCTGAGCCTTCTCATCCTGCTGTGTAAACGGCAGAAGCAGGGGCACCTCATGCTGGATGAAGTGCAGCAACTCAATGGAGTTGGCCATCCACAGCACCAGTGGCTTCAGACCTGGGATTAATTCAGCCATGCTTAGCAGAGGCAGAACTTCTGGTTCTGTCTTTATGTCCTCAGAGCCACTGCTAAACAAAAACATTCATCACACACTCAGTATTCCAGCCAGATATATATTTGTGGCATTAAAGCAGTAAATTATACATACTGTAGAAAAACACTGAAAAATTGCAAGGGAGCTCTTCTTTTCTTTCTGTCTAACACATGCTTATTTTCATACTTCATCCCATTCCTGTAACTGTCTCAGTATATTTACTCATTGCGGCATCACAGTAAACATCTAAGAGAAGTGTGCTGTGGATAGCTGTTTGGTTCACTTTCAAATGCTTAATTTATCTGCAAGTTCACTGAGCTATAGGGAGAAAGGTCGGGGCCCTCTATTTGCAAATAAACATTTAACACTTTAAAGATGCCACAAGCTTTTGTTTCTGTATTTATCTTTGATAACAGCAAAAAACACAAGCAAACAGAATCAAAGGAAGTTCAACTCATAAAACTATTGAAGTTAATTTTCCACTCTGAGTGCTTCCTCTCTAGCTGTTAGTCTTTTCACCTTAACCGAAATGTGGTGGGAAATGATTTTAAATCAGGATGTACTGTGGCCAGACAAAACATCTAAGAAAAAACAAACACATTTTTGAGAAGACTAAGTTATTCCAAAAGTCAAAGCTGTATTAGCTCTCTGATGGCAATCTGATTTATCTTTAAGACACTCCAGAGAGTATGACACTGCTCAAATATATGGGTCCCAACAGATTGTTGGGGTATTTAATACTATTTCAAGGTTGTGAGTAATTAAACTAGATAGAAAAGAGAGGTCCTCACGAATCTGGCTGAAGTGCTGCAAGTTCTTTAGTCCTCTCCTGCCAAAGAACAGAAGAATAATCATTCAGGGTCACTTCTCTCAAAATGTGCCATGGATAGTACACATGCCTTTGACTACTATCTATAATCATTTAATTGGTGGATAAATATCCAAAACTAACAAGAAAAAGTTTTAAGAATATGGTTACTAATAAGGACTATAATGTGGGCTCTAAATTCCGACTCACCCACATTGTGAGCTGGATCTGGTTGGCGATTTTCAATAATAGCTTGCGGAACTGCACCATATCAAAGTTATCAGCTGAATGTTGGATGCATAGACAGAGCAAGAAGCCTGGAATAAGTTTGGGCTCTTCTTCTTTTGGATCCACCAAGGAGAGGATCTTCTCAAGCACCTGGTCTTCTTGCTGCAGTTGGTAGGGAAATGAGAGTACTCTGCCCTCCAGGTCCGTCCAATGAGCTGTTACTCTCCTGTGGGTCTTCGACTTTCTTAAAGAGGAACCACAAGTTTTACAGGGTGAGGCTACAGCTGGGGGACACAGAGCGGTCATCCAGGAGGGCATGTGCTGGGCATTGGGGGCAGTGGGATCCTTAAACATGAAGAGGTAGTGCTGGCCCATGCCCACCAGGTCCCCAGGGAGAAGTTCAACCTCGCCCTTTAATGGAACACCATTCCGGGTGACGGGGGCTCCATGGAGAGGTTGCAGTAGGGTAAGAGTCCTCTTGCTACCCTCAGGCTGTGAGCTCGGAGAGTCCAAGCGTCGCACACAGCAGTGCTGGGGCAGAACATCTGATGCATAAAGAAGGACATCTACTTTCAACCGCTCTATATTCTCAGTGTGCTCACTGCAGCCAAACACACAAGTATTCCCACTCAACAGGTATATCACAAAGTCCTGCAAAGAACCAAAAGGAGACTTAGCATAGCAGAAAACTATTTCATTTTAGATCAAATGAATAAAGTGAGGAGTAGACACTAATACTCAGTGGCTTATTTTTTGACTATGCATTCTATTTACGTATTTGGATGATTTATTTATTTAAAAGAATAATTTCTTTATAACCAGTATAGACAGACTTAAATCCATTTCGGATGGACATGAAATTCAAAAGCCATAATTGTGTGGAAAGTAACATATTGCTAGGCATCTGAAACTTTGATCAAAAGGATAAAAAATATTTAAAAATCCTTTTGGGATTTGCTTACATGATATGTCATTCTGTTCAACTCTTAATTTAAATTTCATCTCTTGCTGGGCACTGACAATGTCAAATCTTTTAAAATTGAGTTTCATTTCACTTGTCACAAAAAAATAAAAACAATAAATAACAAACCTTTGTCATTAACAATGTAACATTAGGGGAACTGTGTCAAAAAATCTTCTAGTATAGCAACAAGAGTCTGCACTGATTACAGCTTTGCTTTACCAATGTAAGTACACATGGCAGCTCTACCTGGATAAATTATAGCACTGAGGGCGACCACATCCCTCTGGAATTTTAATTCCTGCTTACGGTTTCATCAACCTTCAGATAGTATTTGCACGCAGAAACAAAACAACCAGCACGCGCTTTACTGCTTTCTCCATAAGGAAGTAACCATTGACAATATCTTGTGTCAGATATATATGATGTGGTGATCCTGAACATGATATCCTTTCAATCAGCGCTGTGTTAAAAAGTAACTCTGGCTGGCTCTGCTGCAGGCCAAGCTGTTTCCCAGTGGAGCACACACCCCCACCCAGCCTCACACACATACACTGGCACACCCACATAACACACTGCATACTCAGCAGCATTTACAATCAAGAACAAATAGCGCGGTGGCAGTTTCCTGCTCCTGGAAATGGGCTCGTCTAGGCCACAGGCTGTAATCCTGGCCTTCATTTTAAAATAAGCAGTTTGTTTCTGTGATAAATGATAAACGGGAAAAAATATATCAACAAATATTACAGTATCTGTTGTATTGTTTCAGTTTGGTGTAATGTCTATCTTTGTTTTTTTGTGGTGGGAACAAAACATGTGCTTTGCATGTCTACTTTCCCTCTCTGAAGCCTGTAAGCTGTTAGATCTCAGTGTGAGACCTACCATGTACAGTACGTTTCCTTTCACAAGTTCCGCTAGAAGACAGCTTGGTTTCTTGGCAGTGGCAGTAGTGATTCAAGTGATTTCCCACCCAGGAGTGACAGGTCAATCCCCGGAGCCCCAGAGATCACCTGTCTCCCTCGTGGCTGCCTGTCTACCTCAATCCACTAATCCAGCTGGACGCTCCCTCCCCCATCTAAGCTACATGTGCAGGACACACCACAGTGGTTGTCCCACACCTCTTTAGGATTCTCTTTACCAGATTAAACTTTGAAGTTCAATTAAAAGCTTTAATGTGATTATCATGGTCAACAAGGTGTAGATTTGCTGACAGTTTACAGTGTTGGGTAAGCTGATAGAAAACACCTCCACTCACCTTGTGGAACTGTTTATTAAAGCTAGACAAATTAATTACAGAGAAGTATAAGAGTCTATAGGAGACAATCACAGCCTGCTATGATGAAAACAAAAAACTAAAAGAAACTGCGAGTTTTGTATTCATATATGAGAAACAATAATAGAAGGTAGTTATTAAGCTGTAGCCCAGATAGCCTTACTTGTCTGTTGTTGTAGCCCTGTAGCAGAAGGAAATAGGGGAAATCAAAGGGCGGGTGGATGGAGTACTGTGTAGTGTTGTCATCGCTGCTCTCTGTCTCTTCCTTTTCTGTGCCGAGACAGCGGGCCTCTGCGTCAGCCTCTGCCTCCGGGTCCTCCTGCAGCGCCCCTACTTTATGGACTTTTCCAGCTTCTTTACCCATGGCAGATATGTCCATGTCACTTAGGCTCCTCCAGATGCCAAGGCTGTCTATTTCTCCATCATTTCCATCCACAAAGAGTGAAGTGACCCGTGAACGCACTTTCTGCAGCTTTCGGACCTGGGCATTGAGACCTGATGAAGACAGGAGAGGTAAGGAATTGGAATATGATGATCAAGAACTGAGCCTTTGGATGATAACTAGTGTATTATTTTAGGACATAAGTTATATGAAGAAATGCGAACTAAGGCAGAACACTAGACCCTAAGAAATAATCCATCAGTTTCATTTTTAAAACCATTTCAATTACACTAAACAATATACCTACTTCCGATTATACCTACTTACAATCTATTCAAGAAATGGCAAGCTAAATTTGAGATAACCACACTCATCACTTGCAATTATATACTTTTAATACATTCCTAGTGTTTTTAGCAATATAGCTATCTGTTACCATGATGACCATGTCCGGATTCACTGTTGCAGGTGAGATGGAGAATGGACAGGAAATATAGAAAATAAGAGATGATAAGATCCATTTGATATCACCCATAACTGCATGGGACTGACGTAACACAAAAACAATTCAGCTTAGACCTGGAGCCATTAGGCACTGTGGAATGTTCAGAGGCCAAGCTTTCACACCCAGCAGCTCCCTGGGCGTTATCAGCTGTGGAAGTGGGCGTCTGTCCACATTGTTCTGCACGGAGAAGGCAGTGGTAGGCCTGAGATTCCACAAGGGAACCCTGAGAAAGCCTACAGTCCGTGCCAAAGTCAACAGGGTCACACATTCTCCAGAGTGCAGGAAACAAGCTCAGATGGAAAGAAAAATGAGCTGGAGCTTAGACATGCTGTAGGTGCTCCAGAATGATGGGAAGGTGTAACATATCATGGGACCATTCTAGTAAAGACCTAGGCATGGGCCGGTATAAGATTCTGATGGTATGTTAACCTTGGATAAAAATATCACGGTTTCACGGTATCACGGTATTGTAATTACTGCTCTACAACGTTGTATTTAAATGTCTGGCTAAAAAAGCAACTCTTTTTTTTCCCAACTGAACACAGTATATTTTATTTTAGGAAACATATAGAACATTTTGTAATATTGAACATCAGGCAAAATAATTAAA
>JBBKCR010000027.1:9377099-9393109 GCA_037577295.1 Ladigesia roloffi | reverse complement strand
AGGGGGAACGCAAGAGCTAAACCATAACTGTGTGCATGAGTTAAGTGTGTACGGGATAATGACCCATAAACCATAAAAAAATGTAAAGACAAGAAAATAACAATATTAACAAGGAAAAATAATAATTAGTATTAGCAATGATAATAATATTATTACTATTTGCTTAGATATTATTATTGTTAGTAGTAGTAGTAGTAGTACTTTTTTCATAAAAGAGGCTGACAGTTAGCAGTTAATGGTTAGTTGTAGGGATAGATTTACAAACAAACATGTATGTACCAATCCTTATTTCCACTATTGTACCTCTGCCTATCCAAGTTATAAGAAGGGTTTCAGTCTGAACTGCATTTTGAATGAGACAGTAGTTTCACCAAGTGAAGAAGTGGGCAGCCAGCAGCGCAGCACCTGTGGAGCAGTGTGTGGGGACAATATCTTGCTCAAGTGATCCTCGGTGGTGCCACTGGCAGTCCTGGGATTCAAATACACAACCTTCTAATGGCAGGGACATTTCCTAACCACCAGGCTACCAGCTGCCCCAAACTGGTTTCGAACATCAACTGATTAGTATTCAACCCATCACCCTAAACACTAAACTGTCAGTGATCATAAGTTTACTTACGTTTATCAGTCCTACAGTCCCACAAACAGTGTTTTTGATAAGCGAAACATCTCAAATGGCCTCATGATTAATAAGCATTTTTAGAAATGGGCCTTTTAACATTGATCTAAATAATGTTATTACATTTTATTCCATGGATGTATGGATTGGTGCTTTTGTTCTGTTCATCCTGAAAATTTTACATAGCAGAAGAAAATGTGTTTAAATAATGAAAACACTCAAATGTGCCAAGGTTTTGATATGATCCCAACATTATATACATATGTACCTTAAAGAGTTGCAACATGTTAAACAGCTTATGTGCTGTGGTGATTGTGATGTAGGGAGGGGTTGCTTGCTCTCTTATTGTTCTCCTTATAGCACCTGTCACTGCCTCCTGTTTGATGCACTTGAAGACTTTCGAGTGCTGGGGAGCTGCCAGCAAGCGGCGAGAGAAGCGGAGACAAACATAGCTCCTGTCCGAGGAGCAAAAAAAAAGCAGGGGGAGATGAGAGAAGGTGAGGATGATTTGGCTTGTGTGGTGGTGACTTCTCACATGCAGTGACTGGTGGATGCTGTCTGGGTGAGAACAGGCTATGCTGTGCCTGCTGAGCTTAAACAGTCTCTCACTCTCTCTCCCTCTCTCACACTCAAACGTCCAACCACGAGAAAAATCCAATTATAGTCTTAAAGGTGACAGAAACTGTTCTTTGAAAAGATACTGCAGAAAATGAAATGGTTCATTAAAAGAGTACACCAACCTTTATATATAACCAGTTCATGGACAATTATTCTGGCTCGGTTCACTGTTCTCTGCTTTTATCTGCAAAAGAATATTTTCTGTTTAACCTAAATAAATGACGAAATTTAGTAACAAGCAGCCTTTCTCAAAAATGCTTTGAATAAAATAATACACTGTTACTGTAGAAGTGGTTATTCTATTACATTGTTTAAAAAGAACCTTTTTGCATCTTCATTTTTGAAATCGGCTTATTTGCAATATAAGAGTTTAATGCAGTACATCAACAGTGTAAACATTTTAGAAAGCCAATCAGAGCACATGTTGTTTACATATATCAGTCTTCAATGCACAGTAACAAAATAACATTGAATTCTGAGAGAAAAAGGAAAAAGTTGGAAAATGGTGCAAAAATGGCAAATTGAATTATGACTCTTATGTCATAATTCAATCAGACTTACATAAAGGCACATAAATACCAGAGAGGAAGATAAAGTACAAACAAAATGTAACATGTGAGCCCATTAAGAGGGTGGATAAAAATAAGAAAGTTTTAGCCAATCGGAGAACCTCTTTATTTTTAACCCTGGAATACATTTGATGTATGCTTTCGCATATTCTCCCAAAACATTTTCAGAAACATCTGACCTTAAAGAATGTGTGTGTTTAAATAAAACCTCTTAATTAACTCATAGGGACACAGCATGGTAGGCATGCTTCTTGGTTTGGGTAAAACATCGACCCAATTCTTTGGAAATGAGTTTATTAGTTTTACAGGTTTTTTAGTTTACTTTGAATGGAGATGTTGACACCATTTGAAAAAAGGCCTCAAATTCACAATATTTGCTAATTCTTTTATGACCCTAACTTACTGAATATACTGAAATCTATGCTTAGGTTGATTAATTGTCACTTTTTTTTATTCTTGAAGCTTTTTACATTTAAATGATTACACACATAACTGAACTTACCAAAGAGGGCAACATGTTCTAATGGAGGCCAACATTGTCCAGTCAGTCAGTCAGTTTGGCTGATTAAGACCTTGATTATACCTTTCAGTTTTTTCAATAAAGAGGAACTCATGATCTTTCATGGCCTGACAGAGCACTAAGGTTTTGGGGGAGTAACCCCAATTTGGAGGTCCCTATTTGTTGAAAAGACTAAGTGAGGCTGACTCATCATCTTTCAGACTTATGTGAAAATAAATAAGAACCTGGAAAGTGCAGAACAGTCACTTGTCCTTTGCTTATGTGTGGGCAGCATGTGCGGCGATGGGCTTTTACCTACACATAAAGTGCAGAAAGTCCTGCATTTGTCCCAGTTACAGTACATACAGTAGAATTTTCCAGCATTAACACACATACTGTACACTTACGGAGCACTTTATTAGAAACAGCTATTGCATACAGCAGCCATTTCATGAGGTCTACAATATAGACTCCATCCTGAGCACTATTCATCATTGACCACAATGTTCCTGTTAACTAGATTCTAATTGGACAATTCTCATCATAGTAGTGACACAGACATGGCCGTGTCAGTTGTATGAGGACACTCTCAGTGGGAATTTTCCACACATAAGCGTCCCTGCTAAGTGAGAAAACAGGAACATCATGTACAGCAAAGTGACCTACTAATTGCACTCACTTGACTTGCAAAATGACCTCTTCAACTGCACTTAAGTACCCTCACCAATTCTGCAAATCTTTGCCCTAAATCCTTCTATAATATTTTGTGGATGGAACATCCCCTACCAGCAGCGTATTCACTATTTACAGCTCTGAAACCAGCCCCCGTGCTTCGAAATGGTAGAATGTCAGGACACTGTGTTCCTGCGATGAGGATTTGGCAGTCTCAAAATATTCACCCTTCTATAGTCAACACTGTTTTAAAAATAATCGCCATGGAGTCTTCACTCTGTTTTCCTCCAGGCTGGTGTCAGAGCTACATGTTTTTAAAAGGTGCCAAATCAGTCCTAAATGCTGTATAACAGTGGTCACCAACCTGGTAACAACATGTTCTGTTTCCTCATGACGCCGTTTACAAATACTATATAAGAATGTGTGTGGTTCATATAGCAGTTGATAAAGAAATTATTTGTGCAGTGGAGTTGTGAGAGAAATGTTTATGGTGAGAACAGACTCTTCATGCGGTGTGGAGAGAATTGATAAGAGCAGGTCACCTTCATTTATGTTTGGGATCTGATTCTTGACCCTGGGTTGTGTGCTAAACCGAGAGGTGTGGGACTGTAATTGGATAAAACAGCCTTTCAGCTTCATTAAATTTTTACTTGTATGCCCCTGATTGCTGTGTCAGTACCAGTACCCCATGGGAATTAATTATTCATTGTCCTGGCTTTTTCTACAACCCCCAGGCAATAATATTACAGAGCTGGCACAAAATTCATAATAATTTGTCATTTCAAACCCCTGGTTTAATGATAAAATATTTTGCTTAAACCGGTAAATCAGGAAAAGAAATGTCAAGAATCTCAAAAAGTGTTAAAGAATACTAAAACGATTTTAACCAAACTACAAAAAAGAAGAAAGATAAAAGCAAAACAACTACTCTAAATAAATTATAGATTATTTGTTTATCAGTATAACTGATAATACCAGTCCTTATCTAATTTAGCTAATCAAGGATCTCTGTAGAAATAATTTGAGCAGGCGTGGTAGTTTGTGGTGGGAACTGCAAGGCCAGTGTATTCACTGTCATAGAAAGACCACCTTTGTTTCCCTATTAAACCCTTTCAAAAATGCCCCATCTAAACTTATAGTCCTGCTTTTTTCAACCTAATTTCTATATTTCAGACCTTTAACTCTATGGCCAGTAATAGGCATTAATTTAAGTGTCTGTATTCTTCATAAGAGAACATTTTGTTGTTGTTATGACTGAGGTTGGAATCTTTCCATCAAACAGGTTCATTCTCCTCAGGGTTTCAAACTCCTGAGTTCAGGTACTTGGGGTTCTGTTTCAAAACACTTTATTTCAATTTAATTCAGGTTTAATAAACTATTGAATATGTTGTAAAAAAACAATGTCCAGACAATCATTTTATATGTAAAACCTTATTCACTCACTTGTGAATAAGGATTCACAAGTGAGGGCGAATGCAAAAAGAGCAGTGCGAAACTTTTGGCGTACATATATGGTGCAAAAACATAATTTAATATATGTAATTGAAGTGTATGGAATCAAACTAAGACCTTCATGCTCTGCGGTGATAGATCTATTCATTGCGGTTTGTGTGTGGTTAAGGAGTTGCCCCTGCGAACGGAAGGTCATGGGTTCAAATCCCATGAGTGCTAGTGGCACCACTGATGTACCCTTCAGCAAAGTACCATTCACACACACACATTGCCGGCTGCCCACTGTTTCATTTGGTGAATGGGTTAAATGCAGAGAACAATATTGTGCTGCTCACACTGTGACCTGCTGCATATTCACATGCGACTATAAAGGCCACTGTACTGCATCACCATTACATGATTAGGAGTGTACTCTGTCCATCTGATCACAAACAGTTATACAAGCACACTACACACAATCAGCAGAAAGGTGTGTGAAGGAAAGAGTGCTCGTAAGGAGGAAGCTGCAAATAAAAACACACTTTTATATTATGTGCTATAGTAAAAGGCCTGAACAATTGTGCCATTCAATGGCTACCTTTTTCAAAACCACATCAAACTTAGCTGTCTCTGATTACTTTTAAATCATTGCATGGTCCTACCCCTCCCTTTTTCACTGAAATACTCCACCCAAACACTCCCACTCACCCATTACATTTCCCTGGACCTGCGAGAGTGTATTATCTTCAATGGGAGGCACATCATTTTGCATCATGGCACCCAAAGTATGAAATTCCCTCCCTCAGAATCTCCATAATACATTTTCTCTCCCTTTGTTCAAACCTTTAGTGGAAATGTGTCTGTTTTGCCTGCCAATGTCTCTTTTCCCAACTAATCCTGTTTTTCACTGTGTATTGTGTACTTTTGCCATTAATCGGTCTTGTGTTTTGTGCCTGTTTAATTCATTTTATGTTTGAACTACAAATGTATCAAATCTATAAAATTATTTTGGCTCTATTATTATTTGTTATCTTATTTATATTACTTATTATTATTATTATTATTATAATTATTATTATTAAAATGTGAGCAAAGGGAAATTATGACTAACTCAGTAATTAACACTTCTTAATTTTTTTTAACTAAGTACAGGGAACGGGGCTGAAAAATTGTCTATGCTAATCAGTTATAAACTACAGAAACTAGAGACAAAAAAATACCTAAAAGAATCATCTTCTGAAAGTTTTTCGGGGGAATTAAAAGTATTTGTTGCAAAATAGTTCATTGCCATGTTTCTTAGAGAGTAGGATGCATCGCCATGGCATAGTTTTATAGTGTGCACACCCCAGCCACACTGAAGCTGCTGAAGATAAGCAAGAGCCACGGCGAAGCTCACATCACATGCGCCTTCTCAACCTCCTTACTGTTTGTCAAAATGACAAGCAGCTCTTCTGTCTATGGAAGAAAGGAATGATTGTCTCTGTCATTTTCTCATCCTCTCTCTCTGCAGCACGAGGTCGCTGAGTGTCAGATAGAGATCAGCTTTTAATGAAAGGAGGGACCCTGCCACACGTTCAGGCTGCCTCCTGCTATAGTTTATATGCATATCACAGGCTATGCGTCTGTAATCCCCTTGTGCTCATATTGCCAGAATGAAAGCTGTGGCTCTGCAATAATAAAGACAATATTAGTATTCTGCCTGCTAAGCCACAAGCTGTCAAAAGCCTGGACTTTCAGTTTCAGGGCCAAAAGCTGAGAATGCAGGCTAGCATGCATCACTTTTGTCAAAGGGTGCATTGCACACACGAGGCACTTTGTTTATGCTCACTCATATTTACAAGAGCATGCCCACTCACACACACACACTCATTTATGCTCACTCATCTTTGGCAGAGGTAAGTACACACATACACATTTAGCTAGAAGCCTGCATGGTGCCGCACTGTACAGCCTGTTCTGTACTGTAAGTTGCAGTCACACAGTATAGCACCGTGCAAAACTCTGAGGCCTCAGCAACATAGTTTTAAATAAGACTGAGAGCACCATTACAAAAATTGCTGCCTTGTTCTTTATTACCATTAAATGACAGAAAACATCATGTTGATTTACTGTCATGGAAATCAACTCAGTTTGCCAGTATTTTACTTTTACATTACATTTAAAAAATGTGATGGACAGAGCCTTGTACTGCACAAATATATTACAAAGTAAAATATTATGGTTAAAATTAATGTCAATGTTAACTGAAAACTGAACACTCTGTATGGAACTCACAAGAAAATGGGCCCTATTAAAATAATATGTTGTATATTTTATGCCTTTTTAACTCCTTATTGCTGTTTTGCAGGAATATCACACAATAATATGCAGTTCTCTATTAAGACAGAAAACTACTTTTATTGCACTGCACAAAAAAACGTTTTACTGTGAAAATAACTGAAAAACTGAATGACAACGTGTTGTGACATTCTGGCAATACTTTACACTGCCTTTTACCAAGGTCAAGGGGAGAACAGAGCATAGGCTAGGTGGGTCATTCCATCACACGTCTTCTCATCACTCCTCACATGCGCGATGGTGTGGCAGGCACGTGGACCCGATTCCCTCTCCACCGCTCACGAGCCTCAGAGGGCAGCTGTTACCATAGCGCCACTCGCTGTGCTCTGTCTGCGCATACTGAGCGAGTGCTTTGCCAGGGCTGGGGGTGGGGGGAACTAACCGCCTGCTCCGTCTCCCACGTGAGCCTGCAGGCTGCGAGGTCCAGGTGCTGATAGATAAAGCTCAATCTCTAATTTGGTTGCATAACTCTGTATTCTCCCTTTTGTCTCCCTCCTCATTGTTGCTGTCAGACTTTCAAAATCACTGCAGCAGGTGGAGAAAGTGGTTCTGCCCCGGGAGTCCTTTCTTGTTCTGTACCAACCCTGGGGGGAGCTTGATGAAAATGACTGGTGTTGTGTGTGTGGAGTGGAGACCAAGTTCCTCTTTCAAGAACCTCCCCCTCTTTCACAGCCAAGCTCCCAGCACTATGCTACGACTGGCACTTGCCAAAGCACAGCCACAACATTGGCTGGCCCATTGCCCTGCTGTGACCTCTCCTCCTGGCCAATAATTGTGAGTCTGCAATTATGTAATTGACTGTGTTCATGTACAAGGATGTTTACTTTTGCGAGCCAGGGAGAAAAAGCTGTGGGTGATGATAAATTAAAGGTGGTAATCTGTAAGAGCACACTGACACCGGGAGGTAAGGACAACAGAGGACAAGAAGGAAGTAAAGGTGGTGTGAGGGGCATGGGGTGAGGGAGAAAAAGCGAGAAGGAGTGAGAAGTAAAGAAGGATAGGTACGGGGCAGAAGATTAGAGAAAACTACAGGGCTTGTTATGTAGGGAGAGAGGAGAATGTGGGGCTGAGGACACTGGCCAGAAGCCGCTAAGTGAACTAAAGTGTACCCTGAGAGACTGGGGCTGTCGGCTTGATCCCTGGCTGATGGCTCAGAGACAGTGATGAGATTTGACTTACTGTCAAAACTGCTCCCCCAGAGAGTGAGATATTGTCATATGAATCATCATAATTCCACAAAAAATTGAGAGGCACCAGTTGCTTAGATGGTTTTAATCACCATAATCTCAGTGGACCAGTCGTCCTGGGTTTTGCAGTGATGCCTGGATCTGGCACTGCACAGCAGAGTCGAGTCATTCGCTCTCATCTTCTTTACATATCTGGTTTACTGATTACAACACATGGTGGGATCAGAGCATTTTATGCTGTATATGAGTGGTGTCAGAACCCACGTTCCCACAAGTAAAATACTCTTGAGCATCAAACTTATGAGTGGGGATCTTT
This sequence comes from Ladigesia roloffi, assembly GCA_037577295.1. NCBI lineage: Eukaryota > Metazoa > Chordata > Actinopteri > Characiformes > Alestidae > Ladigesia > Ladigesia roloffi. Next base: position 9,384,861 of record JBBKCR010000027.1, on the reverse strand, counting down.
TATTGCTTAAGTGTTGATCTCTGATTACCCAGGAATTGTTATTGTCATCCTATTTCTAAGTTAAAAAAAAAAAACAGAACAAATGTGATACATCTGATCTAGGCAAAAATTAACAGTAAATTCCAGCAAACAAACTGGGAAGACTTTAGATTACAGTAGAGTTCAAATTACGGTTCCTTGGTTAATTTGAGTTGCAAAGTGATATGAGCGCTAATATTTTGGTCAATCTGGGTACAATATGTCTGTAAATAATCTTTTTTGTTCATAAGAAATATCTTAAGACCCAAGCAACTGTCTACTTTACTGATCTCAAAGGAGTTTCCAAGAGAACCTACAGAGACTCTTTTTTTCTTTTTCCTTTGGGTCAGAGTGTTTATTCACAGGTTATTCACCATTTTACTATCACTAAATATGGTGACAAATGTAGGAGAAAAATCCTAGGCAGAATTTCATTTGTTCTTCTTTCTTAAATACATACTAAAGAAAAAGCAGGATGTTCTCAAGAACTCCTTGATTCCTTTTTAGTAGGTGGGTAGGTGGATTTTTGAAGTCATTTATACTGAGTAACTACTTAGTATGTTGAACTTTCCAATAAACACCCACAGCAATAGTCAGGCACCAGCAATAGGTAAGTGGCAATAATGAAAAGTTTGGTATATCACAGGAAAAATTAACTGCATTGACAGTTTGAAAAAAGGTAGTTTGAGCACTGCTTAAAACAATCCTCATCAAATATAGCTATTTCCTCTTTACTATTGACAGCATTCACATGGTTCAGATGGTGCTTGGTATCTGAGACCTCACTGCATAATTTAGCTCCAGACACCAATTCTGAAAATACATTTCTCTTACAGAACCAAAACTCTCAGCTTGTAGAACACATGCAATTGCATATTTACTCTTAATCTTATTCTATATAATGTTGCAAAAACATTTCACATAACATTGCTCGTAACTGGATTTATGCTAACTAAAAACATCAGAATATTTGGAAAAATACAGTACTTTGTGTTTTCTTGACAGAACAATAAAACAGTTTTCTGTAAAAACTGTAAAAATAATTTCCTGAAAAGAAAGAAATCTTTTTATTCTAACATCATTCACAAGCTAGATAGCTGGGTTTTTTAGGTGTATTGGAATCTTTGTACATTTTGTTTCACAGGCATTTATTATTTTTTCTAATATGATATTGTGATGTAAGAACAACAGTGGTGACCTTTCAAGATTCACTGTGACATTTAAGGTCTTAGATGGAGGAACACTGGAGGAGCCACTGTTTTGTTCTTTTCTCAACACATGGCTGTGGTGAGGAGTGTCAGAAAGTACTTGACCTGGCTATCCTACAGATAAGGCATGTAATTCTAGCTTGTCCATACAATGGAATATTTGACGTTTGAAATACACCCCACTACTGCATGACCATGTGAAAGTTGCCTACAAATATATACTGATGGAACAGCAGTGCCTTAAAACATGTTTAGTCATTGGTGCATTTTACAGCCCACGACATCACCCACCATAACTTAAATGTGGAGGCTTAGCACTATCACTAGCATAGGATATGGAGCCAATTACCCTAGAGCTGATCTTATTCTTGTAGCTTTTAAGCAAGAGAGAAACAATAGGAGGAAGTGGTCAGCTTCCTTATATGAGTGTTTTTATGATGGAAAACCTAAAACGATGGTATACAATGCAGAGGCCAAGAGAGAATTTGGGGGGATTTTCTTTGCTGTCGAATCATTTAAGAGGCGTGGCATGGTGGTGTAGTGGGTAGAACTTTCATCTCACAGCAGTAGAGTCTCAGATTGATTCTTGGCCAAAGACGCTGATATTGTATGGGTGAACTGTCTCCACTCTTGTGTTAGTTTTATTTTCAGGAGGTTAACAGTTTACCTGTGTAAACTTACCTATAGTGTAAGAGGGCAGGTGGGCAGAATATTTTTAAAAGGCAGTGAGAAGAAATGCTCAATTTCTGATTTTCACTAGCTAAATATCTGATGAGTTGTTGTTACTGAAAATGGTAGTCAGGTGTCTTCAAATTTATAGCTAACTTCTTTGTTTCTCTCTTTGTTTCTGTGAGATGTGAGATCCATGACTATATATAGAATGAAAGCTGTGTTCTCTTTCTGCCTTAGAGATAGACACACAACATTAAATTAAAAAACACCACCAACATTTCAGAATCTTTCATTTTTTCTCTGTGTTCAGTAGGAAAATGTAATCCTGGGTATATACCACTGAATTTTCAACTGTTGCAATTTAAGCACTGACCTTGTCTATGTTGATTCATTCTATGCCTTAAATGCATTTAGTTTGTTGACTGAATAGTTTGTAGTCTAGCTAAAAGAATCATGTGGAGCCCAGCAAACTATATATACAAATTAAACTTAAATAATCAGGACCTGGACTCCATATCCCAAACTAAGTACCACTTTTAGCACAAATTGTGTGTTCACAAAGTTTAAATAAAATGTGTTCTATTTTTAAATTAGTACCCCATTTACTGCCCGCTGAAGAACCGCTAACTTAATCATAATTACATTTTGAACTGTCTCCACATATTAAGATAATAAAACACTCAAAACAAAACATAAACCAGCAGTGATGCTGCTGATTTTAAAGATGGTATGTGTTTTTCTGACAAATATTCTAAAGGTATTCTTCCAAAAATGTAAAAGTAGGGTGACCAGAAGTCCTCTTTTCCCCAGACCTGCGTTTTTTATCATAGAATCGTGCGGGATTTTGAGCTGCCTAAACATTCGTCACATCAAGAGCATCTCTCATAAACTAAAGATCGTAGGAAAGTCCGCGCTAAGGCGTCCTCTTCTTCATAATCCCAAATCTGGTCACCCTAGTAAAAGTAATTGTGTTTTTATTGCTGCCTTTTAACATGGACCAATTATTTCTACCTTTTCTGCATACTCATATGACAGAGGTGTTGAGAAACAAATTAACTAACAGCATTCAGTGCACAGATGCATACTGCAGTGATTAAGGGCACAGACTGCGAGTGCATGTGTGAATGAATGTGTGTGTATGTGTGTGTGTGTGTGTGTGTGTGTGTGTGTGTGTGTGATGTTTGTTATATTCCCCATGCATTTACCTTGGCAACGGTTGTTTGTCAATTAAAGTTCTGAGGACAGAACCAAGGGACCTCATTATTCAGATTAGAAGGGAACTGATCAAACGCTGCTTTCAAACAAAGTATTATTTTATTATAGCCCAGAGTCCCTAGATTATAGTCACCTTATTTGAATAGGATTCTCTGAGGTGCTGAATACAAAACACCTTTAGTTTAGCCACTGCCTAAAAGAGGTGTACTGTAGGTCAAAGGATGGTAATATATAGTAAATGGAAAATAATATTCAGACTCTTGCTTTTGCTCTTGCTCTTGTTATTTAATGCAATTCCAGTGCATATATCCACATAATATTTACTGTCTATATTTTGACATTGTACCTATAGATATAAAACAAAAAGAACATACTCTATATAAAGTTACATTAATGCTGCAGAATAAAAATGTTCTCATGGAAATTGCACAGGGTATCAATCTCAGACATGTTGCCATGCATTGGAAAGGTTTCAGGCAAAAAGTAGGGGAAGGTAAAAGGGCTTCCTATGTTTTCAGGGACAACATTACTAAAAAACACTTACATTGACAAAATAAAGCACAGACCTTGAATATCCCTCTCAGCATTAGTTTAAAGTTCACCGAACAACAACTAATCAATCCTGGGCTGTTGCACCATGGTCAAAGTATAACAAAAAAGGTCAGAAAAATGCCAACTGTCATTTCAAAAGGCTTGAAATACTTTCTGAAAGCAGCAGCAACAACAGAGAAATTTTAATTGTGCTGCAATCTTCTACATTCCCACCATCCATGCAAAAAGAAGCACAAAGATGTTGCACAGACATGAAGTGGTTGGTGTAATGTAATTTGTAACATTGGGGTCTACCAAGCAGGAGAGTGGGCTATGATTCCTACTCTGGATGGCACACCATACTACACTCCTAAAACTACATTTGCCCATATCTGTTGCTTTAAATTAAATTGTAAAAGATACATTTTGCAAATGTGTTTCGCTGCTTTTCATGAAATGTATTCTGACTTTTTTGGAATAATGTGCTACAGTCAGATGAATTGAGAAACAGAATTCTTTTGCTGTGATTGATATGATCCTGGGAAAACCCCACCGACAGGGAAGTATGGAGGTGGGAGCATCGTTGTAGGCAGCTGAAAATGGTGGTGGGACATAACACATCATCAAACAAACATAAATAAAGCAATGTAGCAGGACATTATTGGCTCAAGAAAGGGAGAAGATTGATGTTTCAACATGACACCAGCCTAAAACTTACATCAAATATAACTCCAGGCCAGTTTCTTTAAAAGGTGAAGTGGCTTGCATGTCTTAGCCTAGTCTCTCAACTACAATTCTATTGAAAATGTCAGAGATCATTCAGAGGGGGACCTTGGGAAAATGAAGAGGGTTTACTAAATGAGTAAATATCATCACAATGCTATGTCTTAAATAATGTAACCACTACCAACAGCAGTGTCAAAGTTGTTGATTTGTGCTGCCTAAATAAAATTTTCCCTCCATTTTCATATTTTAAATGTTATTTATGTTTAGAAATGCATACCTTTCTGTTCACAAGTACAAAGTCAAAAGTGGATTGGTGCATACAAAGTGTCAGAATACTTGCAAGAATCATTGCAAGCAGGTAGCATGAGGTAAACCTACTAACCAATCATCTATATAATTAAATATAAGACTTCTCTGACGTCTTTAGCTTAAAATACGTTGTTCAACCTATTCACAGTTCCTAAAAGAAATTGGCCTGTCTCACTTGAGGTAAATCCAGTTGAGATGAAAAGCCCAGCGATCCGCCACGGTGACATACGAACCTGCGTAATGATTCAGGGGGGACTTAGCTCCAGGCAAATCAGTCTCCACAAAAAAGAGTGTGAAACGAAAGCCTAGCCTACTCAGGGTTCATCAAGGTAGAACAAATGTGTGAATCTGTTGACAGAGAACACTGAAAAGGACAACCAGTACATAATGCATTTTAACAAAGTGTGTAAGAGCCTGCTACACACTCAGTGGAAAAACACAGCATTTATTGATTCCTGTGAGAGGATTGAGAAATTTACTGTGTCACCTTTTCTGGTATCACAGCTCATTCATCACTCAGCTCAGCTAAATTGCAATCATTGTTTGCTGAACACACAAAACATAACATGAGGCGACAATACTTGTAATCTAAAGTATTGATTAAATGTCATATAAGGCATGCTTAGATGATTGCACTGCATTGTTAATGGGAACAGAGTCTACTTTCTCTAGTGTCTCCTCAAACATATTCTTGTTTTTGAAAAATGTTTTAGTAGAGAAAGTACAAAAATGTTTCATATTATTTACTTTGTTGACTTTTTAACGGCATGAGAGGAGATTACATATGTACCATATGGTTTCATTTATAGAGAAACTGCTGGTCCAGGCTTACCATGGTTCATAGATTCAAAAAATAAATACATAAAGCAAGAATAAATAAATAATGTTATTTAACATCAAAACAACAATAATGTATATAATTTATTGATGTAAAGTAATCATTTTGCTGAATTACAAAATGCATAACTTCTTTTATCACAGTGCCTATGAATAAGTCATGTCTTCATGATGAGATGTATTGATGAAACATGATAAATATGGCTATGCTTAGATTAGGTTTGACTGGGACCAGTTTTTGCTAGCTCACTGCATTCAAAGAAAATTTGTCTTGTGGAAACTGCACATGGTTTCATTCTAAAAGATAATTAATTGGGAAATTTTCATGCAAAAATAGTAGTCCCTGTCACTAGAAAATGTCCTAAATTTACAGGGACAACACCAGTAAACAATATTTTAAAGGAAAAAGTTCAAGCAAAGCTCTTAAACATCCCTCTTGGCTCTATTTGTATGGGAATATGCAAGAGTGAAGTTAACCAAACCATAATCTGTCCTGCATTATTACACCATGGAAAATGTCACCCAGGTTAATAATAAAGGAAGCTTTGATGCCAATGATCACTCAAAAAGTGTTGCCAGACTCTCTGAATTTAGCAGAAAAGTGAAATAAATTTCACTGTAATCATTTCTGTTTATTCTTTATGCCAATGAAGCATAGAGATACGCAACTAAAAGTTGCACACACAGACATCAAGTGGTTGGTGCTGTGTAGTTGGTTTCAATGCTGCCTTTCAGGTAGGAGAGTGAGGTTTGATTCCCATTCTGAGCAGTACAACACACAACAACACTAAGAGTCCTTAGGACTCCTAACACTACATTTGCCCACATCTGTGATACACAAAAAAGTTATGTTGCTTTGGATAAGCATGTCTGCCAATTTATGTAAATATTATATTTTGTTTATATCACAAAATTATACTATGGTCAGATAAAGTGATGATGGAAAAAAGAATGCAAGTATAATCCTAAAAATACCAGACTGGTATTCAATGGCATAATTAGTGGAGAATTTAATTTCATTGCCACAAGAAAGAGACAACACTGAAGGTTTAACATAACAGCTATTCAAAACATACAGTAAAAATAAGTCAAGACCTCCCTCCTAACTTGAATCCGACTGAAAATTTCCTGGAGGATCTTGCACTTTTGAAATTGTAAGAATTTTCAGAGATAATTCAGAGGGACCCTCATAACGTTGGGTGGCCAAAATTACCAGAACATTGAAAAAAGGTTCTCTTTACTGTATGTCACAATGTGGTAACCACTAGCAAAAGCTTTGCAAAAAGTACTAATGTTTATGTGTGCTCCCTAAATATGTTTTCCTGTTCAATTTCATATTTTAAACGTTATTTTATTATTAGTTCCTGGTTGCTCATGGCAGTAGCTCTATAAATGACTTCAGGGTGACAGCAGAGGGAACATTTCTTGGAGGCAATGCCCCCCACTTGCTGGGAGACATATTGTTGCAGAATATGGTGTTACACCTCATTTGGATCATAAAGGATCTGATAATTAGCAATCAAGTTTAATCAAGTGTGTTATAGAGAGGTAAGCAGTAAAACCTTGCAGTTGTCTGCCCAGTGGGATTGGGAGTGAACAGAAAATCTCTAGAGTGTCTGAGGAGCACTAACCAAAGATGGGTTTCTTTTAATAGTGTATAGAAACACCTCTGTCACCAGGGACATGCCCTTTAAAGCAGCATGTTCTGTCATCATGATGGCTCATACAAACAAAATATCTTTATAGGCATGACATTTAACTTTGACAGATGAAACTTTCTTTTTGCATATTTTTGTCTCATAAAAGAACCTTTGTGAAGCATTTCTATGTTTGAAAAGTCACAGATTTTCTGTGTATCAATATAGACACATGGCTAAAAAACACTGAAACCCTAAGGTCTTGGGCCACCAAGAGAGAGCAGTAGAGCTCCAGAGGGATGGGATGCCTTTATGTGCTTCTGGATGTACTGTTCTTGTTTATATGACATTCTCAATCTCTGGAGGAACAGTTGCTCTCCTGTTTTCCCTCACATATTGCACAAGCATCTCAGTGACTGGTTGTATCCATTCAACTGCAGTTTCCAGTACTGTTTCCTGTTAGCTTTGTCTTTAACCCTTAAAGCGATAGTTCACCCTAAAATGAAAATTTGATGTTTATTTGCTTACCCCAAGGTCATCCAAGTCGAGGGCGACTTTGTTTCCTCAGCAGACCACAAACGCAGATAATTAGCGTTAGCCGTAGCAGTC